>ML792705.1:695269-716533 GCA_009831015.1 Picea engelmannii | reverse complement strand
GATTTATAAACCAAAGCAAGCCATCCATGTGGCAAAAAGCAAATAAGGGAAAATGAATTTTATCCACCTAAGTGCCTATGTTTGTTTGATTATCCCCTTTATAAGTTGAGGGGTCTAAGTGGTGCAGTATTTAGAGCATGCATCTCATCATTCTTAACAAGGAAAATGCTTTTTCCCCACATCCAAGAGCTTACAATGTAAAATTTTAGCTCAAATGCTCGGCCTCCTGTGTGGACAGAGGCATGTATGGCGCCTGCGCGCTGACAGAACTGAACAACAAAGCACCTGCACGTCCGACGCACGCCTGTGGGGTGGAATACTCGCGCGCCTGTGTCAAAAGTACGAGAAGAAAAATACAGATGGATTTCTCTCCAATTTCTTGTGAATTGACTAGTAAGCAGGTCGGCAGAGGCCGGTTTGTGAACCTGCAAGTTAATGAAATCAAAAGGAAAGCAAATAAAGCCCAAATGAGGGAGGATTTGATACCAACTCCCCAGTATGGTCGCCAATCTATTTGCACTCTATTCATCATTTGGTGAGCAAATTGAGAGTACTTACATGCCCAGTTGGGCTCTGCTAGGCATGACAGTTGTGAAAGGAAAAGTTAGAAAGAAAACAACAAAGCTATTAACAAGAATTAAACAAAAACCAAATGAAACTATGAGCATATAAAAGAAATGAAAAATAAATACAAATGGACTGATATCACCAATGTATAAGCTGATCTTATTGATGAAATCCAAAGACACACAATGGAGAAAGAGGACTTGGGTCCCTTCCCTCTCCAATGGAAGGCTCTTGAGGCCCTCACTGATTGCTCTCCTTACAATGAAAAGATGAAAATGTGGTTCAAAGAACTCCAAGCTTGTTCACTCAAGAGAGGGGTGAATAGCTTATGAAATGCAGCCTACAATGTTTGTTGCCAAAGAATGAGTCTTTAGCAATCTCAGCAGCATAACAATACAAAGAATTCCTTGAGAAAATGGTGGTCATTCATGGCTTTTTATAGCCAAGCATTGGATCATTATGTAACCTCTTTTGAATGTGAAAAGGGGCTCTTTAGGGCACAATTAGGTCTTTGACCAGCCCACCATGAGGATTGAGCTCGGATTTGGTGTCAAATCGACTTGGGAGCTGATCCATTAGTGGTTGGGAGGCCGACCAACTTCAATAAATGCGCCGTTTAGTAGGCGTGCGGGTTTTTCACCCAACAGCCGTGCCTTTCGCACCTATGCATGCTTTGTACGTTTCTGTTATGCGTGTGCGCGCGCACCCAGATGATGTAAAGCACCCTTCAAATTTTTGGTCATTTGTATAGTTTTTGACCCTTTTGCAATGCTGTGGAATTAAACTTGTGCCATGAATGACTCCAGTCCTGTTTTGACGATGTGGAGTTCTTGTCGCCGTGTGCGGACGAAATTTCAGTGATAACAATCATGCATGCATTTACCCACTGCCAGCAGACCTATTCAGCATCCCGACGGGTTTACAAGCACTTCCCACAACTCTTTTATTTATTTATTTTGTTTTTTAAAGATATATAGTCGAGCGGGGTGACGCTGAAAATTATGATATTTTAACATAATTTTTTTTTTTTAGACCTCAGCATAATTTTTTAGAATTGTCCTTTATTAAGATCTAGAGATGGTTTATTCACAGAACCAACTTTCTAAGGTAGGGAGACATCTTTCTGAGTCATTCCCTTAAGGAATAGGGATAACGTAAAAAGATAATAGATGATCATGGCAGGCTTTACTCATAGATCGAAATCAGTTAACTTCTTTCAAACAACAGTCTTTGCCAAGACATATGTAAAATTCAGAAGTATATAATTGATGTTTATACAATTTTTCAGTAGTCATTTCAGTGAAGGAATTTTTTTGTTTTCTTTGTCTGAATAGCTCAGCATGTAGGTATGTGTATTTCAAAAAACAAAAACTGATAAGCGCAAAGGAGAAATCAAAACCAAAACAGCAAAAGAAAAGCAAACAAAAGCAAAATATGTACATAATATACAAAGAGTTGTCATCAAGCAAAATATCTTTTCAGAGCTTGGCCATTCATCGGATAGGTGTCAGGCTTCCCTTCTAGATTCTGCAATCAGAAAGAGCTGGGACCTAACTTCTCAGCAACTAAAAACGGTCCAAGCCATAAGTTCTGAAATTTTGTGTGCTCTCCCTTTCCCTCATGCGGTTTGTCCCACTTCAAGATGAGGTCACCTACTTCGAAGTTCCTATCAGAGGCAGAGTTAGAATCGAACCAACTTTTAACTACTAGTTGATGCTGATCTAACTTATGTTTAGCTTGGGCTCTCACCTATTCTAGCTTCATTAAAGCGTTAATTTGGTTTTCCAAAGGGGGACAATCTTCTTCTTGTATTTTTTGCGATAACTATAGCGAAGGGAGAAGAACGTGTGGTGGCAGAATTGCTTCTCTACCGTAAACGAGAAAGAAGGGAGAGTTTCCTACAGTAGTTTTTGATGTTACCCTATCAGCCCAGATCGCGTTTAACAGTGCATTGTGCCAGTTTTTGTGATTTTCAGCCACCGTTCTCTTGATGATTTTAATCAAATTCTTATTTGTTTATTCTGCCAATCCATTTCCCTGGGGGTAATAGCTAGCATAATACTTCAATTTAATTCATTTTTATAAATCAAACTCGCTCATCTCAAGAGACGAAAAATAAGAAGCGTTGTCGAATACTAAACAATCAGGGATACCAAAACGAGTGATAATATTCGAATTTAGAAAGGCAATTACCTGACTGGTATTCACAGTTCTTAATGCGGCAGCTTCAGACCACCGGGTAAAGTAATCTGTGGTTGTTATGATAAATTTATGTTGTTGAGAGGATGGTGGATTGATTGGACCTATAATATCAAGGCCCCACTGTTGAAAAGGAGAGTCTACTAAAATGGGCTACAAAGGAAAGGCTGGTTTCTATAACCGCTCTGATGCTTTTTCTACAAATAGTACACTTACGACACAAGGCATGGGTGTCTCTAAAAAGTGTGGGCCAATAATAACCAGCTCTCAAAACCTTATGGGCAGTAGTGTCACCACCAAAATGACCACCAGCTTCTCCTGCATGCAACTCCAGTAAGACATTTTCTGCTTCGTCTTTCTCAAGACAACGCATTAGTATGCCATCAAAATTTTGATGAAATAGAATACCATTAACCAAATGAAAGGAGGCAGAATTTAATATCAACGCTCTTCTTTTAGTGGGATCCAGGTGACGGGGGGCTGAACCAAGTTCAAGACAAAATTTTATATCGTCATACCAGGGACTGACAGAGTTTTGTGCGCAACAGATTACATTTTGATCATGCTGTCCTAGGTTTGACCTATCGCTTTCTTCTTGCTGTGCTACGAATGAATAAGAAAATAACTTGCATAACCCTTGGCCTCTCACTATTTGAGCTGGGGTAATTTCTATGTCATACTTCTGCAAGGAAGTAACCCAGTTCACTCTCTTTTCACCTAGCTCTTTCTGCACTAATAGATTCCTGACGGCTGGGTACAGGACAATAAATTTCATCCTAGATTTCAAAAGATAAGACCGGAAGTGCTTGACTGCTTTGAAAATAGCGTAGGCTTGCTGATCTACCGCTGGGTAATTAAGTTCCGCGCCTTTGAAAGTAGAGCTCGTAAAGGCAATGGGTACTTCATTGTTTTCGGTGTTCTTTTGAGTTAGGACGGCGGCGTAGGAACGGTCAGAAGCAAAAGTGTAGAGCGTAAAGTCTTGGGAAAAGTCAGGGCTCATGAGAGAAGGAGCGTCTATTATGGCCTTTTTTATTGCATTAAAATCTTGATTTTCTAAGGGTCCCCAATGATATTGTGCGTCTTTCTTAATTAAATTCTGTAAAGGTCTGACCATTTCTAAGAAGCTGGGGATGAATCTCCTAACAAAGTTTATTTGGCCTAAGAAAGACTGCATGGAATTTTTGGATGTAGGAGGGGGAAGTTTCAAGATGACTTGAGTCCTTTCGGGGTCGATAATCATCCCTTTTCTTGACACAATAAATCCTAAGAGTTTACCTTGTTCTACTGCAAAGATGGATTTTTTAGGATTCAAGGAAATGCCATATTTATGACATCGCTATAGAACGACTCGTAAATGAGCTAGATGATCAGTTTTGTTTTTGGAAAATACAGTAAAATCATCTAAGTAAACTATGATGGATTGATTGATTAAGCCTCGAAAAGCGATGTCGATCGCTCTCTGGAAAGTGGCACCAACATTAATCAATCCTAAGGGCATTTTTCGATAAGCATAGGTGCCCCATGGAATGTAGAAGGTAGTTTTAAGTTGGTTTGGAGGAGACATCAGGACTTGGTTGTACCCCGAGAAACCATCCAATAAAGATAGCCTCTTAGAACCAAATACCTGTTGAAGGATCTATTCCATGGGTGGGACAAGATAGTTGTCTTTATCAGACGCTCTATTAAGGTTTCGGAAAATGACGGATAGTCAGATTTCCCCACTTTTCTTCCAGACAGGGACAAGGTTAGAAACCCATTGAGTGTGCATAACAGGGAAAATTATCTTAGCATTTAGGAGCTTATTCAATTCTTTTTTGACGGTCGGTTCGAGCTTAGGGTGCATTTTCCTTAATTTTTGTTGAAAGGGTAAAGTTTGGGGTTTCATAGGAATGACATGTTGTATGATGTTGGGGTCAAAAGTTTTAAGGTCATCATATGTCCATGCAAAGACATCTTTAAATTCTTTGAACAATTTAATAAATGCAACTTTTTCTTGTTCATAGCATCCTACCCCTAGATTAATGCACTGCGGATCATCATTAGTTGCTAAGTTTACTTTTTCATACAATAGCGAGGAACTATTGGTTTTACAGTTGACCGCTTTTTTGAATTTATCTTGAAGATCATAAAATTTCTCTAATCTAACTACAGATTTAGGGATCAAATTTACCATGTCCAATGAAGATTCAAGAGTTCTCGGATCTGGTATTACCGTGAAATCGCGCAAATTGTCATCGTGAGTGAATTCGTCGATCATCGTGCCTTGAAAAGTTTCTTCCATATGCATGAAGCTAATAATCTGCTGATCATCATCGAAGGCTCTCCAATTCGTGATGTTGTCGGGCACGGATGGCCTGAACAATAGTTCAACAGAGAATGCATCTGGGGACAAGCCTTCTGCAGGAAAGAGTTTAGAAGCTACGTTAGCTAATAGATCTACTTCAGAATTATTCAATCTAGGAATATAATTTATATTGAAAGCAGAAAATTTATTCATTAAATTCCATACCTCGGATTGGTAGCTTTTAAGATGCGGAGAAAGACAGTGGATAGAATCTCTTACCTGCCTAACCACGATTTCAGAATCGCCAAAGACAGTCAAGTTTTGAATGTTCATATCTAAAGCTTTTCTGAGACCTTGCAATAAAGCCTCATATTCTGTTGTGTTATTAGTGCATTCAAATTCTAGCCTACATGCAATCAAGGTTTTGTTACCTGAGGGATCAATAATAACGCAACTTGCACCAGCTCCTTCTTTGGACTTTGACCCGTCAAAATAAAGAGACCAAATTTGATTTTTATTGGGTGCATGAGACCACTGTGTAGAAGCTGCTGGCTGCACATATGATACAATCTCGAACTGTTGTTCTGGGTTGATGATAGTTGAAGCCTCGGCCATGAAATTGCCGAAAAAGGTATCCATCCCTTGTACTTCGGGTGAATCGACAGAAGGTGTAAATGGTTTGTTGGGATCATTCAAATATGTGACTGTGAACTTAAGGTAGCGTTCACGATTCACCTTGATTTTGTTGGGCTTTCCGTTCTCTGGAAGATACAGGTGAGACCAATCTGTTGCGAAATAGCCGTGTAGCTGCTCCGACCAGTCCCTGCTTAAAAATAGACCATACACTTCTGGAATATCCACAACAATAATATCAATAACTTGATGAACCTTGGGGTTAGATGATAATCTTATAAGCACATTCCTTAATTCGCCTACAACTTTAACATTGGTTCGATCAAGCTGTATGATTTTTAAAGTGGATGGTTCAAATTTAGCGTTAATATTCTGACACATAGACCATGGCATCACATTGGATGACACTCCTGAGTCTACCATACAATTGTGCACGTTTCTATTAAAGATTTCGAAAGTTAACAAAAATGGAGGTACATTTCGGCGAGTACTAAGTGTGGTAGCTTGTGGCTTTTTACTTGCGGTTTCTAAAGCTAATTTATCTACATTATTTACATTATTTACAGGAAGGCTTCCTTTATCATGAGAATCAGGATTATTCTTAGTGGAAGACTTCTGAGGAACTTTGTTCTGCACAACCTTGTTTGTGTTACCATTTTTGCTATTCTCTGCGATGTTCTGTAACATTGTTTGTAGCAGAAATGGAAATTTCAATAACTCATAAACAAAAATGTTAGCCCTTAACTTTTCAAGATATTCAACTAAATCATAATCTAAGTTAGGGTTTGCATGACTCTATTTAGTCTCAGCTGGTTTAGATTTCTTTGGAGGCAAAGTCATAGTTTTTTCAGAAGAAGGTTTGTTTGATGTCTTACTCCTAGTATTATAGCAATGTACTGTCTCGAAGTTAGCTTGAAAGATGTTATCCGAGAAGTGTCCAAAAATGTTTGGAGAAGATTCTTCTTCTTGAACTGTCTCTTGTTCAACAACCTCTTCTGGAATGTCAGGAGGCATCAAGTTATCCTGGGCTTCTAGAATCGTTTGAAGGGTGTATTGCAGACTCTCTAGATTAAGGCCTTCAGTGTTTGGATTAGGTTAGTTGGTGGGAAGAGGCTTCCTGAATGGGGGCTTGTAAGGCCCTTTGCTTGAAGAAGCTTCTTCGGCCGTCCTTTTCAAATCTATAACTTGATTTGACAGTTTTTGAATGACTTTAGTTAATTTTTCTAAATCAAAGATTTCAGGTTGTTTTATTTTGAGTAGGTCTAGGGAGGATTTCGATCTTCTTTTTCGAGGAAGAACTAGTCTCTGTTTCATTGTTAGTGGCATATTTTAGACTAAGTATGTCTTTTTCAATCTGGCTGGCCTCTTCGAAGGCCTCTAACAACGTGGCTTTCTTAGATTGTTTAACCCAAATAGCTATACTTTGATGCAAATATTTAGTATAGTATGCTATGATAAGATTCTCGATAGACATCGAATCCATAGGGATTCGGTACTTAAGTGTTAAGAATCTTTGATTAAAGTCTTTAATTTTTTCTTTTGGGTTCATTCTTAAGCTAGAAATCTCCATAACTAGAACTTCCGGTGACTTATCGTCTCTGAATTTTTCCAAAAAGCATAACTCGAACTTTTCCCAAGACACAATGGTATGGGGTTGCTGAGCAAAGTACCACGTAGATGCATTGCCCTCGAAAGTATAGGGGAACAACCTACAGACTACGTCTTCATGCTTGACATTGCGGAGTCTAATGGCTGACATAAAATTTTTAATGTGATCTTCAGCGATCTGTTTAGAGTCAGGATCAAACTTGGGAAGCCACTTCTCCAGATGTTTGGGTAAGGGATGCTGATCTCTAGGTAGGGCTACCGCATCCTGGTCGAGCCAAGGTCTAGCAGGATTTTTCTGGTTGGAAATTGGTGTAGTTGGTGTGGAAGGCTGAGAAGGGGAATTGCCTTCGTCATAAGAGTCTTCTCCCGAAGAAGAAGGGGATGATGGAGGTGGTGAGGGAGGTATTCCAGATCCTCCTGCAGCAGGAGTGAGGATTGGATCTGTAGGGTTTACAGTGAGGTTAGTGCCTCCGAGTTGTTCTCTGATATCAAAGAAATCTAAAGGTTGGTCCAAAGGTCGATTTGGCTGCCTTAAACGGGCTAAGGCACTATGAGTTCTTATGAGAGATTGGCAGACAATCTCTTGTATGTCACCACCTGTAGGATTTGGGGTTGCTGTCTCAACTATGATCTGTGGATCGTCATTTGATGTGGTTGATGTTTGAGGGGGAAAGTTATCGTTCGAATGACTTCTTGTCACTATAGGTGAGCGATTAGGTGGTGGAGGAGTCTTATGACCACCTCCTGCCATTAATACATTTCAGGCCTTCCTTCTAGCGCCATTTGTTGACAGGTGAAATTGAACGCTTGCCAACTGGAAGAGTGGATCTGGTCCGGGGTTGTCTAAATAACCCAAGCCGTTTGGGATAACCCACCCTGATGGGTTTAGCGGCTCCGTTAGCCAATCTAAGTCCTAAGAAAACAAAAGAAAACTACACTAAGGAACTAATCTAAATGAAAACAATAATTAAAGCAAACTAAATAACAAATCTAAAATACATATATACAATCTATTACCTAAATTATACAACTATAATTCTATAAAATTAAATGCTCAATTACCAAAAGAATCAGATCCAATTACAAATATACAATATTTACAGATTGCAGATTTAAATGAAAACCTGCAAAAATCATTTGTGAGCTGTCCTAAGACAGCGAAACTATTGTTTTTGATTTTTATAATTTTATAGGAAAGAAATTGAATAAAAAATAATCTAAGCTAAGAAAATAAAATAATAATTCGAACTATGAATCTAAACTATATATATATATCTAACTAAACCACTTAAATAACACTAATAAATTAACTATCAAATAACAAATAACAAACTGACCTGAAGTAACGCTTCAGGTTTGTCCTGTATGCAATAGTTGATTCAGCTGTTCGGTGGGAGGAAACCCGCACCAGATTCTCCACGAGATTCTCGTAAATTAGAAGTAGTTGTGCTCTTGAAATATAAACGACAGGACAAACAAGAGAAAAAATTACAACAATTTTATGATTTACAAACCATCACAATTAAATAAATCTGTGTGCAACAATTTGTGCAAAATGATTCATTTAACGAAAAAGGTAAACCTGTAATTCATCAAACTGAAGCAAGGTAACTGTTGTACTTTTTAAATAAAAGAGATCAGATATGCACAAC
Organism: Picea engelmannii; assembly: GCA_009831015.1. Lineage (NCBI taxonomy): Eukaryota > Viridiplantae > Streptophyta > Pinopsida > Pinales > Pinaceae > Picea > Picea engelmannii. The sequence continues at coordinate 707,590 of ML792705.1, read as the reverse complement.
ATATAAATCAAATCACATCAACATGCAATGAATCATGATAGCTTAAGTAGTCGATGACTGATTACAAACTGATATGAATAAAATCTGAAACAAAAGTTTGATATATTGAAAGTGAAAGCTGTTACAAGACATCAACTTTCATCCTAGTCTGTATCATAAATCCATATTTTGGTTCTCTGCACAGTGATCATGATTTTTACAAAAAAATAACAAGTATTTAAAGACTTCCTACAGGGTAAAACATCCCTGTGTGAATTATCAAAACAATTTACAAAAAATCTGGGGATAATATCCCAAGTCTGACTAAAACTAACAACCTATAATAAAACTGTATCACAAAAACATCTCTGAAACTGCCACAACATGCCCAATTGATCATTGTAATTCGTATGCACCTGAAAGAGGACAAAAATAGACAAGATTAGATGTTATTTTATTGATAAAATTGAAAAAAATCTATTTTTTAAGACTAGCTACAGAATCTGACGATTCTGTAGCCATTCTAATTTGAGTATAGAATTGTTTTAAAATCAATCCAAAACTTAACAGAATTATATTAAACCAAAACTAATTCCAAACGAAGCGAATCATTTGTACCACAACAAATCAAAACTTGTATGCAAATTGAAACAAATGAAATCGTAATTGAATTAATCGATTGATAACAGGATATGTGGGACTTGTCAAACATTTGTTATTGCCAATTGGGAGTAGACAGAATCGATTGACAGTTGGGGAACCAATGAAATCATTACTTGAATCAAATCCAAAATGGATTATTAGCCAAGTTTTTCATACGAATTCAACAGAGACAAAACATGTCAATTTGAGCTTGACAAAATCGTTTTTTGAAAATCAAAACTATCAGAGAAGCATCAAATCTATTTTCAATATCAATCCAACTCATACAATTAATTGTACTAACTTAAGACACGCAATAATCGTTTGCAAATCGAATCAAACAGGAACAAATCGAAACCGTTTGGAGCTAACACAATCATTATGCAAAATTGTATCAATCACCACAAGATTTTAGCAAACCAATCTATTATACAGGTTGAATGAAATCATAATCCAAAAGAGAAAACTAAATCTCTTCTGGTAAATAAAAGTCAACATGATTATTTTGAATTAATTAAAAACAAACAAAACTAATCGAAACCAAACCCAATCGATTAAATTCAAACGAACATAATTGTTTCAAAACGAACCAAACATAATCAAAACAAATCAATCATTTATACAAAACTGAGAATCATAAAATCTCATTAAATAAATCATAGCTGTGTCCAAATTTAGCGAACAAGTTTCACACTCATGATTCATAATGAAATTGTTTTGGTAAAATGAAATCAACAGAATCATTTTGAATCAAAATGAACAGATCTATTGAAAGCAAATCCAATCGATTATATTAATCCAAACCAACTCATAAAACAAAATTAATATTGAAATTCATACCTGAACAGTAAGAAAAGTCTTCGATCATTATAACTTGGAATTGACGAAGGCCGTTGCTGCTTCAACATTCCTGAAGACAATCGAACCAGTGGTTTTTTGTTTCTTGTCGTTGGCTTGAAGCCTGTCATTCTCCTTCGACAACACTGTCACCCGTTCCTCTAACGATTTGATCTTTGATTGCAACAGGGGAATGTTGGTGTAATAATGGTCTAGACAAGAATTACATTGGATGCATGATGGTTGTTCGGGCTTCGGTATCCCAGACGAGGGTTTGTCCAAGTTACCAGAGGTTTCCTTATGTATCTTGATTCCTGGGTAGCTTGGGTTGTTTTTGAGGCAAGGGGGTAAGTTAGATACATAGTCATAGGGTTTATTAGAGCATAGGCCATGAGAATAGGGGTACTCTTCAGCTAGGAAATGCTCAATATCAGAGTCCGAGTCCTCGCTCAGCACTATGGGCTTTTGGTCGATGTTCTATTTAGGTTTGTTCCAGGCAAGTCTCGACATCAATCGAGCATTTTTCTTCCCCTTTCTATCGAAAGTAGTATTACTGTTGTCTTTCTTCATCCCAGGTCTTTTGACAACCTTAAAATCATCCTTAGCACATGGGTTAACCAAGGCATCAGGTAGGTCCAAGTTGGGGAAAACTGAGGGTTTGACGGGGGGTAGAAGGATATGAAGTGGCACGGCTGATCCAACCAAAGTCTCACTGACCACAGCCTTGTCGATTTGAGCAGACTCTGGATTAGCAAAGCCATTTCTAGATAGAATGGATTGCCCATTATCTCCACTAAGGTTTAAATGGTGGACGATAATGAGTCTAATCAAGCCGTGATGAAAAAGGCTGCTATTAGCCTTCTCATGCTTGAATCTCTTAGACATCTTGTAAAGACTACTTAAGAAGTAATATGGCATGTTCATAGCATAACCCATGAAATTCATCAATAACCTGAGGTGATACAGAAATACCAAGCCATACCGACCTTCACAGGTCACAAACTGTTTAACAATTACCAAAAGATCGTGCCACCTGGGTTTGAGGGTAGAAATAGGCATACCTTTATCACAGGAAACAATATTTCTTGATATAAATAGTAAAGGCAACAACACCTCATTGACTTTGGAGTTTTTAAACCATTGTTGGCCTGTAGTTGCTAGTCCTGTAGCCGAGCTTATGAATTCTTCATTCAGCTCGAGCTGTATGTCACCAACTTTAGCCCTGCAACCGTCAAAGGTGAGGGTGAATTGTTGGGCAATCGAAAGGTTGAAACCCTCGAACCTATATATAAACACTATCCAACCACTGTTTTCTAAATCCTTACGGGCATTATCGAATAACAACAGAGTTTGGCTACCGTTTGGCTCTATACGCACCACCGGTGCCATAGACAGGAGCACACGGTGAGCAGGGTGCTCGGGCAAGGGTTCAAACAGATTATACGTAGGGGCAGAACGCTCAAGGGCTTACCCGAAAACAACAGAGTTAACCTGGGATAGGGGGAAAGCATTAATGATAGAATGTGCGAAGGTGGTGGAGCTAACTCAAACCATGCAAAACAGTCATTTCCCACAGTACAACCGATGGTGCATGTAACGATTCAAATCGCAATTTCATATGTTAAAAACCATGCCATTCAAACGATCAATGAAATCTATGGTAAGTGGACCAAAAATTGCGTGAGAAATAGTTTTATCATAGTTTAAAAACCAAAATAATAAATCGAAATCAACACCAAGGGTTCGACCATAACAAATATGCGTTGTGTGGTATGATTGCGCCAAGGGTCCAATCCATAATGTCAATGAGTTTTCATGAAACCAATGTGCCAACGAATTTGATCAAAGTACATCAAACCATCAATAAATCAACGATTGAATCACGATCCTTAAGATATCATCACAGCCTCATAAAAATTGAAATCATATTAACAACAAAAATGCCAAATGAGTAAAAAATCTTGGGGTCTTGCCAATTGTATAACCATAATTAAATTGGAAGCACAATGAACATATAGACAAGAGTGATCATAAAAATCCAGTGATGTTTTTAATATGATTTCGAAATCAAAATTTTCACGTTTGCAGTCGTGAAAACAAGAACAAAGGGAGGTGCGCAAATAGCGCAAAAATAATGGTGTTATTTCTTCCGAGGATTGCGACGAAAATCAAAGTTTGCAAAACACTGGTGTAGGTAGCTTATAAGGACAGTATAGAAATGTGAATTGGCTGCCAATAGGTCACCCATTAGACATTTTCTAGGGACATCGCACAAGAGACACAGTCCTAGTCACCATTGTTGGGTTTAGAAAAAGGTATAAATATTCTCCTTGTTATTCTGGTTTGTGATATATTCTTTGTTGACTTTTCTATTAATTGGAAGTAATTAGGGAAGAAAATGGTTAAAAATATCTTAGGAAATAATACTAAATGATATTAGATATTTTCTGAACTTTGGTTTGAATTATTTTGGTTTTATGCGGAAATGGACAATTGTTGTTACCTAATGATAATTAAGAAGATCATGGAGATGCATAGGCCATTGAATATCGAAGAAATCAGGCACAAAACAGTTCGAAGGAAGTTTGACTTTTTATCTTGCAATATTCATAAATAGTAAAATTAATCCCGAGGATCTCTCGATCCTTAGGATAACTTAATTTCCTTATCTCATTGTAATATATAAAGAATAGTGAGCGATAGAGTGATAACCAAGAATTCAGATCTCTTAATTGTTGAGACTCTGTACAACAACCCCATTGTAAATGAATTATAAATTATGGAATTAATGGAAGATTCAAGCATTTTGATCATTTCTGTGTACTGATTTTTTCGTAGTAGTATCTTTTGAAGACCATGGGCCCAGTCGACAGGAGCTACTGTCTCATCTGTAATCTTATCAATTCTGTTATAGTTCTGTGATTTGAATTTCCTTTGAACAGTTAAGATAGACTCGTTAATGTGTTGATTCTTTTATGAATTGGTTATGTTGTTCCATTTGCATAGAATAGATGTTCCATTTGGATATTATCGATTATTGTTCCATTCCCATTTGTTGTCAATTTATCGCTTGTGAATTCCTTTCATTTAAATTCACATTTTTTGTTCCTTTCGTTTAATTCGCATTTGTTGATCCTTCTTAAATATTCAGTAGATCGCTTTTCCTTTCCAATAGATTAATTAATCATTGATATATTGATTCATTAAGTGTTTTCGTAGACTAAATTGTTGTTTCTTAGATATATGAGTGAATTCAATAAATTGATTAATTCTTTAATTCATGGTGTGTTATTGTTCAGACTATAATTCTGTTCATTGAGCTATTAGTTTCAAAGTTTGTAGTTCATGCGTGAAGAACTTGATTAATGCAATAATTTAGATAGTCTCAAATTTGCTATAGTTGAACTATCTACATGATTTAAACCTCTACTACTATTTGCATAGACTTTGTTGAAAATCTTGAAAGAAAAGACGAATCCTCGGTTGATAAAATTAATGTCAGACTAAGGTTGTTTTTAGGACATCTTTAGATACCAAAATTTTGGCATCGTTGTCGGGGAGAATGTCAAAGATATTATAGGTTGCATCTTTGAAGGATGAGGTATTGAAAACGGAAGGTAAGAACATACGTAGGCAACAAGTAAAATTCTTGTGCCAATGCCCACCTTCAGCTGATGAATAGAGGTTATATAGGTGCATAGAATTTGTGTCGGTGTGTCTGACTAAGAAGAAATAACCTGGAAAAAAAAAACCCTTACCAAAAAATACAAAATCCCAGGGTGCGGTGCCCCCTGGAAGGAGCACTTTTATAGATAAAATTATCCGAAAAGATGAATCTCAAGCCTTAGTTGGACCTCAAAAAGGTTCTACCCCAGTCCGTCAAGCATCAAATTCACCAATTGGAACTCATGCTAAGGTTCATAGCAAAACTAAAGGAACTGAACAAAGTTTCCAAAATACACATACTCCACTTTCTAGTGCTTTAGGAGAGGGCAATTCTTGTAATTTGAGAGAAGGAGAAGGAGAGACCAGTGGAATTGCTGAGGAAAACCCACAACCACCTGAACCTGGATCTCCTGTGATTTTGGTAGGAGAAGGAACACCTAAAATCCCAGACATAGGTAGCATGATCAAATATCCTAAGGGACCAAGTAATCAACCACCTCGAATAGAACACCCAAACCAAGAAATCCATGAAGGTTATTGGCACATTTTCGACCAAATGGAACAGAAAAATCAGTCGCGACCTCAGACTTCCACTTTGGAATATCCTATAGTTGAATTGGTTGCTAATGCCCTAATGAAATCCATTCCACTACAAAATCTTCCAACCTTCAATTTATTGATATCATAGGACCCTGACATATTCTTATTCGATTTTGATGTCCCATGTAGAGGCCATGAATATACCTCCGAACCCCAGAAACTAAAGTTGTTTCCCTCCACTTTGAAAGGATCAACTTTACGATGGTTTATGGGACTAGGGGGAGGAACTATGAATTCATGGGATGAAATGAAATAAGCCTTCCTTACAAAATATCAAGACTACTGTAGAACCAGGGATTTAAAGGATGAAATTTTTAAAATGATTGCAAACGAAAATGAAACACTAGAAGAATATGTTGAAAGGTTTCAATATAACCTGCAGAGATCACCTTATGGTACACTACTAGGTGAGGTACTAAAGCCACTCTATTAAAAGGTATGAAGGATGAATTGGTAGAAACATTGAATTTGATGGGAAAATGAGATATTTATCAAGAAATGTATGATGATATTGTCCAATTATGTATCAGGTGTTCATGCGGTAGTACATGAACCAAATCGGGAATATGAACCCCCATCACCAGAAGTAGCAACAATACTAGCGGGAGTGTCACCCAAGCAAAAATTGGATTCTGACATTTTGGGTACTCTGAATACACAATTCGATGTTCTGTAGGGTAAACAATAACAAGCAGAAGCAGAACAATAGTTGGCTATATTTTTCCCATGGTGCAAGAGGAAACATGGTTCAAGGGAATGCCCCTTAGACGTGGTTCGGACTTGCGCCTTCTGTGCCAAAGACCATGCGATAGAGAAATTTCCATTACTCCCAAGACTAAAAGTTGTCTTTAAATAAGAAGAAGAGGAAACAAAACTTGTATATCTGATGGCTCAACATCACCAATGATAGGCTCACCCACTAGGTATGCTACAAGATCCTTCTTCTTTCTTTTCTGGATAGTATAATCAACAACATAATTCTGGAAACACATGGCAGGGCCAACCATTTGCTAACCCCACCTGGAAGTCCTAAAAATATCCTACTGCACCCTGGCCAAATCAACCAGTTGCTAATCCTACTTGGCCTAACTTGAAATACTCTACCCCATTTTGGAAGAATTCAAATAATAACCCCTATCCTTCACAGTGGACTAGCACAACTACCCAAGCCCCCAATTGGACTCATAACTGGAAGCGCCCCATGGGTCTGACCAATCAACCTATGGTAATAGTTCCTGTAGCTCAACCCACTTTACAATATCCACTGCAATTTTCCCAAAATCCCCAACCTCAAATGTTCCCTCAATTACCAGCTAACCCAACCCAAATCCTAATAACAAAGCAATCCAGCTCATGCAAATTGTCGATAATTTGGAGGGTGAAACAAAATCTGTAGGGTGCAACAAAATTTGGTTGAGATTAGGGCGTGTAATTTCTCCTAAAGAAAGTGGCATTCATCAAGAACAAGAGAATGAGAATGATAGACAACCAACAATGAAGCCATTGGTTGTGGTCATAACAGAAGAGACGGAACAGGGTAAAAATACAGTCGAGCAACAAAATCTTGATAAAGACGTAATTTATCCTCCCCCATTTCCTGAAAGGATAAGGATAGAAAAAACAAAAATATATCCTAACTTCGATATCGTCGAGGAACTAAAGAATCTATGTGTTAAAATTCCACTCCTACATGCTTTACATGATATTCCTATTTATGAAAAAACAATTAAAGAATTATGTGGGAAGAAGCCCAGAAGAAAAACTAAGAATCCATCAACTTTTCATGTGGTAGGAACTTTGTCTGATATTATTCTAGGCAAGTAGGAGCCAGTCGACTACACAGACCCAGGGAACCACATGGTAACGGTTCAGATACAGGGTTGTTTTTTTCCAAATACACTGATGGATTTGGGGACAACCATCAATATTTTGACCACCGAGACATGTAATGTCCTAGGTATCACCTCTTTCGAACCTACTTCAACTATGTTAGAACTGGTTGATAGATCAGTGGTTAAACTAGTTGACACATTACAAAACATAGTAATCTCGGTCGACTCTCGGGAATACCCAGTTGATTTCCTAGTTATCAACCCAAGAAGTAGACTATATGGACACTCGTTAATATTGGGACAACCGTGGCTAGCAATGACAGATGCATACATAGGATATTGCACAGGATAAACCAAGTCTACCTATCATACATCAACAGTTGAAACCATCTAGATATCCAGAAGAAAACCTATGATCTCCTCTCACACTAGAAGAAGTTCTTGGGATAAAAAACCAACTAGAAGATGATGTGATCAACAACTTCATTAACGACCCAACTGTTATAGGCAACCCAACATGTCAAATGCTAAAAGTTGTTTTAGATAATTAAGCACAGAGATATCCTTTGGAAGAATTGATAGAGAAACAAATTCCCACTACTGTTTTCCATAACAACATTACAATTAAAATTGCACCAGGAAGATTTCTTAATATTAACGCCAATTTGAATGAACAACAACACCAAAAATTGATTCAGATCCTTTCTAAATACCAGCAGGATTTTGCTTGGGAGTATCCCGACATGAAGGGAATTGATCCCCAACTATGCACACATCATATATATATTGAAAAAGATGACCGACCCATCCGACAACTCTAAAAAAGAATAAACCCTCATCTCAAGGACATTGTTAAAGAAGAATTATAGAAACTGTTCGATGTAGATTTCATATATCCTATTTCAGACAACCAGTGGGTCACTCCAATAGTAATCATCCCTAAAAAGAATGGTAAGTGGAGAATATGTGTAGACTACATAGAAATCAATAAAGCTACCTAGAAGGACCATTTTCCCCTACTTTGTATTGATCAGGTCCTTGATACTTTAGCAGGGAAGTAGTTTTTCTCCTTCCTAGATGTCTTTATCAGTTATAATCAGATTCAGATTACTCCGGAAGAACAGGATAAAACTACATTTACATGTCCCTTGGGTACCTTCGCATATAAAGTATTTCCCTTTGGATTGTGTAATTCTCCAGCTACATTCCAAAGAGTTATTTTAAGCATATTTTCTGATTTAATTAATCAAGGACTTGCAGTTTACATGGACGGTTTTACCCCTTATGGCACTGAATTTGATCAAGATTTAATAAATCTAGAGAAGGTACTAGAACGATGCATTGCTACTAGGCTATGTTTGAGTCATGAGAAATGTCATATGATGATTACTGAAGGTGTGGTACTAGGAAACTATGTTTCTGCAGATGGAATCAAGGTAGAACCAACAAAAATAGAGGTAATCCTTAATTTGCCTACACCTCGTACACAAACTGAGGTATGTAGTTTCCTTGGTTGTGCAGGATATTATCACAAATTCATAGAAAGTTTTCAAGAATTGATGCACCTTTACATTCTTTAACTGGTAGTGTGGAATTTCAATGGTCTGATAAGTGTGATGTTGCATTTGCAGAGCTTAAAGGTTTAGTTTCAACAACACCAGTGATTAGAGGACCAAACTAGAAATTACCATTTCACATATCTTCAAATGCATCAGATATCGCTATAGGCACTATCCTTGGACAAGAAGAAGACAAGAAACCTTATGATATTTATTTTATTAGCAAAAATATTACTCCTACCGAATTAAATTACAGAGTAACATAAAAAGAATTTCTAGCCGTTATACATGCTATTAATAAATTTCGACACTATATAACAAACTATCTAGCAATTCTGTACACTGATCACTCTACTGTTAGATATTTAGCCAACAAAGCAATTACTAATGGATGGGTTACTCGATGGTTGTTTCTATTGCAGGAATTCAACATCATCATTAAGGATCGGTCGGGAAGAGAGAATATTGTTGCAGATTTCTTGTCTCGTGTACCCAAAACATATAACTCTTTGACAGTTGAAGACCAATTTCTAGACGAACACTTGTTCGCTGTGACAATTAAGATGGCTTGGTACGTTGATGTGGCAAATTATTTTGCAGTTGGGAGATTTCTAGTACACCTGTCATCAAGAGAAAGGAAATTAATTATTCATCATAATGCATGGTTCACCTGGATTGGTGTATATATTTTCCATATAGGCTTTGATATTCAGATCTGAAGATGTATCAAAGATGATGAAATTCAGGATGTCTTGAAGGCGTGTCACAATGAGCCCTATGGCAGACATTTTGTAGACCGCAGAACTGGGCATAAGGTTTTACAAATGGGCTATTATTGGCCCTTAATATTCAAAGATGAAAAGAAGTATGTCTAGGCCTGTGACAACTGTTAGAGGATGGGCCGACCAGGCCAAGCTGATGAAATGCCCCTACAACCAAACGTGGTGATGGAAAATTTCAAGATATGAGCACTGGATTTTGTTGGCCCCTTCAACCCAAAATCAAACCAAAAAGCTTATATACTAGTTGCAACAGACTGTATGACCAAGTGGGTAGAAGTAGTGGCCTTGCCAAATGCAACTGAGGAAGCTATCATTAAATTTGTTAGGATATTTAGACACTTAGTAGTTAGTTAATATCTACTTGGTCTATTGTGTCATTAGGTAAAAGTGTGTTTTCTAGTGTGTTTCTTTAGTATGCATTAGTATGCACTTATAGTTAGGAAATCTGACGGCCACGATATGTTCCCGACATAGAGTGATCCGATGGTTCATACTCTCCTCAATATTAACGACCATTGATTCGTGGCTTAACACTCGATTGGTCCATGATATCTATTTAAAGAGTATGGAGGGTCATTTTCCAATGATTGATTGTGAGAAACTCTCTTGTAAAATCTCTTTGTAATATTTTTCTTTGCATTAATAAACTGCTCCAAGTGGCCACGTTGGTTGGGGTCGTGGATGTTTCCGCGTAGGGGTTTTTACAATGTGAAAACATCAATGTGTTGATCTTTGATCTGGTTATGTGAGTGGTTACTGAAGTTGTTCATCCTCTATTGGAATACCTGTGTTCTCAAACATGGCATCAGAGCCTGTTTGAAGACCCGCTCCTGTTGTAGATCAAGATCATGAAGCCGAGTTGCCTTATCTCCATTTTCTGCCAGTTTTGTACATTTTTGGGCTAAGAGGACTGTTCCATTGTGTCCATATCACTCGTTTCATTCAGGAACACTTTTCGTTTCACTCGAAAAGGTTTCCGTTTGCCCAAGATATGACGATTACAGTAAGATCCAGAGATCTATGTATGCTCTTTTCCCCGCACCCTGTGCGATCTCGGTAAATCAAAAATAGATAGGAAAAGGTGCATCTTTCAGGTAAACTAACCAATATCTAAGCCTTGTTTTCATCGAGAATCAAAAAAATTTTCTTGTGTGAAAAGAGTTTTTTTTAGCACACTCTCGAAGGCCGTCTTCCACAACTACAACAACAACACCCCCAATCCTATTAATATTATGGTAGCTTCGGGAGGTATGAACCTCTATGATGACCTATGACGAGATTAGAATCCTCCGGAAGGAAGCAAAGAATTGAAGAAAACCCTAGATAGGTTGTCGGCTGAACAAATATATTTATATTGAATTTATTGATGCCCAGAAAGAGAAGTCGGCCCAGTTAGACTGGTCAGGTCGGCCCCAGTTAGACTGGCCAGTCCACTATAAATACATGGCACCAGTTTCATTATTACATACTCTCAGAATTGCAGAGCCAGTTGTGCACACTGCAGTTGGCATTTTTATGCGCAGGTCTCTGGGGAAAGTGGTGCGCTAGTTCTGGGTGGGATTATCTGTTCAGTTTTGTTTCTATTATTTTTCTTGGTGCATTTAGCCTCTCTTGGCTATAGATTGCAGCCAGAATTCTCTTCTTAGTCAAGATCAAGGTGCTCGGAGGGAGGCTTCAGCCTGTGGTTGGGAGACGAGGGTATCGTCGTGGTAAAATGAGCAAACAATCCTTTATATTCTAACAGGTTATGGGCCCACACACCCTTCAGTCAGCCTAAAACACTGGAAGGAAACATAACTGCTAGGTATTGAGCTCATTGAGGAACTGCCGCTAGGGTTACTAGCAGGAGTAGCTTCCAAAGAACTGTAGCTAGGGTTACTAGCAGTAGAATTTACAGAAATCCTAATTCTCAGATCCGACACCTTGTGATGGAGCATCTCACTCAAGGAGAAGAGATCCAGATGTGCCCTAACTCAACGCACCTATTGACTTTCTCAGAAGAGAGAAAAGATGCAGTTGAAGTTTTGGATCAAGACATGACCAGTTATCAGTCAACCAAAGACATGTGCGAAACAATCAGTCTCTTACATTACTCAGCACTTACCGGGACAATTGAAGACGATATGTGGATAATCGACAGTGGAGCTTCCAGGCACATGACAGGAGATCAAGATAGACTCTCAGATCTAAATGAGAGAAAGACATTGTACAAAGTGGAGCTTGGAGACAAAAGCACCTACCCCGTCGAAGGATTTGGACAAGCCTCAATCAAATTGGAATCAGGTAATCATGTTCACTTAAGCAATTTTCTATATGTACCTGGTTTAGAAAAGAATCTTGTATCAATATCATGTTTAGAAGACAAAGGAAACCGAATAGCCTTCATAGATGAAAAGGTGTTATCATGGCATAAAGATTCCAGCA
>ML792705.1:666509-690287 GCA_009831015.1 Picea engelmannii | reverse complement strand
GTCTTGAGTTCAAGTCTCTCTTTTGTTACTTTTTTTGAAAAAGTTCATGCTAAAATTATAAAGTGTATTTCACTTCAAGTATAAAAGTGAATCACTATAAGTAGCTTTAATATTTTATTTTAGAGTTATTTATTTTGCATGCAACTTTTCTTTGTAAAAGTGAGTCCCACTTCTCTTTATAAAAGTGGGTCACTTCATAAATAAACTTACACTACCACGTGGTCCTTTGGTTACCATTTATGCATTTTTTAAAACAAGCATAACTCTGACATCCAAAGTTTGTTTTCAGTGCCGTTATTTTTTAAAACCGCATAATGTTTCGAGCTCTTTCCATTCAAATCATCAGTTTCAATTTTTAAATAAGTATTATCTACATATTTAATATGGAATCTACAAGTAATATCTTACTTACCAGCACGAAATACTTCTAATGGAAATCCCATATGGAGGATTTATCAAGAAGTAAAGGCTTGTACCAGATTACCTTGGGAAAGGAAACAACACCCACTGATGCTGATAAGAAAGAAAAATGGGATGATAGGAATGACGAAGCACGTGGATTAATCAGAATGTCCATCTCTCCTAATTTAAGGTTCCACCTTCAATCAATTGATAAACCTAAAGAATCTTGGGGAAATATTGAATCTATGTTTGGTAAACACAATATTATTCGAGCACAATAGTTAGAAAATCAAGTACTAACTTTGAGTCCAAGTGATTTTTCTTGCATTGAAGACTATCTATCTAAGTTTAAAACACTCAAAACTTTATGTGAAGAATGTAAGATAAAGATAGACGAATATCGTTGCATCTATCTTATTCTTTCTAACCTAAGTAGTGCATATTATGTGTTTGTATCTACCTTTTATGCCATAGAAGAAGTTGTAGGGGCAGCTTATCAAAAACCCAGTCTTGAGAACTTTTGTGATTATTTTATTAGAGAGCAAGATAAGCTAGTACAACTTGGGGTGATCAGCACTGCAGGTACCTCCAACAAAGCCTTAATTGTCCATAAAAAAGATAAACCCAAGAATATGAAGAAGTAACATCCTCGCCACAACAACAAGCAATATAAGGGTCCCAAACCCACTCAGACAACTTTTGCTCCTAATGGAGACAAAGGAGAAAAATATAAAAATAAGAATACTAACAAACATTGCAAATTTTGTGATAAATATGGTCATGATGAGTCCAAATGTTTCAAGAATATGGTAGCTTTAGAAGCAACGATGAAGAAGCACAACATCACTATTGACTCTACTTCTTCTGCTTCTTCTCATGGACATGCACTTTCTGCTTCTGGTTTCTCCTTCAATATACCTTCTACTTCTACCTATGATAAGTGGCTTATTGATTTTGGAGAATCTTATCATATGGATAAGGATAGAGACATATTTTCTACTCTAAATGAATCCAACACCAAGAAAATATTTGTTGGTGATGATAGATCTCTTAGTGTTGAAGGATCTGGAACAATACAAGTAGAAAATGACCATTTCAATGATGTATTATGTGTTCCAAGTCTTTCTTGTAACCTTTTATCAGTATATCAAATCACTCATTCAGATGAAGGTAAAAGCATATAGTTTTCACCTCACCAAGTTGTAATCAAGGATCTAAAAGATCCTAATCATGTTCTTGCAACTCTAATTGTTGATGATATTACTAGGTTGTAGAAGTTTGAAAATTTTGGGTCATCATCTTTTTCATCAGTTTTTTTTGCTCATAGTGATGACTTGAGCAAACTTTGGCACGAGCGGTTTGCTCATCTAAACTATCGCGCTTTGCAACAACTATGTAATCAATATATGGTTACTGGTCTTCCTCTTGTTTCATGTAGAGATGGTGTTTGTGCTGATTGTGTTCTCGGAAAACATCATCGTGACATTTTTGAAAAACGTGCCCCTTGGCATGCCTTGTGTCCTTTGTAGCTTGTTCATAGTGATTTGTGTGGTCCACTTTCTTCTCCTTCTTTTTCTGGGTGCAATTATTTCTTAACTTTCATTGATGACTTTTCCAGACGTACTTGGGTTTACTTCCTAAAACTTAAGAGAGAAGTTTTTGACAAGTTTTTGGCCTATAAGGCCCTTGTAGAAAAGAAATCTGGACATCAAATTCAAAGGTTAAGAACATATAATGGAGGTGAATATGTGAACAATAATTTTACAAATTACAGCACTACACAGGGAATCAAAATGCAATACATTGTTCCATATACACCACAAAAAATGGTGTTGTTGAGAGAAAGAAATGCATATTAAAAGAAATGGCTAATTGTATGATCCAATCTAAGGGATTAAGTCTAAAGTATTGGGTGGAAGCCATCAACTGTGCAAATTACATATTAAATCGCACTCCCACAAAGGCTCTTAAAAATATAACACTGGAAGAAGCTTGGACTAAAATTAAACCATATGTAAGTCACTTCCGTGTATTTGGAAGTATAGCATGGGCTCACATTCCTGATGAAAAAAGTAAAGAATTGTAGCCTAAAAGTGAGAACTGTATATTTGTTGGTTATTATGAAGATGTCAAAGGTTACAGACTTCTTCAATCACATTGTAATGAAATTATTATTAGAACAGATGTTAAATTTGATGAAAATATCTTGGCCTGCGAGCCTAATTTTGCATTTGTTCCTTCTTTGGCCTGCGAGCCTAATTCGACGGTTGTGCCTTCTTCATCCTACGATCCATATTCGACGTTTGTGCCTTCTTACGATGTAGTTTCTTCTTTAGATAATGAAAATGAGGATGAAAATCCACTTACTGCTACTCACACTCCTCCAGGTGATTCCTTTGAACCTGAACCAACACCGGCTCCACCGCTTCCGAGATGGGTCCGTTCAACACGAGAAGCAACTGGTGATCTTGTCAATGATCCTTTAGATCAACATCAGAAACGTTCACAGTTCCAACGGGCCTCTTATCTTTTGGCTCAAGTTTCAAAAACTCATGATCCAAAGACATTTGCAGAAGCTTCAAGTCATCCAGATTGGGATACAACAATGAATTAAGGGTATTGTTCTTTAATGGAAAATGATACTTGGGATCTTGTACCTCTTCCAAAAGGAAGAAAACTTGTTAGATGTAAATGGGTATACATAATTAAGTATGTATCGGATGGAAGTGTTGAAAGACTTAAGGCTCGGTTAGTTGCCAAATGTTTTTTCCAAGTTGAAGGAATTGACTGTAATGAAACCTTTGCCCCTGTAGCAAAAATGAATTCCATCTACCTTGTTCTTGCCCTTGCTACCTCACATAAATGGGAGGTCCATCAGATGGATGTTAAATTCCCCTTCTTGCACAGAGATTTGCAAGAATAAATCTACATGGAACAACCTCCTGGCTATGTCCAGAATGACTCTAGCCTTGTTTGTCGCCTCAAGAAATCTCTTTATGGTCTCAATCAAGCTCCCCAAGCTTGGTATGCCAAAATGGACAACTTTCTTATTACCACTGGATTATTTAGATGCCATTCTGATCCTAATGTCTATACCAAGAAAGTAGGAAGCCATCTCATAATACTTGTCCTTTATGTTGATGACCTTATCCTTACTGGTAGTGACTCAAAACTTTTAAACCATGTGAAAACTAGCCTTAAGACTAAATTTGAAATGACAGACTTAGGATTTTTTCACTATTTCCTTGGCCTCCAAGTTTTGCAAACCAATGAAGGAATTTTTCTTTCCCAGTCTAAGTATGCTTGTGACCTTATTTGTCGCTTTCACATGGACGATTGTAAACCAACCGCTTCTCCCTTCCAGTCTAGAATCAAGCTTATTGCCACCTGTACTTCTCCTGAAGTTGATGCCACCCTGTATCGTCAATTAATTGGTAGCCTCTTATACTTGACTCATACCCATCCTAATCTTTCCTTTGTTGTTTGTCTTGTTGCTCGGCATATAAAAACACCCCATGAAAGCCATTGGAAAACAACTAAAAGGATACTTCGCTATGTTCGTGGTACAATTCAGTTCGAGATACATTATAGTTCAGGGGGGACTCCTTTATTGGTTGGTTTCACTGATTCAGATTGGGCCGACAACCCTGATGATTGGAAGTCTACTTTAGGGTATGTTTTCAGCCTTTGTTTAGGACTTGTCACTTGGACTTGTAAGAAACAATAGTATATTACACTTTCTTCAACAAAAGCAGAGTACCGAGCAACAGTAAATGCAAGTCATAAATCCTTATGGCTTCAATAGATCCTTTCAGAGTTTGGATTCCAGCGCCAACATCTGACCATCCTTTGGTGTGACAATCAGAGTGCCATCAAGCTCGCCAAAGAACCAGTTCAACATCAGCATAGCAAACACATCGAGATACACATGCGCTTCATCAGAAAGCTCATTCATGATCAAGTTATTGAAGTGCTCTTTTTCCCTATAGAAGATCAAGTTGCAGACATTTTCACAAAGTCTCTTACAGAAGTGAAGTTTTCCAAACTTCGATCTATGTTAGGAGTTCATGAAGTTATCATTAAGGGGGGATAGGCTCTAATGCCTCCTTCCTTCTCCTATTGTGTCACTATTTTAAATCCTTCAATCCTATCCCAAGTTGTTCTTAAGGGTGGATGTTAGGATATTTAGGCACTTAGGATTTAGTTAAGATCTACTTGGTCTATTGTGTCATTAGGTAAAAGTGTGTTTTCTAGTGTGTTTCTTTAGTATGCATTAGTATGCACTTGTAGCTAAGAAATCCGACGATCACGATATGTTCCTGACATAGAGTGATTTGATGGTTCATACTCTCCTCGATCTTAACGACCATTGATCCATGGATTAACACCTGATTGGTCCATGATCTCTATTTAAAGGGCATGGAGGGTCATTTGTCGATGATCGATTGTGATAAAATCTCTTGTAAAATATATCTATAATATTTTTCTTTGCATTAATAAACTGCTCCAAGTGGCCACGTTGGTTGGGGCCGTGGATGTTTCCCCGTAGGGGTTTTACCACGTGAAAACATCGATGTGTTGATCTTTCATCTGGTTATGTGAGTGTTACTAAAGTTGGTCGTCCTCTATTGGAATACCTGTGTTGTCGAACAAAATTTCTCTTTGAACTATTTGTACACTATGGATTACCCAGGGAAGTAATCACGAACGGAGGGTCACAATTTATAGCACATAAAATATCGGCCACTCTACACAATTATCACATTAAAAACAGGGTTACCTCCCCATACCACCTACAAGAAAATGAACAAGTGGAGAGTACCAATAAAGTCTTGGAGGAAATATTGACAAAAATAGTTTCAACAAACTGTCAAAATTGGGTAGTCGAGCTTCCAAATGCCTTATGGGCCTATCACACAACATGGCATAACACTACTGGCTACTCTCCTTATCACCTATTCTTTGGCAAAGAGCCTATCTTTCCAATTGAATTTGGGATCAAGACTCTAAGAATGGACCAGGAAATTGGATTGGATCTTACAGAAGCACACACACAGTGATTACAACAACTCATTGAGTTAGATGAAGCACACTTTTTTTCCCTTCAACACACATATATTATCCAACAACAGAGAGCCAAATGGAATCACAAGAATATATAAAATAAATCCTTCCAGAAAGGCGATTGGGCGCTTCTCTATGATTTTAGATTTCATGATTTCCCTGGGAAATTGCAGACAAGGTGGTTGGGACCGTATGAAATCAAGGAAGTCCATGATAATGTCACTGTCACTTTAGTTACCATCGACAGTCATGGTTCTCCTTTTCTAGTAAATGGACATTGACTACGACTCTACCATCAGACGCTTTCAAAAGAATAATTTCTGCAAGAAGTAAGTAATGATCCTACTGTTCATATTTTAGCTGGTTGGGAAGGTAACCCAACAACTTCAAATCCATGAAATTTTTGTTTTTACAGCATTGTACATATTGTATATATTTTTCTATGAAGATTTGATTGAGTTTTTAATTTTTTTACTTTCTAGAGAAGTCACTATGAAAAGCATTGGGGAATAAAAACTAGAAAGGATGTCTGTAATGAAATATAATTAGCACTCTTTTCTGTTCCTTATTCAAAATTCAAATTGCTCTTGTTTTACTTTGAAAAATCCATCGAATATAAAATTTGTTTTATACAGGAGATGAATATGTCATGGTCCACAGCAAAAAGTCGGACACTGGATGTGTGGTTGTGACTGTAGTAAATAGAAATGACTGCATGACACCGTAAATCATCCAATATGTTGTATTTCTCCGATCATTGAATAAACCTACCCATAAAATTAAATGAATTTAGTTGATGACTAATCAATCCTAGATTCACTAAAAAAAAAATGTCTGTGGGAGGTATCCAATTAATTAATTAGATGGTTAAATTTGAACATCATCGTTATCATTCATTCGAAAGTAACAATTGTCATTCCCTTTGTTGCGATTGATGTTCCCTTTGTGGGTAGTGTCGTTCATTCAAACGTAACAATTGTTGTTACCTTTGTTGTGATTGTTGTTCCCTTTGCGGGTAGTGTCGTTCATTCGAACGTAACAACTGTCGTTCCCTTTGTTGCAATTGTTGTTCCCTTTGCAGGTAGTTCCGTTCATTCGAACATAACAACTATCGCTTTGTTGCGATTGTTGTTCCCTTTGTGGCTAGTGTCATTCATTCAAACACAACAACTGTTGTTCCCTTTGTCGTGATTTTCATTCCTCTTTTCAGGTAGCGTTGTTCATTCGAAAGAAACAACTATTGTTCCTTTTCCAGTTGTTCCTGTTGTTGTTCCTTTCCCTTGAAAGTAACGATTTTTGTTTCCACCAATAACATGTGCTTCTGATACGTTTAGCCACTCCTTTGGGTATGAAATTCACTAACCAATTTTCAACATCACTTCTAATCATCATGGTAACATTTTGTCATTTTTCTTTTGAGGAATATCTAGCATACCTTATCAAATTGTTTATGGATTGATTTTTCCGAATTATCTTAATATTGTTCATAATTATTGACCACTGTAATTTGTTTCTTTCCTCTATATATATACATTTACTTGAATGATAAATTGCCTTCACATCATAATAAGGAGTCTAAGGCACATTTTGTACTTGGCATTATTACACTTCTTATGCCATCCCACACTCTTAAGGAGTAGATGAGCCTCCCTTAATAAAGCCTATATATATAATAATAATAATAAAATAATAATAAATATAAATAAATAAAATAACCTTCTCCCAAAAAGGATAGGGGTCTCATCATGAGCCAACCTACCATGATCATAAGAGATTAACATAAGTGACATTCCCACTATGGATATCACACCAGGGCAATGGCCTTTGGCATTTAGGGTCAAAGGACAAGAGGTCTCATCATGATTTGACTTGTTCACTTTGTTACGATCTAGTGAGTGGTATTGTTGTTATCTGGCTACGAAACCAGGATAGTGGCCTTTTTTTGGGAAAATACTATTCAAACTATTTATTGAGGATACTGGCTCATTTATGGGTTAAAAGGAAACCCTGTCGGGGATATGGACACCTGTTGGTAGTAGTGGCTCTTCTTGTGGTATTGAAGTTTATCTTTATACACAAAGTTTTTATTATGTTCATAGAATTCCTTTCTTAAAAAAGAGGCTACCATTTCGACTATATTCAACACAATGGAAAGTAACAAAATTATGGCATCTGACATATTTTTAAAATGTGAACATATTAATACTACTTAGAATATTCTTCCTTGACATATTGAATATTGGTATTTGAACTTGTAATTTCCACAAAAGGTGTGATTATCGTTCATGATTAACATTAAAATGCTTTGAAAGTTATTAACGGTCGTTCTCCCAACGATGAAAGCATAATAATCATCCCTCACTTGACTGACCGTCATCATTACATTCACACATACCGTCGGTCAAGGTCAAACTTTTCATTTATCAGGGGGTGGACATTCCACACGATTATCAATAAGCCATAATGATTACAGATAATGGGAAAATTTGTATTTCTATATACCATTTTTGTTCTGTAATTTTTACCATTTCTAGCAATTTTCTTTCACATGCTAGCCTAACTAGTTTTTTAGTTGGGAATGATAGTTGTGCTGACCTGTTTACAAAAGATATGGGTGGCCGAAGAATTCACCATGAGCCTACATTGCTGCAAGTAACTAACCAAGAAAGGGAAATTCTACACCATCTAGGGTGGACACAATGCTTTAACAGACTGTAGGGATTCGATATAAATGTCGCGCTAACATTCTTCCAAAATTTACCAGGGGTAGTCTCAGTAATTCAAGGAATACAAACACCAGTTATTGATGCCATTATAGCCGAGGTAATAGGCCTTCCAAACGAAGGAACATATTGGACTAGTAAATACACAACACTCAAGGAAGCTCTGGAATCCTTCGCATAACCAGGGGAGGAATTCGACAAGAAAGGAAAAGGCCTAAACCCCTCTGCTCTTAGTGAGCCCTGGAGGGAGCTAGCAGGTGTGGTGCAAAGATATATCACATGTGATGGATGATACGACATGGTGAGACCTCACCACCTCAAGCTGCTGGAAGTATTAAAACATTGGTTAGTGATAAATCTAGCATTCCTTTTTAATACCATGCTGCATGAAATCGCTGAAAGAACCCAAAAAGCCAATGACCCTGCTACTCTAATCAATCATCATGGGTTAGTAAAATTGATAGTCGAAGGGGCCTTAAATCATACACAAATAACATGGGGGGACTTAATTTATCTCGACAGAACCCTACAAATTTAGCAACCTGAAGTCCACCATGAAATTCCTCCACAAGGAATTAAGGCAGCCCAGACAGAGGGAGATAATTCCCAAATACTAGCCCCCCAACCTGAAATAGAAACAAACATTATTCATTTGGAAAAAAATCAAAGCATGCAGGAGGGAATATCAAACAGGAAAAGGTAGATAATAATTTCTATTCTTGAAACCTCCTCTGTAAAAAGAAGGATAAAGAGACAACAGAACCTAAAAGCACTCAGGAAACTGTACAAACAGAACAACCCTCACATGAAATCCCTATAGGACAATAGGATGATTTATTCGAAAGTTATGAAGAGGAGATGGCCCAAGTGTTGGTAAATTTGTAGATATCACTTACTGAAGATACAAATAGGAAATAAGAACCCCAAGCTCCAACTTCTTCTCATTCAAATCATGTCTTTGATCTTCCTGATATAGAGATGCCATCTCTCGAGGGAGTAGAACAGCTAGAACCTCAGTTCGATGAGAATAGTCCTTTAGAGAAACCAAAGCACCTATAAGATCTATGGAATTGGTTACCAATTGATCAAGGTGGGAAAGACCCTGAAATTCCCCTTAGACAGAAATAAACAATAGGAAAAGGCAATAACAGAATCAGAAAATTGGAACATGAAAACAAGACATTGAGGAAGAGGGTCAAGAAAATTAAAGTATTAAAACAAAAAGTTGGCAGAGTGAAAGAAACAATTAGACAACTTAAGAAGAAATTGGAATAAGATGACAAATCCCATAAGAATAAGAAATCTAAGAGGGCCAGAGTACATGGAAGAAATCCACTTCCTAGAAGGGCAATTCAGATTAATTATGTTGAAACACAAACATAATTTCATGTTCCTTTGGAATCAATTGAAATAGAAAATTAGACAGAGGTTCCAACAATAGTAGAAACAACTGTTCAGGATGAAGAAGTATTTCATTCCCCTGAATAGGACACCACTATTAGAAGGTTGGAATCAGAACTGGAACAATCCCAACAAACCCTAACCCAATGTCGAAGTGAAATGGTGACAATGACATAACATCAGAAAGTTGTCAAACATCTCCGAGCCATGTCAACAATTGAGAATGAAACCTTTGTTGAGCTCAACAGAGCTAAAGAAAAGGTGAAGAAGGTACAAGATCATCTTGATGGAGATTTGAAGAAAATAAAAAATGTTTTCTCTATTTATTCTGATATATTAGCTTGCAGGGCCCCTGCTACTAATTATTCCCTATTTCTATTAGAACGTTATCTATTATTAAAAGTGAAATCCATTAGGGTAGGTACACCTTATGAGTTTACCACTGTCTCTGATTTTGTTTCATGTTTTAAAGAACAAGATGATGGAGTACAACAGTTTTTGTGTGAACTATATCTTCACAATTTCATTCTAGAAGAAAATAGAGAAGAGAACCCCAATCCATTCACTAGGGATATCTAGTTTCAGTCCTTTTTGTCTTTTGCCAAAAAACAACTTAGGTGGGACAAAAAACATAAGGTATTCATGAAAAGAGAGACTGGACTAGACCTATGGATTAGAGGAGAACATCCTAAACCCTTTGATACCATTATGCAACATAGAGCATTCATGAAGAGGGAGAAGGTTGTGGAGTCTTTAGCTCTCATCCATAGACATGTTGTACATTCAGGGCTACAATATTTTGGAGAAATTAAAGAAGAATCCATTTCTACTGCCAAATTAAGATGCAGTGTCTCTTCAAATGAAGTCAAGAACAGGGAACCATTTGGTTTCAGAAATTTTCAAGCAACTGCTCTCATGTTAGAGAGGTATGCCAAAATGATAATAAAAGAAGGGCCTTCCTGGATTGGATGCAGGTACAGTCCCCCCATTATTTGGTATCCTCCAGGGGGTTATCAGAGTGTTTATGAAATTCATAAGAAAAGGGAGGATGCTGCTTTTGAAAATCTTAAAGGTACGAATGGGTTCCAAAGACCTAGGGAAGAGACCTCTCCACCCATAAGTATCACTGCTTTGCATATAAACTCTCTTGTTGCATGAGGACATGCAAAAAGGTAAGCAGGGGGGTATGTTGGGTTGAGAAAAAGGTATAAATATTCTCCTTGTTACTCTAGTTTGTGATATATTCTTTGTTGAGTTTTCTATTAATTTGAAGTAATTAGGGAAGAAAATGGTTTAAAAGCTCTTAGGAAATAATACTAAATGATATTAGATATTTTCTGAACTTTGGTTTGAATTGTTTTGGTTTTATGAAGAAATGGACAATTGTTGTTAACTAAAGATAATTAAGAAGATCATGAAGATGCACAGGTCATTGAAGATCGAAGAAATCAGGCACAAAATGGTTCAAAGGAAGATTGACTTTTTATATTGCAATCTTCATAAATAGTAAAAGAAATCCCAAGGATCTCTTGATCCTCAAGATAACTTAATTTACTTATCTCATTGTAATCTATAAATAATAGTGAATGATAGAGAGATAACCAAGAATTTAGATCTCTTAATTGTTGACCGTCTATAAAACAACCCCATTGATCCAGGTGGATATTGGTGGCCACCCACTTTTTCCAACTGGCTCAAAACAATTTTCTAGCAATTTTGGTAATTTACTATTTTTGGCAGTTTTTTAGGTTCTGAACATCTGGAGCCGTTTTGAGGCCCTAAATGACGTTTTTTATTGGGTATCTACAAATTGAACTATATCATAATAATATTAACTTCCAACAGTTGTAGTCCTCGGATAGATATTTCTGATGATGTATCATATGCATCAAACGAAGATAGTATGCCAAAGTTACGACCCCGGGAAATTGATGTACCAATTTACCATGACGAGGCCCACATGAATTTTGGCGCTTCATCTCCCAGGGATAGGTTTTTGGATGTCTAAGGTTTTTGACATTCCTATTTATTGTAAAAATGCCTTCGGAGCCTAATTGTAATCATCTTCTTGCAAATGAGCGCATCTGACACATCTCTTCTCAGAGATAAACCGCCACCATTACAACAAGCTTGTGTTTTGCTGCATTTTACAGTTTCAACATATTTCCTTGTTGAATAGAAAACCAATTTTACTTTATCTCTGTTATTATGTGTTAAGCATCTGTTAATAATATGCATTCATTTCATTCTTCTAATAAAATTTGGATTAGTGGTTATAGATCCAGGTGGATATCGGTTTCCACCCACCTTTTCCAACTGGCTCAAAACAATTTTCTGGCAACTTTGGTAATTTACTATTTTTGGCAGTTTTTCGGGTCTTGAACTTTTGGATCCGTTTTGAGGCTCTAAACGATGTTTTTGGGTATCTACCAATCGAAAAAAATCATCACAATACTTTTTAATAATAGTTGTAGTCCTCAGATAGATATTTCTAATGATGTATCATATGCGTCAAATGGAGATAGTATGCCAAAGTTATGACCTCGAGAAATTGATGTACCAATTTACCCCGATGGGGCCCACATGAATTTTGGTGCTTTATCTCCTAGGGTTAGATTTTTGGATGTCTAGGGTTTTTGAAATTCTTGCTTATTGTAAAAAGGCCTTCATAGCCTCATTGTAATCATCTTCTTGTGAATGAGCACAACCGATACATCTCTTCTTAGAGATAAGTCGCCACCATTCCAACAAGCTTGTTTTTCGCTGCATTTTACAATTTTAGCTTATTTCCTTGTTGAATAGAAAAACCAATTTTACTGTATCTCTATTATTCTGTGTTAAGAATATGTTAATAATCTATATTCATTTCATTCTACTCATAAAATCCAGATCAATGGTATCAGAGCAAGCTGCTCTTGATCATTTTTTTTAGTGCATGTCCCCAACGAGGTCCAAGTTTAGGAAGTTGGGTCTCGAGCTTGGCTCTCTTGACTACAATCTCTCTCACACACCCAAGAAACCCTCCATGGTGGAAGAAAATAAAAATGATGGAGTAGACGATCCTGCAAATCTGTTGCTTGAGAAAGCTCTCACACGACAGAGGGACGAAATGATGGAGAATTTTTCCCACATCCTTCAACGCTTGTCGATAGAAACATGCACATATTCATAAAACAACCACTTTGGAAGCACCTCTCCTTTCAAGGTACAGGTTAATTTTGATATTCCCGTATTTGAAGGTCGAATAGATGTGGATGCCCTAGACAAATGGTGAAATATGTTAGAAGGTTATTTCTCTTTTTATAATTTTTTCTAACAGGGAAAATATCACCTTCACACTCCTTAAAGTTCTCCCCCATGTGAAACATTGGTGGGAAACATGTTGGGAGAAAAGTTTCACATAGGAGTCTGGAATATATGGGGTCGAGCCCACTTGGGATTTTTTTGTGGATGCGGTAAAGGAAATTTATTACCCTGTTGGCAACTATGAGGACCAATACATGAGATGGAGCACGTTGTGACAAGAGAGGGACCAAGCAGTTCTGTAGTTCACCAATATCTTCCACACCTTGCACACCAAGCTGGGTATCAAAGACTCCAAACGACATTTGGTTCTGAAATACTGTGGGGCTCTACACAGATACATCCAAACTGAAATGGATTTTCTAGACATCTCATCACTCGGTGTTGCTTATCAATATGCTATTAAAATCGAGCATAAATTTAAGCACCAGAACAAATGGGAGTTTAGGTCTACAAATCTACAAAAACCAAAGTATGAAAAATATGTCCCTAACAAATAGTCTCCTGAAAACCAGTCCAAGCCACAGAAAAAGAAGGGTCACAGGAAGACAAAGAAGGACATCAAAAAATGGTGATATTTCCACAAACACAACACTGATGAATGTCTCTCAAAAAAATCATTGGTGGCCGAGATCAAAGACAAGGAGCCAAACCCTAATTCATAATCAGATTTTGAAAATATTAGTAAAAGACAAATCATCGACACAAACCCCACTACTATTGTCGCGACTAGAACAATTCAACCAAAAGAACCAACATATCCTGAAGAGGGGGAGCATATTTTTCATTCACAGATGTGGGTGAATGAGACCCCACTGCATTTTATTGTTGATAGCAGAAGTCATAAGAACCTCATCTCAGCAGAGGTCATCAAACAGTTGGGATTGTTGACAATACCACACCAACAAATTTACAACATCGGGTGGCTTCGCCAAGGATGAGATCTTCGTGTCAGCCAGCAATGTCGATTGTCATATGAAATCCAGCCCTTCAAGGATGAGGTATTATGTGATGTTGCCCCATTATATGTCTGTGATGTTCTCTTGGGCCAGCCATATATGTGGAAGTGCCATGTTGTTTATGAGTCTCGACCTTGCATTGTCATTGTTTCTCTGGGGGTCATCTCTAGAGAATACTAGAGGTAGTTCCGACTACTGTTCCACCTAAAAAATGCCACAAATTAGTATCTCATACTACAAAATTTAGCTTCGTCACAATCTTTTCAAAAGGTGGACAAAAGGATACTGCAACCACTACAGCCTTGGCCCAAGAACCTTCTATCCAACATAAGCAGATCGACAAGATTGTAGCAAAGTGTAAATATTCCTTCTGCACATAGTCACGTCATGTAGCCATAATGGTTAAAAAGGTCCAACCCTTCCAGCCACATGTTGTGACAACCTTCAACAAGCTAAGCAACACAACTTCCTCAACAAGGCAAGCAACTCATCAAGATGCAGATTCAACAAACGCTTTTTCCTCTCCCCCGGGCACTCAATGCAATGGAGACCATTGCTTCCTAATGAGGGAGGATTGATCCAGGTGGATATCAGTGGCCACCCACTTTTTCCAACTGGCTCAAAATAATTTTCTAGCAATTTTGGTAATTTACTATTTTTAGCAGTTTTTCGGGTCCTGAACTTCCGGTGTCGTTTTGAGTCCCTAAACAACGCTTTTTTGGGTATCTACCGATCGAAAAATATTTTCATGATATTTTTGGCAAATGGCTGTAGTCCTTGTATAGATATTTCTATCGATGTATCATATGAGTCAAACAAAGATATTATGCCGAAGTAACTGCCCCAGGAAATTGATGTACCAATTTACCCCGACGAGGCCCACATGACTTTTGGCGCTTCATCTCCTAGGGTTAGGTTTTTGGATGTCTAGGGTTTTTGACATTCCTATTTATTGTAAAAAGGCCTTCAGAGCCCCATTGCAATCATCTTCTTGCAAATGAGCTCAACTGACACATCTCTTCTCAAAGATAAGCTGCCACCATTCCAACAAGCTTGTTTTCCGTTGCATTTTACAGTTTCAGTTTATTTCCTTGTTGAATAGAAAAACAATTTTACTGTATCTCTGTTATTTTGTGTTAAGCATCTGTTAATAATCTGTAGTCATTTCATTTTTCTCATAAAATCCGGATCATCCATTGTAAATGACTTATCAATTATGGAATTAATGGAAGCTTCAAGCTTTTTGATCATTTCTATTACTGAGGTTTTCGTAGCAGTATCTTCTGAAGATTGTGGGCCTAGTCGACATGAGCTACTGTCTCATCTATAATCTTATAAATTATATTATAGTTATGTGATTTGAATTTCCCTTCAACAGTTAAGATAGACTCATTAATGTGTTGATTCTTTTATGAATTGGTTATGCTGTTCCATTTGTAGAGAATAGATGTTCCATTTGGATATTATTGATTGTTGTTCCATTCCCATTTGCTGTCAATTTATCGCCTATGAATTCCTTTTATTTAAATTGGCATTTGTTGTTCCTTTCCTTTAATTGGCATTTTTTGTTCCTTCTTAAATATTCAGTAGATCATTGTTCCTTTCGAATAGATTAATTAATCATTGAGAGATTGATTCATTAAGTTTTTTTGTAGACTAAATTGTTGTTTCTTAGATAGATGAATGAATTCAGTGAATTGATTGATGCTTTGATTCATGGTGTGTTGTTGTTCATAATATAATTATGTTGATTGAGTTACTAGATTCAGAGTTTGTATTTCATGTGTGAGAACTTGATTATTGCATTAATTTAGATAGACTCGTATTTGTTGTATTTGAACTATCTACATGATTTAAACCTCTACGACTATCTGCATAGACTTTGCTGACAATCTTGAAAGAAAATCCGAATCCTCGATTGATAAAATTAATGTCAGACTAAGGTTGTTTTTAGGACATCTTTAGAGCCCAACAACCATGTTGTCATAGAGTTGTAAAGGGGTTGAGTTTGGTTGGTTGGAAGACTCACTTTTGGAAAAAAATCTAAGTGTTGAGATAGGGCAGTGCATGGAGGCAGTCACTCAGCTAGACTTAGAGTAAGATGTGGAAGAAGTGGGGAGGGAGGATTGTCACCCCACAACCATTGTGAAACTTTGTAGGAAATCCATGGGTATATATAACTTTCATCTAAGTGCAGAACGACTAGAGGAGTTGGGAGGCATGTCGAAGGAAGTCAGGTTGGTGTTGAGATACTTGTGGACATAGCACAAGTCTAACACCATGTCCGTAAATTNTTACA
Organism: Picea engelmannii; assembly: GCA_009831015.1. Lineage (NCBI taxonomy): Eukaryota > Viridiplantae > Streptophyta > Pinopsida > Pinales > Pinaceae > Picea > Picea engelmannii. Next base: position 674,136 of record ML792705.1, on the reverse strand, counting down.
AAAAACTCAATGATGATCACAATAATGTAGGGAAGTAAGCAATAGAATATTCAACATCAATCATAGACATGAAATATACAGAGACAGATATTTCCTGAGGAAACCAATAAAGGGAAAAACCTCTTCTTCTTGATATGATAAGTAGTCTTTATTTTCTGTACATTATCATTCTTATGAGAACCAACTCCTTTTGAGGCTACCACATCTATTTTACAAGAAACAACTTGCTGAGAGCACCAACTCTCTGGTTTCTCTAGCACCCACTAGAAGGAAGCACCCACTCCCTGAGTGTTCCAGCACCAACAGGATGGAAGAACCAACTTCCAGTCACATAGGCACCAACCTGTATAACAAAGAACAATAGTTCTCCCTTGCACCACCCTACCACCCTGGTTTTTCTAGTTGCAACCAGATGGAAGCTACGACTCCCTATGTTCAAGCACCCACTTGAAACTCTGAGGAAAACAGTCCTCTCTTGCACCTCACTACCACCTTGATTATAAAAAAATCATTACAGAAACTTATTATAGTGATAAAGTGTTTGTCAATGGCTTACCAGTCTCATCATTGTTCTTCTACACTTCTCTGCTATGCCTGCATCAGTGTCTTCTTGCTCACATATTCTTCATCTTTCTCTTCTTTTGCTTTGTCTCTACATGCACACCTCGACTTTCTCTTCCTCTCTCAAATATGAATTTTTGTTCTATGTATTTCTTTTTCACTTTACGCTCTGTGAAACATTTCCATCCTATGCACTACACATCTTCTGTGCGTTTCAGTTGCTGTGCATAGCATGCTTCTATCCGCATGAATAAATATCAATAGAAGCCACTTCTCTTCTCTCTTCTGCATATATTTATCATGCCAATTCCTCTGCTAGATCATACACCTAAATCTTCATCCTCTCTAGCAATTATGATGAGTCTATTCTTCATCAGTGGTCATTATCCTGAGATTCTTTGGCTTCTCTGGAAGTTACAGTCTTCGATGTTTTTCCATTTGTCAATTGTCTCTATGATGAGTCTTCATTCCACTGGAAGTTAACTCGAGACTCATCAGCTCCTCTGTCAATCACCCTGTAGCTCCTCGATGATCCAGGTGGATATCAGTGGTCACCCATCTTTTCCAACTGGCTCAAAACAACTTTCTAGCAATTTTGACAATTTACTATTTTTAGCAGGTTTTAACTTCTGGGGCCATTTTGAGGGCCTAAATGAAGGATTTTCAATATGCAGGTTCTCAATGATAGCCTAAGGCATCATTTATACACTAAAATTAATCTCCTCGATGACACCTTTCCAACGAGCTATCATATGCCTAAAACGGAGATCGTATGCAAAACTTACGATCCTGGGAAGTTGATGTACTAACTTACCCAAACGAGGCCCACATGACTTTTGGTGCTTCATCTCCTAGGGTTAGGTTTTTGGATGTATAGGACTTTTGGAATTCCCGTTTATTGTAAAATGGCCTTCAGAGACTCATTGTAACCATCTTCTTGTGAATGCGAGTAGCCGTCACATCTCTTCTCAAAGATAAGTTGCCACCATTCTAGCGAGTGTTTCACTCTGTATTTTTACAGTCTCTGTACATTTCTTTCATTAATAAAAATCGTGTATTACTATATATCTGTGTTTATGGTTTCATCTCTGATACATTTCTATTATATTATTGAACATCTGCGATATCTCTGTGCATTTCTTTATTATATCTCCGATCTCATTTCGTGCCAAAAATAATTCGGATCAGTGGTATTAGAGCAAGCTGCTCTTGATAGTTTTTCAGTGCATGTCCCCGATGAGGTCCGAGTATATAAATTTGGGTCTCTTGAAGACAATCACTCTCACACACCCAATAAAACCTCAATGGCGAAAGAAAAGAAAAATGACGGAGCAGACGATCCTATCAATCTGTTGCTTGAGCAAGCTCTCACGCGACAGAGGGACGAAATGATGGAGAATTTTGCCCACATCCTTCAATGCCCATCGATAGCATCAGGCACATCTTCATCAAGCGACCACTTTGGAGGCACCTCTCCTTTCAAGGTACAAGTTAACTTTGATATTCCTGTATTTGAAGGACAGATAGATGCAGAAGCCCTAGAAAAATGGTTAACTCTGCTAGAAGGTTATTTCTCTGTTCACAATTTTTCTGACAAAGAAAAGATCACCTTCGCACTCCTTAAATATATCCCTCATGTCAAACATTGGTGGGAAACTTACTGGGAGAAAAGTTCCACAGAGGAGTCTGGAATATATGGGGCCGATCCCACTTGGGATTTTTTTGTGGTTGCGGTAAAGGAATATTATTACCCTATTGGAAACTATGAGGACCAGTACATGAGATGGACCACACTACGGCAAGAGAGGGGCCAAGTAGTTCTGGAGTTCACCAATACCTTACATACCTTGCGCACCAAGCTGGGTATCAAATATTCCGAGCAACATTTGGTTCTGAAATACCATGGGGCTCTACATAGATACATCTAGAATGAAATGGATTTTCTGGACATCTCATGACTCGGTGCTGCTTATCGATATGATGTTAAAATTGAGAAGAAATTTAAGCACTAGAAAAAACAGGAGTTTGGGTCTGCAAATCCGCAACAACCAAAGCATGAAAAAGATGGCCCTAACAAGTAGTCTTCCAAAAACCAGTCCAAGACACAAGAAAAGAAGGGTCACGGGAAGACAAAGAAGGAAACCAGAAAATGGTGCGAGTTCCAAAAAATCCCTTGGTACAGCACCGATGAATGTTTCTCAAAACATTCATTCGTGGCCGAGATCAAAGACAAAGATCCGAACCCTAATTCAAAATCTGATTCTAAAAATAATGGTAAATGATAGATCATTGACGCAGACCCCACTGCTACTGTCACGACCACAACAATTCAACTAGAAGAACCAACAGATCCTGAAGAGGGGGAGCACCTTTTTCATTCATAGATGTGGGTGAAGGGCATCCCGCTACATTTTACTATTGATAGCGAAATCCAAAATAACCTCATCTCAGCAGAGGTCGTCAAACAGTTGGGATTGTCGACAGCACCATACCTGCAACCATACAACATCGGGTGGCTTCAACAAGGACGAGATCTTCGTGTCCACCAACAGTGCCAATTATTATATGGCATCCAACCCTTCAAGAATGAGGTATTATGTGATGTTGCCCCACTGGATGTCTGTGATGTTGTCTTGGGCCAACCATATATGTGGAAGCGTCATGCTGTTTATGAGTCTCGACACCGCAGTATCATTGTTTCTTTGGGGGGTCATCTCTGTAGAATACCAGAGGTAGTTCCGACTACTGTTCCACCTAAAAAGTGTTGCAAGGTAGTATCTCATACTGCAAAATTTAGCTGCTTCACAATATGTTCAAAAGGAGAACAGAAGGACACTGCAACCACTACAGCCTTTCCCCAAGCACCTTCTATCAAATGGAAGTAAGTCGACAAGGTTGCAGCAAAGTGAAAAGATTCCTTCTACACATTGTCCTCTCATGTAGCCCGACTTTTTGAACAGTCTCAAGCTCAAAAGGTTCGTGACAGACTTCCACAAACTAAGCAACGCGACATCTCCAACAAGACAAGCAGCTCACCAAGATGCAGATTCAACAAACCCTTTTCCTTCTCCCCTGGGAACTCAATGCAATGGAGACCATTTCTTCCTAAGGAGGGAGGATTGATCCAGGTGGATATCGGTGGCCACCCACCTTTTCCAACTGTCTCAAAACAACTTTCTAGCAATTTTGACAATTTACTATTTTTAGCAGGTTTTAACTTTCGGGGCCATTTTGAGGGCCTAAATGAAGGTTTTTCGAGATGGAGATTCTTAATGATAGCCAAATGCATGATTTATCCCCCAAAATTAATCTCCTCAACAATACCTTTCCAACGAGCTATCATACGCCTAAAATGGAGATCGTATGCAAAAGTTACGACCCCGGGAAGTTGATGTACTAACTTACCTAAACGAGGCCCACATGACTTTTGGTGCTTCATCTCCTAGTGTTAGGTTTTTGGATGTCTAGGACTTTTGGCATTCCCGTTTATTGTTAAAGGGCCTTCAGAGCCTCATTGTAACCATCTTCTTGAGAATGCGAGTAGTCGTCACATCTCTTCTCAGAGATAAGCTGCCACCATTCTAGCGAGTCTTTCACTCTGTATTTTTACAGTCTCTGTACATTTCTTTCATTAATAGAAATCATGTATTATTGTATATCTATGTTTATGGTTGCATCTCTGATACATTTATGTTATATTATTGAACATCTGCGATATCTCTATGCATTTATTTATTATATTTCCGATCTCATTTCGTGCCGAAAATAATCCGGATCACTCGAATTCTCTAGCAGATACAATCACTCTGTTCTAGCAGTTACTAAGAGAACCTCTGCACGCTCATCCCTTTGGCACGTTTTCCTTTCTTGAGAAAAACTTCATAGTGGGAACTATATTTTCTTGCTAATACCCTTCCTTTCATGTGACCACTGGTAGTGACCACTCATCAACCAGAATGACCCTTCATGACTTCGCATTTTGGATTATCTGCTACGAGATTCCTCGATTCTCTCAACTCATGAAACTTTGCGGTGGAGCTTAGAAATGCTATCTCTTCCTCAATATTCCACTGATGTGAGCTTGGTTGTGACCAGGGCCAAGTAAGAGGGTGCTTCACGACTTTTCACATCAGATATTTAGCTACAAGTTGCCTTGATTCTCCCAACTCATGAAATTTGAAGTGGAGCCTAGCAACATGTTAGTTCCTCCCTTAAACTTCGATGATGTGACCATGGCTGTGACCACAAGCCTAACTTCCAAGTGCTTCCTAGATCAACGATCCAAATCTCTCTGTGATCCAATGGTCTATATCTCCTCTTCACGTTTCATGACTATGCTCTTCACGATGTCGAAAGTTGGCTCACCTCCCTTCTTCTGATTCCCGAACTTGTGCCTGCATCATATCAATGACTCACAATCCTTCCTCGATCAACGACTGTGATCACCTTATTTATTTCATAATTTCATGTTTCGTGACATCAAACATCAACTCGCACCTTTCTTCCAAGACCCGAACCCCGACTCTCTGCTTACCAGATCAACGGTCCATGATGCTCAGAGATCTGATGGCCCAGATCTCCTCTTCATACTTCAAGACTTCGCGTTTAATTTCTTGTCCGATCAACGACCCAGGTTAGTCCTCAATCCAACAGTCAAGATCTATCCTTTGAAAACTCGGACTTCGCGAGTTTTTCGCTTCTCCTATCTCTGATTTCCCAACTTGTGAATCAGCATAATGCTGATCTCTTGCCATGTGTCCTGCCTCAATGGCCAACCAAGATTCCTTCACAAATTTGGGATGTTTAATGACTCCTGGGCTTATCCTCCTTGCAAATCCACTAGATCTAATGGTTGTTGGTCCTTTGTGCTCAAATCCAATGGTTGAGATCTGTTCTCCTCTTCTTCTCGCTCCACTTGTCTAAACTCTGATCCGACGACCACTGTCGCTCCTCCTCCCAAGCTTACGATTTCTTCTGAATTAGAATATTTTCTAAGTATTCAAAGGTTTCAGCCTCGAAACCTTCTCCTGCAGGTCTCATCTTCATTGTTATTGTTTTTCATCTCCGCTGCTTTTCTTCTTTTATTTCATGTTTTCCATCACTGTTCTTGTCATTAATGACAAACACACTCTGCCTGTAAACATGCCATCATCGATGTTGTTCTTTCCATCAATGACAATAAACTATGCCTGTAAACATGCCAATAATATCCCCCTTTGGCATTGATGGCAACCCTGAAATATTGCACTTTTCTACTTAGACCTCCAACTGTAGCATCCATACCACACCTTTTCTCCCCCTTTGACATCAATGTCAAAGAAAACATGCTCCCCCTAAGCTGTTGCAGTAATTTTCAAAGGTATCAGTTATTCAACCAACACAAAATCCCTCTGATTAGATAGACTATTTAGCTTGATAACAGGGTCACGCCCAACTTCTAGTGTAGATACTCAAAATGAGCTTTTGCAAGCGGTTTAGTGAAGATATCAACAATTTGATCTTTGGATGGAATATAATGCAAATAAACAACAATGTTGGTCACTTATTCCCTCAAGAAGTGATACTTGATGGGTATATGTTTGGTCTTGGAGTGAAATACATGATTCTTTGACACTAATTGCACTAGTATTATCACAATGAATTGGGATCGGTGCGATATATTTTACCTCCAAGTTTGCAAGTGTCTGAATCATCCACAATACTTGGGTACAACAAGTGGCAGCAACAATGTATTCAACTTCTATAGTTGATAAGGAAATGGAACCTTGCTTCTTTCTCAACCATGCTACAAGGGAATCGCCTAAGGAGAATGCACCTCCACTCATGCTTTTCCTTTCATCCACGCAGTTAGACCAATTGGCATCTGAATAGACTGATAGCTGAAAATTTTGATTCCTAGGATACCATAGGCAATAGTTCGTTGTTCCTTTCAAGCATCTGAATATTCTTTGGGTAGCTAACAAATGACTCTGTTTAGGTGCAGCATGATACCTTCCTACCATTCTAACAACATGCATTATATCTAGATGGGATGTTGTGATGTACAATAGGTTTCCTATCATAGACCTATATGAACTCTGATCAACATTAGGTGAGTCATCATCCTTGCTTAACTTGCATACAGTGACCATAGGTGTGCCCATAGGTGTAGAATCTTCCATTTGAAACCTTTTCAACATTTCTTTTAGATATTTCTCTTGAGAAAGAAATATTCCTTCAGACCTCTGAGTAATTTGCAGACTAAGAAAAAATGATAGTTCCCCTATCATATACATTTCAAATTTAGATTTCATGGCAGGAGAAAACCATTGTATCAATGAAGAATTATTTCTTCCGAAGATGATGTCATCTACATAGACCAACACAATGAGCAAATCATTACCCTCTATTTTGATATATAGATTGGTGTCAACTGTTCCTCTCTTGAACCTTTGTATTGAAGATACTTATCTAGTCCGTAATACTAGGCACAAGGAGCTTGTTTCAACCCATATAAGGCTTTCTTCATCTTGCATACAAAGTCAGGGTTATTTGATAGTTGGAGACCCTCTGGTTGTTCCATATAGAATTCTTCTTTTAGATCTCCATTTATAAAAGATGACTTGACATCCATTTTATATAATTTAAACTGTTTATGACAAGAATAGGCAAGAAACATTTTAATAACATCTAATCTTGCTACGGGCACAAATGTTTCATCAAAATCCATTCCTTCTATTTGAGATTATCCTTTGCAGACCAATCTAGCCTTATTTCTTACAATATTTCCTTGCTCATTCATCTTGTTTTTGTAGACCCATTTGGATCCTATTACATTTTTATTTGTTGGCCTAGGAACGAGTTCCCAAGTGTCATTCTTTTCAATCTAGTCCAGTTCCTCATTCATTGATTTGAACCAATTTACGTCTTTACTCGCTTCATTAAAGTTCTTAGGTTCCACCATGGATATGAAGGCTATATGTGATTGCTCGGTGTATTTGATTATCCTTCTCCTGGTTTGTACACCTTTGTCTTTCTCACCAATTATCTGACTTTCAAGATGATTCTTTTGAGTAATTCTGGAGGA
>ML792705.1:651290-666459 GCA_009831015.1 Picea engelmannii | reverse complement strand
GTTCTTAGGTTCCACCATGGATATGAAGGCTATATGTGATTGCTCGGTGTATTTGATTATCCTTCTCCTGGTTTGTACACCTTTGTCTTTCTCACCAATTATCTGACTTTCAAGATGATTCTTTTGAGTAATTCTGGAGGAAGAATTTGATGATGATTTTTGTCCTGACTCTTCTTGTCTGGGTGTCTCTTCTCCATTTGATTCTTGGACCTTTTCATCTTCATATTCAGTTGTGTCCTATGTAGTAGACTCAATATTTCTCACCTCTCTTACTGGGACTCCTTCATCAACCTTCAAATCAATGCAATCAACTAATTTATGCAATCTTTTATTAAATCATCTATATCCTTTACTATTGGTAGCATATTCTAAGAAAATGCCTTCATCATCCCTACCATCATACCTGTCAATATTTTCATTAGCACTTACTCCCAAAGACTTTGAAGTGTTTGATTGAAGTAGGTCTTCCATACCACAGTTCATAAGGTGTCTTTTCACTATGTGGTTTGAGGTGGACTTTGTTAAGAATATGCACTGATGTGTGTATTGCTTCTGCCCAGTAAGTTTGACCAATGTTTTTCTCATTCATCATTGAACTGGCCATTTTCTGAACTGTTTTGTTTTGCCTCTCAACTACTCCATTTTGTTGTGGGTGTTATCACTGAAATTTCGTCCGCACATGGCGACAAGAACTCAACATCGTCAAACAACAATGAAGTCATTCATGGCCTTGAATTAATCTCACAGCATTCAAAAAAGGTCAAAAACTATACAAAGTAGTGAAAAATTGAAGAGCGCTTTACAGAAGTTGGGTGCACGCACACATGCGCAAAACAGAAATGTAGCATGCGCGCACGATGCACGACTGTTAGCGAAAAAAGACGTGCACCTGCTAAATGATGCATTTATTGAAGTGGTCAACCTCCCAACCACTTATGGATCAACTCCCAAGCCGATTTGACCCTCAAATTTGAGCTGAATCTGAATGGTAGGCTGGTCAAAGACCTAATAATGCCCTAAATGTCCTCTTTTCACACTACAAAGAAGTTAAACAAAATCCCAAAGCAATGCTATAAAAATCCATGAATGCACCTCATTTTCTCAAGGAATTTCAAGTAATGTTATGCTGCCTATATTGTTTTAAGGACTCCATCCTTGACAAAAGCACTTTGGCACCATTTCATTGAGCAATCCACCTCTCCATTGAGTGGATTTGGAAGGAGTTCTTTCATCACCATTTTCATTTTTCTTGTTGTAAGGAGAGCAAGCTTGTGAGGGTCCAAGAGCCTTCCCTTGGAGCAAGAAGGGACTCATAGTCCCCTTTCTTCTTGGTGCTTTGATTTCATCAATAGATCAGCCTAAAAACATTGGTGACATGGGTCTTTTTGTGTTTGTTATCTCTATGTCCCTATGCTTATGATTTTATTTTGTATTAGTTTAATTCTTGCTTATAGTTTTGTTTTTATTTCTCTAACTCTTTCCTCTACAACTGTCCTGCCTAGCAGACCCAACTAGGCTTGCAATCACCTCTTATTTTCTCACTAAGGTGACGAAGAAGGGTGCAATAGATTGGCGACCATACCCTTCAACCTTGCCTCCTAGGCGCGGTTTTTCTTACCCACAGGCACGCACACATGCACGCCTGTTCATTACACAGGTGCGCACATATGCGCACCTGTTCATTACACAGGTGTGCATAAATGCACGTCTATTCACTGCACACGTGCACATCAACGCCCACTTGTTTTACTTCATAGGTGCACCCCTACACGCGCCTGTTCACCATACAGATGCACACAGGTGCGCGCCTGACAAACCCACAGGTGCGCACTAGTGCGCGCATGTTCAACTCACAGGCGCGCCTTGTGGGCGTGCCTTAAATTCTCCCTATCGCACACCCATGCGCATATATTCGGTGTACAGGAACGCATGTATGTGCGCCTTTCACCGAATCGCCTGCGTATGGGGGGCCCACACCCCGTAAATACCCCTGTACGACCCTCCGTACAAACCCTGCCCAAAAATTGAAACCTATTTCTATGCAGGATGATCAAACCACTAACCTGATACTCGCAAATTCTCAATCGCTTGCCTCGTCCTCCCTGAATCTACAAATCTCCTCTGAAAACTGCTTGTCCACTCACTACTGCAGCAGGTACAAATGAGGTGGCAATGTGGGCCCTACAACTATATATAGGCCTTTTGTCAAACTTCCACTCACCATTCTGGGAGCCCAAGGTGTCCATTTTTCAAACCATTTTCTGCCACGGGATCAACATCCCGTCACCTACATCACAGCAGTCCCTGGGTCGCTTTTCATCCTGAGCCCCCGGGGCACCTTTTTTCTCATATCATGGTCAGGTACGCACGCGCATAGTCACATTTATCAAATACATGCTCATATCTTTGATTCTCTTCAGATATTGTTCACTTTGAGTATTTGGTTGTTATGTGTGCAGGGACTTGCTCATCATCCATTAGCATAACCCTTTCAGGTATATACTCAACACTGGCATGTAGTCTCTCCTGCTGTATTGCATTTACATTTCCAGTCACACCCGAGATTGGCCTCTAGGATACCCATTCCCATCTCTGCAGTACCCACGCCTCCATTTGCATCATCGGTACTGTTACCCAGTAACATTCTTACCCACATGAGTTGTCCCATTCATAGCACTTCTTGACACCTTTTTGACACTCATGTTGTCTTTCATTACCCTTTAGGGATGGGAGTCTCGATAGTCTTTTATCATGTCGTGCATCAACCACATACTCCTTCTCCTCATTTTGCTAGCTTTCCCACATGGACTCCCAGATTATCTCTTTACGGTTCTATTTTTTACCTGCATCACCACAGTATCATGAACCCTCCATTCCATCCACAACCAGTTTGCCCATCTGTGAGCCTACCTTCATTTCACCTACCTCATATAGAAACTCAACAATGGGGTCCCCACCCTTCATCAGTTTTACAAGAAAATTCTGCCCTTCATGGGCCACCCATATCACACTGGGGCACCCGTTTCTGTATTTGTACATTTCTACCCGAATTATTCATTATTTATTGTACAAACGCCTTTATTTCCAGTCATTACATTTTATTTTTTTGTCACCTTTGGCGACTTTCTTCCTTCCTTTTTGGCCACACGCAACCCATGTCACCCTTGGTTGGGGAATTACTTATCATCTACCCTTTCCGGCATCGTCCATCTCTTCAGAGTACCATACAGGTCACTTACCTCTACCCTCTGAATTTGTGCACTTTGACCCGCCTCTAGCACAACTTATCACCGGTCTTGTCGTCCCCCTGACACTCGACCTTGTTACATGGTTGCGGCCACTCTTTATCTCATACATCCTCCAACCAAGGGCAGTCTTGAGTCTTCCCACTTCTTGACTTCGTCCATGTACCTTTTCCACTTCCTCACCTTAGTAGATTCCATGAATCCCTTTGCTTCTGGGAGTCGCGTTCCCCTTTTGTCGACATCAACACAATTTTCCGGAAGGGCGATAGTATCTTGATTCTCATTCTCCATTCAATGAGAGATCTCAAACGACACAGGGTGAAACACCATTGCTCCCTACTGTTGTTGGCCCCCATAACATTCGACGCAAACACTTTCTCATGTTATGGTGGGTCTTACTTTGCGACTATCGCAGTTATTTCTATGTTTTTCCAAAGACCTCTGAACTTGGTAGGGCCATCAATGCCTACATCATCGCCAATACTTATTACCGTGATCATTGCCTATTATTCATAGTATGTTCCTTTGCAGAATTGTCTTCTTCATTTTTTCATCACCGCCCTCGAGGGCGCTGCAGTTGTCTACACCAACACTTCAGTCATATATTTTCAGAGTTACATGACATGAGCATGGGGCATGCCCGCCTTATTTGTACACAGTTTTCTATTTTGCGCACCTCATAGAAGATCGGGTCCTACCGGTTCCTTTTTTTCTCCAACGGATCGCTCTGAACGATCCCACTATTGCTCTATCTTACAAACAACATTCTTAGTAGAAGAAACATTGATGGATTTCGACTATACGTATGCTCCTAACCTCATCCATCAGGGGGCATCTGTTATCACTGAAATTTCGTCTGCACATGGCGACAAGAACTCAGCATCGTCAAATAGCAATGAAGTCATTCATGGCCTTGAATTAATCTCACAACATTCAAAAAAGGTCAAAAACTATACAAAGTAGTGAAAAATTGAAGAGAACTTTACAGAAGTTGGGCGTGCACGCACATGTGTGGAACAGAAACGTAGCATGCACACATAGGAGCACGATGCGTGGCTGTTAACGAAAAAAGACGTGCACCTGCTAAACGGTGCGTTTATTGAAGTGGTCGGCCTCCCAACCACTTATGGATCAGATCCCAAGCCGATTTGACCCTCAAATCTGAGCTGAATCCGAATGGTAGGCTGGTCAAAGACCTAATAATGCCCTAAATGGCCTCTTTTCACACTACAAAGTAGTTAAACAAAAGGCTAAAGCAATGCTATAAAAAGCCATGAATGCACCTCATTTTCTCAAGGAATTTCAAGTAATGTTATGCTGCCTATATTGTTTTAAGGACTCCATCCTTGACAAAATCACTTTGGCACCATTTCATTGAGCAATCCACCTCTCCATTGAGTGGATTTGGAAGGAGTTCTTTCATCACCATTTTCATTTTTCTTGTTGTAAGGAGAGAAAGCTTGTGAGGGTCCAAGAGCCTTCCCTTGGAGGAAGAAGGGACTCATAGTCCCCTTTCTTCTTGGTGCTTTGATTTCATCAATAGATTAGCCTAAAAACATTGGTGACATGGGTCTTTTTGTGTTTGTTATCTCTATGTCCCTATGCTTATGATTTTATTTTGTATTAGTTTAATTCTTGCTTATAGTTTTGTTTTTCTTTCTCTAATTCTTTCCTCTACAGCTGTCCTGCCTAGCAAACCCAACTAGGCTTGCAAGCACCTCTTATTTTCTCACCTAGGTGATGAAGAAGGGTGCAACAGTGGGGTTCCTAGGATTGTGTATTCTCTCTTGATCCCATGTTTATCACATAATTCCTTGAAATCACTTGACATAAATTCTCCTCCTCTGTCTGATCTTACTGCCTTTATCTCATTGCCTGTTTGATTCTAAGTTAAAACCTTGAATATTTTAAATTTCTCAATTGCTTCATCTTTTTCTTTGAGAAAAGCAACCCAACTGAGTCTGGAGTAGTCATCAATGATCATCGTAAAGTAGTTTTCCTTACCTGTGCCTTCCTATCTTGATGGTCCACATAAATCCATATGAAATAATTGGAGTGGTTTCTCTGTTGAAGTAGAGCTCTTAGATTTAAACTGTGTCCTGGTTATCTTTCCTACTTGTCATGGTTTACACACAGAATCTTGTGGCTTTGATAATCTTGGAAGAAATTTTACTGCCTCAAGATTTTTGAGCTTGATTAAGTGGTCAAAGTTTAGATGTCCAAGTATCCTATGCCATAACTAACTTTCATCATGTTTCCTCAAATGACACTCTTCTCTATCCTTTTTCAACACATATACATTATTTTCTGTCCTTATGCCTTTAGCCACCACTTGTCCTGAGTTTACAGACTTTATCTTACAATCTTTGGAAGTGAACACTACTTCACATCCTCTGTCACACATTTGACTTACACTGAGAAAATTATGTTTCAGACCATTTACAAGAAGAACATCCTAGGATTTTCCTTTACCATTACTCAAACTCACCACCCCTTTACCCTTGATTTTACCTGGTTCATCATTTCCAAATGCTACATTTCCTATTTTTCTTTTACTCATAGACAGAAAATTATCCTTGTCTCCAGTCATGTTCTTGGAACATCCACTGTCTATATACCAGGGGTATTTTTGTTTTTGAGATGAAAGTACTGGACCACATTTTTCACTATCTTTATTTTTCCATGTGCTAGCATTTCTAGCTAAGGGATTTATCCTTGGATCTGCCTTGTAATTCTTCATATGGCAGTTTGCAGCTTTGTGGCCAAAGTTATGATAGTTATAACATTCAAGATCATTGTTCAATAGATCAAAGTGATTGGTGCTACATTTTCTACTCATTGGCTACTTAGTTCTATGTTACAAAGATTGTTTATTTATTGACCTCCTTAGTTGCATGTCTCTAATCTTAATTTGACAATTTGCAATCCTGTGACCAAAATTAGAACAGTAAAAACAATAACCATGGAAGAAATTTTCTTACTTGAAGGATGGCCTCATTCTGGGCATTTTTTTCTCCATCTTTTGATATCTTTGTTTTTGATAAGGCATCATCTTGTCTTGATTAGCTTTTAGTGGCATAGTACTCACATGGTTTGATTGTATGCTGACTTGGAACTTGATCATATTTACTGTCTCTTTTCTTTCTGGTTGTTTGCTTCTTGAAACACTTACATAACCTAAGACATTCTTCAACAAAGGAGATCTCTGTTTGCTCATAATGTCGTTTACTTCTGCTGAGGCTTTAATGCTTGGAAGATTTTGGAGATACAATGATTTAAACTTCTCCATCTCTTTTCTGGTTTTTACTACCTCTTCTTCCAAAGCTTCAGATCTTGCCTTCTTCTCTAATCACTGTTGTTTAAAAATGTCCTCTAGTTTCTTTGCCTCTTATAATTCCACTTTTAGTAAGGCAAAGTCTTCATCAGGTTATTTACTGTATTTCTCGAACTATATCTGCAATTGCTTTTGTTTTTTCTTCTTAGATCCAAGTCTAGCAATTTCTTCTAGGGCGTTGATCAGTTCTCCTTCCAAGTCAACCACAACTTCTTCATCATTAAAATCACTTAATTTTCTTTTATTATCATAATCCTCTTTGGCCATTAACACAAAGTCATTAACCTTATCTTCAATAGAAGAATCACTACTTTCATCATCTGAGGGATCATCATCATTGTTTACACAAAGGATTTTCTTCTTAAAATTATTCTCTTTATAGACCTTCTTGTCTTTGTCCTTCTCTTCATTTTCATATGTCTGGTCCTTTCTTTTGTGAGGACACTTAGATGTAAACTGACCTATATTACCACAGTTGAAACATTTGAAGGGTAGTTTTCCTTGGTACCTGCCTGATCCTTTCTTTAGTCTTCTGACAAATTTTTCTTTAATTTCATCGGGCTCAGAATCCTCATTCTTATCTGCTTTAAATGATGCTTCTCTAGAGGTAGGTTTATCTTTAACTATCCCCATTTCATATGCAGTCAAGGTTCCTAGAAGTTTATCAAAAGGAAAAGCTTTTAGATCATTAAGTTCTTCTATAGCAGAGACATTTGGGTTGAACCTATCTGGCAGAGATCTCAAAATTTTCTGAACTAAACAGGCTTCCTCAATTTTTTGACCAAGTCCTTTCATTGCATTTACTAGTTATTCAACTCTCAGAAAGTACTTCCCAACAGTTTCATCCTCTTTCATCTTTAGCTATTCAAAATATACTCTGTAGGTTTGAATCTTGGCTTCCTTTACCTTCTCATTACCTTCATAACTGCTAATGAGTTTGTCCCACATTTATTTGGCAGATTCTAAGTGCATAAGTTTTACGAATTCTACTTATGCAAGCCCACTTAGAATAGAATTCATAGCCTTAGCATTGAAGCTTTATTCTATCTTGTCATCCTTAGAAGATAGAACAACCGTATTTACATAACTAGTCTCTACCACATCCCAGACATATGCACATAAATCCATTATGTAGGTTCTCATCCTAACTTTCCAGAAGGAAAAGTTTGTTCCATTGAATAGGGAGGCCTTATTGGTTGAATTTCCTTCGTGTCTAGTCATGTTTAATCTCTAGGATCTACCCTTAGATAAAAGGAACTGACTTTGATACCAATTGTTGAAAAACTGAGAGGGGGGGGGGTGAATCAGTTGTTACAATGCTTAAAAAATTATGCTCATTTTAAACTCTTTGCAGAACACTCAATGATGATCACAATAATGTAGGGAAACGAGAAATAGAATATTCAACACCAATCACACACATGAAATATACAGAGATAGATATTTCCTGAGGAAACCCATAAAAGGAAAAACCTCTTCTTATTGATATGATAAGTAGTCTTTATTTTCTGTACATTACCATTCTTATGAGAACCAAATCCTTTTGAGGCTACCACCTCTGTTTTACAAGCAACAACTTGCTGAGAGCACCAACTTTCTGGTTTCTCTAGCACCCACTCCTGAGTTTGCCAGCACCAACTCGATGGAAGCACCAACTTCCAGTCACATAGGAACCAACCTGTATAAAAGAGGACAATAGTTCTCCCTTTCACCACCCTACCACCCTGGTTTTTCTGACTGCAACCAGATGGAAGCTAAGACTCCCTGTGTTAAAGCACCCACTTGAAATTTCGAGGACAACAGTCCTCCTTTGCACCTCCCTACCACCCTGATTATAAAAACTTCGTTACAAAAACTTATTACAGTGATACAATGTTTGTCAATGGATTACCTGTCTCATCATTGTTCTGCTACACTGCTCTGCTCTACCTGGATCAGTGTCTTCCTACTCACATCTTCTTTAGCTTTCTGTTCTTCTACTCTATATCTACATGCGCACCTTGACTTTCTCTTCCTCTCTCAGATATGCATTTTTGTTCTATGTCTTTTTCTGTGCTTTACGCTCTATGCAACATTTCCATTCTATGTGCTACGCCTCTTCTATGTGTTTCAGCTACTACACATAGCATGCTTCTATCCACATGAATAACTCTCAACATAAGTCGCTTCTCTTCTCTGTTCTATGTATATTTATCATGCCAATTCCTTTGCTAGATCATACACCTAAATCTTCGTCCTCTCTAGTGATTCCCGAACTTGCGCTTGCGTTAGATCAACGACCCACAATCCTTCCTCAATCAACAATTGTGATCACCTTCTATATTTTGGGATTTCGCATTTCATGACATCAGACATCAACTCGCGCCTTTCTTCCAAGACCCGAACCTCGACTCTCTGCTTACCAGTTCAACGGTCCACAATGATCTGAGATTTGACGGCCCAAATTTCCTCTTCATACTTTGATATTTCACGTTTCATTTCTTGTCCGATCAACGACCCAGGTCAGTCCTCGATCCAATGGTCCAGATCTCTCCTTCGAGAAAGCGGACTTCGCAAGTTTTTCTCTTCTCCAATATCTGGTTTCCCAACTTGCGAATAAGTGGAATATTTATCTGTCGCCACATGTCCTTCCTCAATGGATGACCATGATTCTTTCGCAGCTTTGGGGTGTTGAATGACTCCTAGGCTTATCCTCCTTGCAACTCCACTAGATCTAATGGTTGTTGTTCCTTCGCACTCAGTTCCAACGACTAAGATATGTTCTCCTCTTCTACGTAATCCTCCTATCTGGACTATGATCTGATGACCACTGTCACTCCTCCTCCCGAGATTACAATTTCTTCCGACTTAGAATATTTTCTAAGTATTCAAAGTTTTCGGCCTTCAAACCTTCTCCTGCGGGTCCTGTCTTTGTTGTTCTTATTTTCCATTGTCCCTATTGTTCTTCTTTACTTTCCTTTTTTTCATCGTTGATCTTACAATCAATGACAAGCACACTCTACTTGTAAACATGCTATTGTCACTACTGTTCTTTCCATCAATGACAAGCAACTTTTCCTGTAAACATGCCAACATAAATAACCTTGGTGGTGACTATTGGGTACACTCTATTTGTTGAGAAGACAAAGAGTTAGTACGCTTCCATGAAGTATGCAATGTGGCCTTGGGAGCCTCATGGAGAGGTGTCTTCGTAGACTTGGAGATATGCATAGACATGAGGAAGGTAGTGTGTTGTGAGGCACCTTGGATGAGGGCATCACAATAGATTTGTGTGTGTGAATTAGTGATTTGGAGCAGAAGGCAACCTCACTTTGGCACGGTGAAGACATCAATGGGTGTGTTGGGATTTGGAAAGGTAACTCAAAAACATATTGGTGCATTGGGTTGGTGAGTAAACTTGGTATCTATAGGCAAGGAGAAAGACTTTTCCTAAGTCTTTGGAGTTGGAAAAAATGACAAGAGTTGTGAAAATAAATGACTTTGAGGACACGGGGATGTTCATAATCAAAGATTGGGTGCAACAACTTGATTGATCACCTAACTAGTCCAAAACGTGGGAGCTAGCTATGTGCAGAAGCATGGACTTTGGTTGGAGTATGGAGGAAGTAATGGTTCCACAGAGTTCAACACTTAGGTAGTTTGGAAGTCATCATAGAAAGAAGTAATGACATGTAGCATTGAGGAAAAAGTTGGAGCTTCGGGAAGATCAATGTGAAACATTGTGTGTAGTCATGGGTGATAGGTTGGTGCATGCTTTGACAAAAAAAAGTTGGGTGGAGGACTTTTTTTTTATAGGTGAAGTGGTTAGAATGAATTGGGTGGAGATTGTGTAGGATAAAAATTAAGCAATGTGATGAAGGGAAACTTGGGGTTTCCACTTGAAAAAAATCTGGGGTTACTAGTAGGCATGATATTTGGGGTTTCTATTGGACTTAGTCGTAGATGGAAACCTGAGTTCAGGAGGAGGTATAAATCACATATTTTGGATATTTTTTCGGGGTCAAAAATGAGTTTAGGTGGGGGAGGATCTAAGGCCCTCAGATAAAGATGTGCACGATCGCCAGACTTGACGTTGTGGTGACCTGCACGAGTTGGGGTTTCTGAACAAAGTAAGTGGTAGGAGGGTGCCATACAAAATGAAGTGTAATGATAATGTATTTCTATCGGGTGAGCCAGGTCATATTGGGAATGTGATGTGCCAAGAGAGACTCAAAAAATACGTGATGAAGACATTAGTGTATGGCATAGATGCCTTGTGACACAATTTAACCGATCAAACATATTGGCGAAGGTTCGTAGGTAAATACTTGGGTGCATCACTGAAAGACAATTTGGCTAAGGAAAGGGAGGGCACACTTATATGAGTCATCTTGACACATTTAAAGGACACATGAACTTAAGAGATGGGTCAGTTGGACGAATAGTGATAACCAATTGGAATCTTGGTGGGTTTGCCAGACAATCCCATGGGGCACCCAGCGAGTCAACTAGGTGAGATGCTTGAGCATGCCCATACTTGATGTCTATTTGACATGTTAAAGGGGTGCTACACATGGAGCAAACACATTGGTTCCAATAGATGTGATGATTTGCTTGGTAGGAGAAAAGACATATATAAGGGTGAAGAGGTGAGTCTCCAAGGAATTCAACCAACAAAGGAAACAAGTCATAAATTGAAATTCAAAGAGGTCGGCTAACTGAGTGATCAAATAAATATCAAGAAAAAGGGAATAAAATGAACCGTGGGTTGGACGAGTCCAGGATTTGGCTAGGATCAAGTCTGTGGAGCAACTAGTCATCTAGCTAGAGTTCCATGAGGTGACTATCTTGGCATGCATAGCTTGAGATGTGAGAAATCAAGTATACACAAATATAGATTCAGGTGAGTTTGTGTGACAAGTTGGGCATGCACTTAGTGTGTTCTATTGAAGTTGGGCTTGGTAACTATGTGGTAGGATTTCGACACAGAACTAGGGCAATGTGCATGACTTGGTAAAGGGCACTTAAGACCACAGGGAATGTTGAGGAAAATGAATGAGAGTTTGTAAAAGGTGCGAGGAGGTTTGCGAGAAGAGTTGTGATCTCCAGTTGAGTTGTATCACAAAATATGTATGTGGCAAATAAGCTAGTTTTATGTATTTGTTGAGATGCATGCTCTTGTGAACTAGTTGGTTCACTCTTGTAAGATATTGTATGTTGTAACAATATGTGCATGTTAGGTCATGTTGAGGCCACCCGTTTACACATTCTCTCACTGTGTACATTGTGAGTATTGTTTACTTTTTCATTTTTTCTAAGTGTTGAATGTTTTTCATAACCTAAATTGATAAAGATTATAAGTGTTAAGGCATATTCTAAACCAATTACACTCAGTTGGTCTCTCCACCAATTTGGAAAGGCTATGGTGCTACATGTCTCCTCAATCTACCAGGTGACTTGGGTGCACCAAGTTAGTTCTACCCCAGGTGCTGGCTTTGAGGGTGTGACAATATGAGCAATAGAGACATTGTCCCCTTCCAATCCAATTCTTCAATATTATATAATAGAGAATCCTGTGTAGGAATCCTTTGAACAATTCCTATAAATTCCAAAGAATGGGTATTGATGTTTTACAATTCTCTTTGATCTCTTGGAAAATTTAGAGAATTATTTATTGAAAATATATTCTACATTGACATTAATTAGTGATGCAGGAGCTTCTCCCACATCATGCGAGCTAGCACGGAAGCGGAGGACAGCTGGACGAGCGCCAACACAAATTTTGAAATTACCTTGAAGTTGTTGTGCAATCTTAAATGAAGCCATTAAGATGAAGCGCACTTGTAAATTGTAATCAGACCTTGAGCCATTTGCTCTCGTCCTTAGTAGGTAGAAGGCATTTAAAGTAGTTAATGCGGGTAGATAGAATTAAATTCTAGATTAGATTGTTTGAGAGCGCAAGAGGGAACTGGGATATAGACACCCTCATTGTGCATTGTAAGATTATATCCTGAGCATTGAGAAGAAGAGCATGCAGAGAGCTGTGTAAGAACACCCATGTACATATATTTGGATTAATAGAAGAGTT
Organism: Picea engelmannii; assembly: GCA_009831015.1. NCBI lineage: Eukaryota > Viridiplantae > Streptophyta > Pinopsida > Pinales > Pinaceae > Picea > Picea engelmannii. The sequence goes on along the minus strand of ML792705.1, from coordinate 653,813 downwards.
TGATCCAAATTCATGGTTCTGTGTTTTCTCTGTGTATTGATGCTAAATAATATGCTCATGAATGTTTGCTTCCTGTTATACATTTGCTTTATATGATGTGTATATGATTTCATGTTTGAATTGAAGTCTGAGAGGAAGAAGGAATGAGTTTCAATTGTTTCTCTATTTGAGCCAGAGAGTTCCTGCAAGGAGTGCAGTTGAAGTGTCAGCAGGGAGCGCGTTGACAAAGGGTTCAGATAGAGATATTTTTTGTTCTCATCTTCGCAGGGGTGCAGTTGGGCACAGGAGCCGTGCAAGGAGTGTGCAGGCCAAGCTAAGTCTTAGAGTTGCAAGTCTTAGCAAAGCGTTGAGAGACTACTGCTGCAGGTGTGCGCATAGTTGAAGATTCAACACTTGGAAGTTGTTGAATGTCTGCCGCAAGGAGTGTGTGCAAGGTTCTCTGAAAGATTCAGAGTTGGAAACAACTCAGGAGGGAGAAGGCCTTCGAACTGTTGAAGGAAAACACAGGGAAGCTGCGACTGGAAGTTCATAAGAAGCGTCATAAGTTGCATGTAGGTGAACCAGTCTTCATGGAGGAAAAATTGGTTCGTCTCGCAAAAATCGTCAAGGAGGAATGGACGTTCGGAGTTCTCCGAGGGAGATACTGCAGGTATTCTCAAGAGGTTAGAAGCTCAAGAGGGATAGAGCCATTGATCCAAGCCAGCCAGGGCCGTTGGATCACTCATGGAATCGCCTATCGGGATTTCGTGAGGGGAAGAGTCAAAGGTTGGGCAACGGGAATCGCAAAATCATGAAATGCGATATCCCGATGGCTAAGGGAACAGTGTGGGCGACAAGGGTCAGCAGGTAGACAGGTGGTGTGCCTTATCGAGGTTTCATAGCGAGAAGTACTGATACAATAGCATCCAGATTCGCGATATTGTGAACTCTGAAATGCCAATGGAATGAATTTGTTGAATAGTCAACTCACACGTGTATCAGGGTTTCGGCATATCAGTAGTCGAGAGATGGAAAAGCGAGTTGTTTGATATCGCGAGTGGATAAATCACGATAAGGAAAGTCCTGACGAGGTTAAAGAAGGGTCAGCATTGACTGGTTGTCAGGTTTCAGGAATTCGATAGACCTACGCTTGACCATTGGATTCACGAAGTCGCGAAGTCCAATCCTCCGAGTGCAAAGAGGGGATCACAAGAAGATTGTTGTGGGTGTAATTTTTCCAAAAGGGAAATAGAAGAGTGTTACAGTTCTTCGGGTCGAGGAAGAGGAAATATCCTGTGAGCAGACATGCTTGTGAGCACGTGCCTGCATCAGTTTGGTATCAGAGCATAGAAAGATTATTTTCTTTCTGTAGCAAAGAAAGAAGTTTCACCATGCCGCCAAGGAGAGATAGAAAGTCACTCGATCTAGAGGATAGGGAAATGCCGAGAAGAAGAGGCAGGCAGATGACTGATCCCATCATGGAGAGACAGATGCGTGATCTATGAGCCAAACTTGAAGATATGGAGACAATACAAAGACGCACAACCGGTGCTGGGGATCTGAGTGATTTCGAAAGCGATGTTGAGGCTGAGCGAGAAGAAGAATTTGTAGCAGAAGATGCATCAAACGAACGTTTGATCAGAGCTATTGCCAGGATGGGTGCAAGAGAAAATATGGACATTCCAGTTTACGAGGGAAACTTGGATGCAGAGGAGCTTCTAGACTGGATTAGAGCTCTAGACACATACTTTGACTATGAAGATGTTGAGGAAGACAAGAAGGTCAAGCATGATGTGAAAAGATTGAAAGGACATGCAACATTGTGGTGGGAAGAACTACAAGCTGACAGACGCTGCAAGGGAAAGTAGAAGATCAAGAGCTGGGACAGAATGATCACGAAGATGAAGGCAAAATTAATCTCCAGATATTTTCAAATTTCTTTGTTCAGGAGAATGCAGAACCTGATACAGAAGCTGATGATAGTGAAAGAATACACTAAGGAATTGTACAAACTAAACATCAGGGCAGGTCATCGAGAGAGCGATGATGAAAAAGTTGCCAGATACATGAATGGCTTGAGATATGATATCCAGGATGAGATGAGCATGGTAACCATCCAAATGGTGGAAGATGCTTATCATATGGCTCTGAAAGCAGAAGAGAAGCTGAGCCGAAAGCAGAGTCAGAGGGGCTGAGGCAGAAGTCAGCCCAGAGGCAAATCAGTTTCCCAGGATAAATATCAGAAGTCTAGAGAGGACTGGAAGAAACCTCAGACTCGAATTGAGAGAGGTGGAACCTCACAGAGAGGGAAGCATACTGAGCAGAGAGGAGATTATGCTGACAACAACACTTTTCCTCGTACTAGAGGCAGAGGAACAGGAAGAGGTGGAGTAATCACATGCTTTATGTTAAGGTCCTAACCCGCACATAGGTAGATCAATGTATTCGGATGTAATAAAGGTCAATATTAATAAGACCTTTCAATAAAATAGAATAAGGCGGATGTAAGAAGACCTAATAGAAGCTTCCGCTTCTAGAAGGATC
>ML792705.1:616160-645692 GCA_009831015.1 Picea engelmannii | reverse complement strand
TGTGTATTGAGAAGATTATGCTGGATATTTTACTGCTATTCTGTTATTTCTAGCATTTCGTTTCTGTTCTGCATATTTTATATATCTGGTATCTTGCACTTTACATGTGGAAATAATGGACACAAGCCTTATGAGTGTCTAGATAAAAAGAAGGACATTGGAGAAGCTCACGTCACCGAAGCATAGAGCTGAGATGTTGAGGCAGAAGACGCTGAAGGTGGAAGATCATTGATGATGCGAAAAGTCCTTTTGACACCCGAGAAGGGGGTGGAGAGTTCAGTCCAAAGGACCAGACTTTTTAGGACTGCTTGCAAGGCCAAGGACAGGGTATGCAAGGTCATCATAGACAGTGGTAGCACAGATAATCTCATTTCTACAGAGATGGTAGAGAACCTGGAGCTGGAGACGATTGATCATCCAAGCCCATACAAAGTTTCGTGGCTACAAAAAGGACACCAAGTAACTGTCACTAAACAATGTTTAGTAGAATTCAAGATAGGAGGATATAATGATAAGATCTTGTGTGATGTCATTCCTATGGATATTTTTCATCTATTGATGGGTAGACCATGGTAATATGATAGGAATGTGATTCATGATGGGAGAATAAACACATACACCCTAGAGAAGAATGGGAGGACACACATGTTGCTTCCAATTAAGGATAAGGAGGTGAAGCCTGAAGTAAGCAACACTGTACTTCTCATGAGTGGGAAGGAAATTCTTAATGCGGTTAAGAAGAAGGAGGACCCACAGTTCATTTTGGTCAGAAAACCGAGGATTGCCCTCACTAGCACAAGAGTGGATGATTTACCAGAAGAAGTTCAGGAACTATTAGGAGAGTTCGCTGACATCATAGTGGACGAATTACCTTGTTCATTACCACTGATCAGAAGTGTGAGTCATCATATTGATCTCATACCAAGAGTCAGTTTGCCAAACAAAGCCACATACAGATTGATGCCACAAGAGAATGGAGAGGTTAAAAGGAAAGTCCAAGATTTGTTGGACAAAGGTTTGGTTAGGGAAAGATTGAGTCCATGTGCTGTTCCAATATTACTCAATCCAAAGAAAGACGAAGGCTAGAGGATGTGTACTGACTCGAGGGCGATTAATAAGATAATGATCAGGTACGGATTTCCATTGCCGAGGATGGATGATCTGATGGATTTCTTGAGTGGAGCAAAATATTTTTCAAAGATTGATTTGAAAAGCAGTTATCACCAAATCCACATGAGAGAAGGTGACGAATGGAAGACAGCATTCAAAACCAATGAGGGATTGTATGAATGGCTTGTTATTCCATTTGGCTTAACAAATGCGCCAAGTACCTTCATGATATTGATGAACGAAGTCCTGAGGGAGTTCATCGGGAAATTTTTCATTGTGTATTTAGATGACATACTAGTTTACAGTAAAACAGTGGCAGAGCATCTGAAGCATTTGGCTACAGTGATGCAGAGGTTACAACAGGAGAAGTTGTTGATAAATATGAAGAAGTCCTCATTCATGAAGACAGAGCTCATTTACTTAGGATTTTTTATTTCGACAAATGAGTTGAGGATGGATCTCGATAAAGTGGAAGTAATCAAGAATTGGCCATCACCGAGGAACATATTTGAAGTGAGAAGTTTTCACAGATTGGCTAGATTTTACCAGAAGTTCATCAGGAATTTCAGTGGAATTAGCAGAGCGATGATGGACACAGTGAATAAAAGACACAAGTATTTTCACTAGACTGAAGAGGCTGAAAAGAGTTTCAGTCTGTTGAAAAGGAAGATCACAGAACAACCAGTTCTGGTGTTGCCGGATTTCCAGAAGACATTTCAAGTGAAATGCGATGCAAGCGGATTTGCAATTTGGGAAGTCTTGAGTCAGGAAGACAGGCCGATATCGTATTTCAGCGAGAATCTAAATGAGGTGAAAGTGAAGTACTCCACTTATGATAAGGAGTTTTATGCTATCATACAGGCACTGAAGAAATGGAGGCATTACTTGATCCCGAAAGAATTTGTCTTGTACAGTGACAATCATGCACTGCAGTTTGTGACTCAATAGGAGAAGTCGAATCAGAAGCATGTCAAATGGGTTGAGTATATGCAGAATTTCACTTTTGTGATCAAACATATTTCTGGTACTGCTAACAAAGTGGCTGATGCTTTGGGTAGGAAGTGTTTGTTGTTGCAGGAGTTCAGAGTCAAAACATTGGGTTTTGATGATCTCAAGGACATGTACGCAGATGATCAGGATTTTAAGGAGGCATATGAAGCAACTGAGAATCCAATTCTCAGAGACAGAAGCCCATGGATAGATTACATGATCCAGGAAGGATTATTGTTCAGAGGTAATCAACTATGTATTCTGAAATTCTCCATGAGGGAGAACTTACTGAAGGAGAAACACAATGGAGGATTGGCAGGGCACTTTGGTCATGCCAAGACGTTCGCAAAGTTGAACGAGTCATATTTTTGGCCGGGAATGCGAGTGGATGTCAAAATATTCGTAGATAGATGCAGAATTTGCGAGCATTCGAAGGGAAGGAAGCAGAATGCGGGGTTTTATCAACCATTCCCATACCAGAGAGGCCGTGGGACGCAATTAGCATGGATTTTGTATTAGTGTTACCATGAACACAAAGAGGGTGTGATTCAATCTTTGTGGTGGTGGATAGATTTTCCAAGATGGCACACTTCATTCCATGTTAGAAAACCAGTGACACAACTCACATTGAGAATTTGTTTTTCAAAGAGGTCATTCGACTTCATGGGTTTCTGAGGAGTATAGTTTCAGATCGAGATACGAAATTCATAGGGAATTTTTGGAGGACCTTATGGAAGAAGCTGGGAACTAAATTGGCATTTAGTTCATCTTATCATCCTCAGATGGATGGACAGACAGAAGTAGTGAACAGAAGTCCGGGAGACTTTCTGAGAAGCTTGGTGACAGAGTACCACAACCAGTGGGATAGCATAAAACCACAGGTAGAGTTTGCTTATAACGACTTGGTGAACAGGAGCACAGGGTAGAGTCCATTTCAGATTGTCTATGGCATGCAGGTGAGGGGGATTTCTGAACTGAGAGATTCAGAACATACTGCGACTAGGAGCGCTAGTGCAGAAGAATTCGTAGAGGCAATGAAGGAACTTCACAGCCAGGTGAAGGAGCGATTGCAGAATTCAAGCTAGGAATATAAGCATAGAGATGATCAGCATAGAAGACAACTTCAATTTGAGGTTGGTGATCTGGTTCTAGCACATTTGAGGAAAGAAAGGTTCCCAAAAGGAACATACAACAAGCTGAAGATGAAGAAAATCAGGCCATGTAGGGTCTTGAATAGATTTGGGGCGAATGCCTATGATATTGAATTACCCGATGGGATCGAAATTTCTCTGATATTCAATATCTCGGATTTGTACCCATATAAGGCTGAAGAGACAGAGACTGGATATGAGCAGCCAATGATCCAGTGGAAAAAGCAGATGCCAGTTGCAGAGAAGACATAGATGGAGTACATACTGGACAAGAGAGTGAGCAATAGGACCAGGCGACGGAAATACTTTGAGTGTTTGGTCAAGTGGAAGAACCATCCAGTTGAAGATGCCAGCTGGGAGACTGAAGCAGAGATACAGAAACATGGACATACCATGCAGGAGCTCATGGACAGGAGCCCATGAAATTTTTTCAAGCGAGGGAGTATGATGCAGGAGCATCTCCGACATCAAGCGAGCCAACGTGGAAGCGGAGGACAACTGGACGAGCGCCAACACAAATTTTGAAATTACCTTGAAGTTGTTGCGCAATCTTAAATGAAGCCATTAAGATGAAGCGCACTTGTAAATTGTAATCATACCTTGAGCCATTTGCTCTCGTCCTTAGTAGGTAGAAGGCATTTAAAGTAGTTAATGCGGGTAGATATAATTAAATTCTAGATTAGACTGTTTGAGAGTGCAAAAGGGAATCGGGATATAGACACCCTCATTGTGCATTGTAAGATTAGATCCTGAGCATTGAGAAGAAGAGCATGTAGAGAGTTGTGTAAGAACACCTATGTACAGATATTTGGATTAATAGAAGAGTTTGATCCAAGTTCATGGTTCTGTGTTTTCTCTGTGTATTGATGCTAAATAATATGCTCATGAATGTTTGCTTCCTGTTATACATTTTCTTTATATGATGTGTATATGATTTCATGTTTGAATTGAAGTCTGAGAGGAAGAAGGAATGAGTTTCAATTGTTTCTCTATTTGAGCCAGAGAGTTCCTGCAAAGAGTGCAGTTGAAGTGTCCGCAGGGAGTGCATTGACAAAGGGTTCAGATAGAGATAGTTTTTGTTCTCATCTCCGCAGGGGTGCAGTTGGGCACAAGAGCTATGGAAGGAGTGCACAAGCTGAGCTAAGTCTCAGAGTTGCAAGTCTGAGCAAAGTGTCAAGAGACTGCTACTGCAGGTGTGCACAGAGTCGAAGATTCAACACTTGGGAAGTTGTTGAATGTCTACCACAAGGAGTGCGTGCAAGGTTCTCTGAAAGATTAAGAGTTGGAAACAACTCAGGAGGGAGAAGGCCTTTGAACTGTTGAAGGACAACACAGGGAAGCTGCGACTGGAAGTTCATAAGAAGCGTCGTAAGTTGCGTGTAAGTGAACCAATCTTCATGGAGGAAAACTTGGTTCGTCTCGTAGAAATCGTCAAGGAGGGACGGACGGTCGGAGTTCTCCGAGGAGGATTCGTGAATTTCCATGAACTGTCAGATCTCAAGGAGGTGTAGGGGAGATACTGCAGGTATTCTCGAGAGGTTAGAAGCTCAGGAGGGATAGATTCGTTGATCCAAGCCAGCCAAGGCCGTTGGATCACTCGCGGAATCAGCTATCGGGATTTCGTGAGGGGAAGAGTCGAAGGTTGGGCAACGGGAATCGTGAAATTGTGAAATGTGATATCCCGATGGCTAAGGGAACAATGTGGGCCACAAGGGTTAGCAGGTAGACAGGTGGCACACCTTATCAGGGTTTTGCAGTGAGAAGTCCCGATACAATAGCCTCCAGATTCACGATATTGCAAACTCTGAAATGTCGATGGAGTGAAGTCGTTGAATAGTCAACTCACACGTGTGTCGGGGTTTCGGCATATTGGTAGTCCGGAGACGGAAAAGCGAGTTGTTTGATATCGCGAGTGGCGAAATCGCGATAAGGAAAGTCCCGACGAGGTTAAAGAAGGGTCAGCGTTGATTGGTTTTCGGGTTTCGGGGATTCGAGAGACCTACGCTCGACCATTGGATTCACGAAGTCGCGAAATCCGATCCTCCGAGTGCAAAGAGGGGATCGCAAGAAGATTGTTGTGGGTGTAATTTTCCCGAAAGGGAAATAGAAGAGCGATACAGTTCTTCGAGCCGAGGAAGAGGAAAGATCCTGTGAGCAGACGTGCTTGCGAGCGTGTGCCTGCATCAATTAGGAAGAAAAAGGTGCAAGTTTTTGCATCTGAATCAAGGAAAAGCAATAATTTTAGGACATTAGTTTCCATCCACAAATAAAAAAGATTAGTCATATACACAATAATAAGCTCATAGAAGAGAGGATGAAGAGAGTTGATGCCAATTAGCATGTTTCAATGACAATGGATAATAACATCGAGAAACAAAGCATGTGATATTTTTCTTAGAGTCCATTGTCACACTATTTTTCTTTTTCTTAATATATATGTCCAAAGTGTTTGCAATAGCCTTAAGCAATTTAGGCTCCTGTTCCTATTCTTTCATAGAGTTTTTTCTTGCTTTTCCACACATAGAATAGTTCACAATTGTACAAATTGATTTCCAACAATTTTGTAGACTTCAACCACATTTCTATAAAATACTTTCTCATAAGTATAGAATTCGTTATCGTGAAGGTTGAAATATTAAAAAATAATATTCCTCGTAGTTATTTAATCTTTGGCTACAGGTACTGTGCAAGATTTTTTATGGTCTGTGATGGTAAATGCCATTAATGTTTATGCATGATTGACTCTTCATTGATTATTTCTAGATAATGGATGATGGTTGAGGTTTCCCTTGGTAGCTAGTTGTTGATGAATTTGCACCATACTATGCATTGTTCTCCCTTCTAGTAGTTACTAAGCTTTATGTTATGTGCTAGCTACCCTCTCCCTAGACTTGAGTGTTTAATATGGTTAGTTGTACTCTTGCTTTGGGATGAACCCTTGTTGGATATTTTATTTCCTTGAGACATATGTGACCTAATGAATATATCCTTGATAGCTTATGATGAGTAATGCTAATTTGATATGAGGTTTATATGATGACGGTGTTATACATGTGTTGGATACATTGCCACTGATTGGTTCATATTATGATTGATGGTGTGTACATTCATTGGATAACTTGCTATTTATTGGTTTCATATTATTATTGATAAAGTATATATGTGTAAGATATATTACTATTTACTGGTTTCATATTATTATTGACGAAGTACACATGTGATGGATACCTTGCCATTGATTGGTTCCTATGATGATTGATGGTATGTACATGTGTTGGATGGTTTGATAATGATTGTTTTCATATTATTATTGATGAAGTATACAAGTGTTGGATACCTTTCCATTGATTGGTTCCTATTATGATAAATATGTGTACATTCATTGGATACCGTGCTATTGATTGATTTCATATTATTATTGATGAAGTATACATGTATTGGATACCTTTCTATTGGATTGGTTTCATATTATTATTGATGGAGTATACATGCACCTAATATTTTTCCGTTGTTTGGTTCCTATTACGATTGATGATGTATACATGTGTTGGATAATTTTGCATTGGTTGTCTTCATATTATGGTTGATTACATATATAAAATGCATGATGCCTTGTCATTGATATGTTTCATATTATGGTGAGATTAATCATGATCATCATGTTGCATAAAAATTAGTGTCTTGGATGAACCAACTTGTTATAGGTGGGAATTAGGTAGATAGTGGGGAAATACACTCAAGGGAAGGGCCCATGTCTCAATGAGGGCGACAAATTGATCCTGATACCTAGGAAGCTAGGGAAATGGGAAAAGACACGTGAAAATGACCTCCAAAGTTAATTTGGGTAAATGGGTAGAAGGAGAAAGGGTTATAATTCATTTTTACCCTATTCTTAACACTTGTAAATTCACCCCCAAGACCAAATTCACCCTTACATGGAAAAGGGGAATTCCAAGAGAAAAATCTTGGGAAGATGTTACATTGAGATGAATTATAAGAGAAGTGAGCTAGCTACCCATTGTTGGGGCCTCTACTTATCAATCCTAAAAACATATTATCTACCAAATCCATCAATAAAGTTCATCCACTTAAAGGTTTAATGTAATATATTATGATTATTTCTCCTTTCATAATTTCTTATTACACATCTTTAATATTTCATTAACCTGTCGTATTTTCACATTCTCCTTTCTTATACTTTATTTTCTTTTTCTCATCTCTCTTTTATTTTTATAAAAAATATTGGGTTATTCATCATATCTGTTTCTTCAACCTCTTCCTTGTAAATCTTGAAATTTTATCAATCAAACTATAATTTGTAACTTTTATTCTAATACTTTATTTATTTTTTGTAGTGGGTGGACTGCTACTTGTGTGACATAGGGTCGATTCCGATCACTACCACTATAACCTCTAGATGTACCCATACAATCCCATACATAGTACACACAACTTTGTAAGATTCAAACCAAAAACATCACAAAGAATGACTTAACAATGCATGCTATTACCCTTATTCTAATACTTTATTATTTAAACTTTATTAATAATAATATTATTATTTTTTAATCTTTTAATTTATTTTAGTTTAGTTTGATTTAATCTCCCATATACTATCTATTAATTATTATTTTTAAATAATTAATTTATCATCTCAAATTTATAAATTTTATACAATGTTTTTTCTTTTCTATTTCTTCTTAAAATTATATTTTTAGATATTTTAATAATAATAAATAAAACATTTATTATATATATATATATATATATATATATATATATATATATATATATATTCAAAACTTTAACACAATTAATAATAAAAAAACATTATCAAATTAAATCATTCCCTAAAATTTTATATTTATAATGCCTTTGTTTCACACTTAACCAACCTTAGCAAAAGTACAAAACCAACTAATATTCTTTAAATTTTTTTTAACTAATGAAAAATAATAATTCGTATCCAATCCAAATTGCCAACCCATGTGACTAGAAATGACGTCTTAACCATTGTGTCAAATCCTTACAACCGAAATATCATCTCTGCCATCTTTGTAAATGGCATGATTTGCCAAAATTCCACAATTGAAATATGTCTTTTACGAGGACAATCCTATCATTCTGAAGTCTATCATTCTGAAGATTGATGCATGGATATGCTAAACAATGGTTGCAAGAGCCAAGTTTTGATCATTTCTTGTGGGTCACAAGCACCATGATGGTTCCCAAGGACCAACTTTTCTACAGACATACATATATGGTACAAGTCCAATAATAATGCACCAAATTTGTCATTTAGCACAAAGTCCTAAGACATGACACACAAAACCTCTAAGATACTTGATTGTCTTGCCTTTGTATTTTTCAAGACTTTTCTAAATATAGCATGGTGTGGAAATGACCCATTTCCATTGACAAAAAGTGTAATGGATATGAGGTGGTTGGTTAGATTGTGGTTAATTGGTAGATTAGTGGGAGTTCAATTCTCAACTTCAAAATTTGGCAAGAATTACATTTTTAATCTACTTAATATAACAACATAGAGAGGAAAAGAAAAGGCTTAAGCTTACCTTTTATATTAGTTTATTTTTTAGTAATATAAAAAATTGAACTTTATTTGCCACATGATGGTTTAGTCGGAATTTGAAGCAGTTGTTTTGATAATAACATGTTTAAATATTATTGACAAGTTTATTTCCTTTTGTTGTAAGGTGCATGGGATGTGAATATTGATTTATATAGCTTTAAAAGTGTGTGGGTAGAGTATATATACCTTAGTAAACTTTTTCAGTAAAATCATTGAGCGAAAAAAATCTCATACACCAATTTGATATCTTATTGTAACCTTAAAAACAAATTATTATTATTATTATTAGAATAATAAGATGAATTATTTTTAAATTTATCTTTTATTCAAAAAATCACATTTTATAAAATAAATAAAAATATCAACTTAAACAAAACCAAATATAACATATTTCAAAAAATTCATCCATTGGATGAAAAAGAGAATGCTTAAGTCCACACTTTATAAAATAATTTTTAAATAATATAAAATAAGCATTACTTTCTATATTTATTTTAAAAGAACATCCTTTTAAAATAAGACAATATTTTATTTTACAAGACACTCGGACAAATTATTTTTTAAGAAAAAAATAGAATATTCAATATTTGAAGGAGAAATCAAAATATGCATTTGGAGAAATCAAAATATGCATAACATTTTTTCTTATTAACACTTGTCACTATGCTTCATTGATAAAAAAAAGTCTAGACTCTAACTTTTGTCAACTAAAGGTTGATATAATCTCCCAAAAAGAACATAGCTTCATATGTCATTCAACCTATCAATAACAACGAAAAGAGCTTTCAACTTATAACTAGACTTTCTCCATGTGATATAAATTAGTCTTCCAAATGTATCTTAGTTGTTGCGTCATATTTCTAAATCACAAGAAGAGATTGTGACTCTTAATGCACGGATCAATTTTCTACTACAATCAAGAGGATCATAATACATCTTCTGTAGAGAGATATGACCTCTTCAGGAAGAGTGCCCCTCTCATTCAAGTCAACTATCACTAGCTTGCCTTCTTTGAGTGTTATAGCTTCTTTTGATAGCATGTCTACTATTTTATTTATCTCTTTATATACATGAACCCCTATTTAATTAAAGTTGGATTAATTCTAGTCTAAACCCTTTGAAGACATGCCAAAAACAATCTTTCTAAACTGCAAAATTGGGGTTTTTAAATTGCAAAATTTGATTCTGAAGTGCCAATATTGGATTAAAATAACACTTTTCAATTCACTATTGACACTTTTGGAACTGGATTTTGCACTTTTTGAATCTATTATCGACACTTTAGGTACCATATTTTACAATTTCAAAAGTCATTATTGGCACTTTCAAATTCTGATTTTGCACTTTTGAAAACCGATATTAACACTTTAGGCATCTAATTTTGCACTTTTTGAATATGATATTAGCACTTTAAAAATATAGTTTTGCACTGTACAAACCCAAATTTCACACTTGATTTCTAATCACATTGAACATATATCATTCATAACTTTTAAATTTTGTTATACATCATTTACAAGTACTACTAAATTAATCACACAATTGAATATATAAAAATTTGAAGACCTTATGAACCATTAAAATATTGTCACACAGAGAAAATATTATGAAAAATAATTGATTAGATTACTTAACGCACTATTTCAATATTTTTACAATATATTTGACATCACTAACACCATTCAAGAGTAGTAAGCAAGACCACAATCGATCTAACAAATATGTGACATTTGCATCATGATAATTATATTCTATTGTAATTACATAGTTTCTTTCATCATTACAAACATGTTTTTGTTTTAAATTGTTTACAATCATTGTGTTTCTATCATCATAAGCACCCTTCAATATCTCCCAAACTTTATTTAAAAGTTTGAGATATACATGAATTTTCAACACCGACATAACACTTTCTTGGTATGGTGTCACAATCATCTTATGTTAATATGACTTTAAATTGCTCCATTTTAAATCCAGTTTTGTCAAATAAAAAATGGAAAAAACGCATTCACATTTTTTGTTCTGCAAATGTCCATAAATCAACCTAAAATATACTAAGGCACTATTCAAAGAATTCTCTAAACCCTCGACAGATAAAATAAATATTTGTAATTGTATCAATGTCTATATTTCATGGAAATGATTTGTTTCGTAACGATCTTTTATGAATTGTATGTAACAAGAATACATGAATCTCGAATATAATCAATTGTTTATTTAATAATGTTGTATCAACACACAAAGAAATCTAACACACGGTCTGAATAATTTTATTTTTGTACATTGTAAAATTATTAAGTATAACTATTACAGATATGATATGTAATTTTAAAAAATATTGTCACTTACATGGTTGCAATCAATTTTTTTTTTGCTAATAACCAATTATATATATAAAAAATACAATTATCATCAAAATACACAAAATTGTTTTTATATTTCTATCTCTTTCATCTAAACCATCAAATGTCCAACTTGATATCATTTTCAAATAATTATATTCTATGTTGTCTTCTAAACAATATTGACCTTCATCTATAAACAATAAGTTTGATTTTTTTAATCTATCTCCATATTAGATAAATACATCTTTCACGAGTTTCTTGTAAATATGTAGTACTCCACCAACATATGCAAACATTCACGAATGGTAAAAAGCATGCATACATTGTTGGTGACACCAAATAAATAATAACTTTTCATCCTTAAACGATTCGAATTTACTCAGAAAGTTTTTAATTTCAACGCAATCTAAATAAGTAAACCATAGAGCTATGTCAAAATACTCTTGTGCAACATTGATAAGGTTAGGACTAAACATTCAGGGATAATAGTGGTTATAAACATGCACAAAATCATATTATATGTAGGTTGATGTTTTTCTAGTAAACAGTTCAACTCCAAACAACGATCCCTCTACTCCCAATACCAATAATTTATTTTGAGTTAAAGTTTAGACCGCATACGAAAACCATAACTAGACATATAACTAGAATGAGATAATATCTAACTATAACTAGAAATATAGCTAGAACAAGACAATATATAAATCACTAAATTAAAAAGATATTCTCATGAATATGTAATCAAAGTAAGGTGTTAGTAGAAATGATCAATACATAACAAAAATAAAAATAAACTAACAACATATATAATCCATTAAATTAAAAATGATTATTATAATGAACTTACACAAAAAAAACATGCAATTAATGTAAATAATATTTTCTTCGATAATTATATGATGCTTGAAGTCTATTATGCGATTCTTTCAATTCTGAAAGAGACAACAAAGGTTATGACATCATATGTTGGATATATTTTAATGAGACACTGCTAGATTCCAAGTATCATATTATTCTTATTTTTAGAGAATACATTGTAAGGCTTCTCCACAATGAAATTTTCAGATAACTTCCCTTGTACTTCATCATCCTTCAAAACAATCATTGTTGTGTTCTTATGATTTGGATTGGATGATTATATATTTTTTCATGTATCTCGATGCTTTTAGAGTGGAAAAAATCAGAGGAATTATCTTGCAGATTCATTTTAATGGCAGGTCTCAGTTTGGAAAATTAGGGTTTGAAATCTTCTGAAGCCATTTTGAGGCATCAAATGAATTTTTTTGTAATACCCCTAGGTCGAACCCCAATTTTAAATATAATGTAATTGTACATATAGGATAGTGACCCATGATACTTTGGGGCCATAGTGCCTTTGTATGTATGTATTTTGAGGCTAGAGTGCCTATGTGATTACTAGGCTGGAGAGCTAGGAACTAAAAGGCCAGTGAACCTATATTTGTAAAACATAATCACACTCATTTTTTAATGAAAACACATCACTGTTGCAGGCCTACCATGTTAAAAAATATGGGCTGATAAACTCCACTAGAATGAGAAAAGGGGGGGTAAGAGTTTAGGATTAAGGGGCTAATCTAAGGGGGATTAATCCTAAAGTAATAATTTTTAAATATTCCTAACGTCTAAAGTTTAAAACTATGGATATAAAATATACCCTAAGTTCAAAATTGGGAAATGTATCCCATGTGGACCCAAGCTAGTTCCCAACATGACAAGTGTCAAGTTGGGAACATGCAGATATATTTGGGGGGAATTTAGTTCATTTTTGTAACACCATGTTTCCCCCAGTTTGTAAATATAACTATATTGGCCAAGAGCCTATGGAAAACTCAATATGTGTGAATGCTTGATTTGATGGACCTTTGTATAAAAGGTTGATGAATGTAATTTCTTTTATTTTAATAGAAAATGGATAAGTGTTGCATGACTGCTGGAAAAAGGGGATGTGCTAATAAAGACCGTGAATGATGTGAAAGAGATGGTGAAGGGGACCAAGAATGGTTGTGTTAACTTTCATCGGACCAATACTTTGCTAGATTTAATTGCTCGGGATCAGAGCAACCCTCTGACCCAGGAATGAATGTCAGTTAGGATGGTGGGTGGGAAGACCTCCTCAAGAGTTAATGAGGGGATGGGAAAAACCGCTCATATGTAAGGATTTCATACCCAACCACAGACTAGGGATTCGGGCCACATGGAATATTGCCAAGAGAGGCAAGAAAGAAATGTGTGGTGGACAGAGGAGGACTTGCGAAGAGTGCAAAGAGGAGAGACTGAGCCCTTGGGTTCAAGGGAGAACCATGAAAAGAGTGTGTTTTGATTGTGGGAAATAGAGACTAAGACTGGAGAAGAAGAGTAACCTTTGTCCCTATATATTTCTGAGTCGAAAGAAGAGATTCAATCTCAAAGCATCATGGTCTAGCTTGGGGGTGGCTAGTGGTAAATCCATTAGGAGTGACTAAGCCTATGGTTGGGTGGAAATGGGCACCCCTTCCAGCAGTCGCTTCATGTTATCTGGTTTTGATAAGCATTTTCATACTCTATGCATTGAATTGTGAATTAATGGTTGCATGCATGGATTTACATATCTATAAATGGTTTATGTATTGAAATGATTAAGTTATGTGTATACGTTGGATTCCTTGATAAATTATGCTTCTGCTTTTTCCGTATGCTCCATTTTAACCCTTGAAGGTGTTTTCCCCCAGGGCTACCTCATAGCTTTGGAGTTGGAGAAATCCTCTTGGCACTACTACTGTCTTGGTAATCTCACGAGTTTACCCAGCCTTATTTCAGAACTTAAAGTTATGCGAATTAGGGAGGCATTTGCTTCAAACCAGTACCCTGAGAGACCTTGAAATCGCAGCCATGCCCTTAACCAAAAACCGGCTAAGAATGGATTTCATAGCCTAAGAGTCATATGAAGGTCCATGTGACCTGCATCTAGGAACCCTCTGCTAAGCCCATAAGGAGCTAGTTCATAATGGTTTTGGAGTTTCAAGAATTCGATGCCCTAGAATGTCAAACTTCATGATAGTCAAAGTTACCCAAAGTCCCTGGGTAACAAGAGCCATATATGAATCAAGAACCTGACAGAGGAAATGAATGTGAACCGTTCATTGGGAGGAAAACCTATCTCAGTCATCAGATCGACTCAAAGACCCATTGGATTTAACGAATCAAACACCAGCCACTCGATTAGATCGATGGTTGGGAATCATTGCAGAGCGCGAAGGTGAAATTAGCGGAAATGCTAGTTCATGACCCACAATCAACCAACGTCGTTGATCTTGTTGGGGATGGAAGATCAACGACCATGATTAGACAAGATTCGGGTGAGCACTTCTGATCCAGGTGGATATCGGTGGCCACCCACCTTTTTCGACTGGATCAAAAAAGTTTTTTGGCAATTTACTATTTTTAACAGTTTTTAACTTCTGGGGCCATTTTGAGGGCCTAAATGAAGGTTTTTCGAGATCTAGGTTCTCAATGATATCCAAAGGAATAATTGAGCCCCCAAAATGAATATCCTCGACGATACCTTTCCAATGATCTATCATATGCCTAAAACGGAGATCGTATACAAAAGTTACAACCCTGGGAAGTTGATGTACTAACTTACCCAAACGAGGCCCACATGACTTTTGGCACTTCATCTCCTAGGGTTAGGTTTTTGGATGTCTAGGGTTTTTAGCATTCCTGCTTATTGTAAAGGGCCTTGAGAGCCTCATTGTAATCATCTTCTTGTGAATGCGAGTAGCCATCACATCTCTTCTTAGAGATAAGCTGTCATCATTCTAGCGAGTCTTTCACTCTGTATTTTTATAGTCTCTGTACATTTCTTTCATTAATAGAAATCATGTATTACTGTATCTCTGTGTTTATGGTTTCATCTCTGCCACATTTAAGTTATATTATTGAATATATACAATATCTTTGTGCATTTCTTTATTATATCTCTACTCTCATTTTGTGTCGAAAATAATCCGGATCAGTGGTATCAGAGTAGGCTCCTCTTGATCGTTTTTTCAGTGCATGTCCATGACGAGGTCCAAGTATAGAAATTTGGGTCTTTATCTTGTCTCTCTTGAATAAAATCGCTCTCGCACACCCAATAAACCCTCAATGGTGAAAGAAAAGAAAAATGATGGAGCAGACGATCCTATCAATATGTTGCTTGAGCAAGATCTCACGTGATAGAGGGACGAAATGATGGAGAATTTTGCCCACATCCTTCAATGCCTACCGATAGCATCAGGCACATATTCATCAAGCGACCACTTTGGAGGCACCTTGCCTTTCAAGGTACAAGTTAACTTTGATATTCCTATATTTGAAGGATAGATAGATGCAAAAGCCCTAGAAAAATGGTTAACTCTGCTAGAAGGTTATTTCTCTATTCACAATTTTTCCAACAAAGAAAAGATCACCTTCGCACTCCTTAAAGATCTCCCTCATGTAAAACATTGGTGGGAAACTTACTGGGAGCAAAGTTCCACAGAGGAGTCTAGAATATATGGGTCCGATCCCACTTGGGATTTTTTTGTGGATGCGATAAAGGAACAATATTACCTTGTTGGAAACTATGAGGACTAGTACATGAGATGGACCACACTGTGGCAAGAGAGGGGCCAAACAGTTTTGGAGTTCACCAATACCTTCCATACCTTTCACACCAAGATAGGTATCAAAGACTCTAAGCGTCATTTGATTCTGAAATACTGTGGGGCTCTACACAGATAAATCCATAATGAAATGGATTTTCTGGACATCTCATCACTCGCTGTTTCTTATCGATATGCTGTTAAAATTGAGCAGGAATTTAAGAATCAGAACAAAAAGGAGTTTGGGTCTACAAATCTGCAACAACCAAAGTATGACAAAGACGGCCCTAACAAACAGTTTCCCGAAAACTAGTCCAAGACATAGGAAAATAAGAGTCACGGGAAGACAAAGAAGGACACCAAAAAATGGTGTGAGTTCCACAAAAGCCCCTAGAAAAAAACCGATGAATGTCATTCAAAATAGTCATTAGTGGCCGAGATCAAAGACAAAGAGTTGAACCCTAATTCAGAATTTGATTATGAAAAGAATGGTAAAGGACAGATCATTGACGCAGACCCCATTGCTATTGTCGCTACCACAACAATTCAACCAGAAGAACCAAGAGATCCTGAAGAGGGGGAGTGCCTTTTTCATTCACAGATGTGGGTGAAGGGGACCTCGCTTCATTTTATTGTTGATAGCAGAAGCCAGAAGAACCTCATCTCAACAAAGGTCATCAAATAGTTGGGATTGTAGAAAACACCACACTCGCAACCATACAACATCGAGTGGCTTCGCCAAGGATGAGATCTTCGTGTCATCCAACATTGTCAATTGTCATATGGCATCCATCCCTTCAAGGATGAGGTATTATGTGATGTTTCTCCACTAGATGTCTATGATGTTCTCTTGGGCCAACCATAGATGTGGAAGTTCCATGCTGTTTATGAGTCTTGACCCTGCAGTGTCACTGCTTCTCTAGGGGGTCATCTCTATAGAATACCAGAGGTAGTTCCGACTACTGTTCCACTTAAAAAGCTCCACAAGGTAGTATCTCATACTACAAAATTCATCTTCTTCACAATCTGTTCAAAAGTGGAACAAAAGGGTAATGCAAACCACTACAACCTCGGCCCAAGCACCTTCTATCCAACAGAGGCAGGTCGACAAGATTGCAGCAAAACATAAAGATTCCTTCTACACATATTCATATTAGATAGCCTGACTGGTTGAATAGAGTCAACCCCTCCAGCAACAGGTTCATGACAAACTACCACAAAATGAGCAGCGCGACATCTCCAGCACGACAAGCAGCTCACCAAGATGCAGATTTAGCAAACGCTTTTCCCTCTCCCCCAGGAACTCAACGCAATGGAGACCATTGCTTCCTAAGGAGGGAGGATTGATCCAGATGGATATTGGTGGCCACCCACCTTTTTCGACTAGATCAAAACAGTTTTCTGGCAATTTTGGCAATTTACTAGTTTTAGTAGTTTTTAACTTCTGGGGCCATTTTGAGGGACTAAATGAATGTTTTTCGAGATAGAGGTACTCAATGATAGCCAAAGGCATGATTGATGCCCCAAAATGAATCTCCTCAATGATACCTTTCCAACGAGCTATCATGCGCCTAAAATGGAGATCGTATGAAAACGTTACGACCCCGGGAAGTTGATGTACTAACTTACCCAAACGGGGCCCACATGACTTTTGGTGCTTCATATCCTAGGGTTAGGTTTTTGGATTTCTAGGGTTTTTGGCATTCCTTCTTATTGTAAAAGGCCTTCAGAGCCTCATTGTAATCATCTTCTTGCAAATCCGAGTAGCCGTCACATCTCTTCTCAGAGATAAGCTGCCACCATTCTAGCGAGTCTTTCACTCTGTATTTTTACCATCTCTGTACATTTCTTTCATTAATAGAAATCATGTATTATTGTATATCTGTGTTTATGGTTGCATCTCTGATACATTTCTGTTATATTATTGAATATCTGCAATATCTCTATGCATTTATTTATTATATCTCCGCTCTCATTTCGTGCCGAAAATAATCTGGATCAACTTCCCAGATTACAGAGATTGGGCCCCGCAATTGTTGTGAACTATCAATCTGTGAACGAATATCGATGGGATGGTGGTGAATCATTTTAGAGCGTGAAGGTGAAATTAGCAGACGTGCTAGTTGACGGCCTGCAATTCACCAACGCCATTGATCTTGTCGGGGTGGAGGATCAACGACCATTATTAGACCGAGACAGGCGAGCACTTTTCATATTGAGGAGATTGAGCTCTTCGATAAAGAGAGAGCACATTTGGCCCCACAATCCCTTTGAAGCGTTGATTGGTGAACAAATCGGTATTGGCCAGATCATGACTATGAAAACCTGAGGGAGGTTGAAAGATGACCAGACCAGAGCAATGAGGCATAGTGATTCCATCCATAGTGACATGGATTTAGGCTTGACAAGCCACGTGCCACTTGGATTCATGCACATCACATACCCTATAGCCATTTTGAATGCGATACGTGTCACTCTAGATGAGGGCACGTGTCGTCCCTGACCCAACTACGTGTCAGCCCTTGACACATGCATACCTCACTCACGTGGTTGATTAAATAACTGGGATTCTGGGAGTTCGGGAGTTAGGGACTCCAGAGGATTCAAGGTTCTTCGAGCATCCCCAAAGTGTCAAAGTAGATCCTAGCCATTGGAACAGGAAGGCACGTGGCAGTAGATCGTTGACTCTGGAGGAACATGAGGAGTGAAACTGTCGAATGTCGAAGTCCTGAAGTGGATCACAACCGTCAATCACAAAGGGACGCATGGTGCTCAATCTGTAACTTTGGGTATGGAGTAATTTAGAGGAAAAAGGTGTTGAAGTGTTCGAAACTCCCGAACGATGAAGTCCCGAAGTAGATCACAACCGTCGATCATGAAGGGACATGTGGCGCTCGATCTGTAACTCTAGGTGTGGATTAATTTGGAGGAAAACGGTGTTGGAGTGTTCAAAACTCCCAAATGATGAAGTCCTTAAGTAGATCACAACCATTGATCATGAAGGGATGCATGGCGCTCGATCTGTAACTTCGGGTACAAAGTACCATGGAGGAAAAAGGTGTTGAAGCATTTGAAACTCCCGAACGCCAAAGTTCTAAAGTAGATCATAGCCATCGATCATGAAGGGATGCATGGCACTTGATCTGTAACTCTGGGTACTGAGTACTTCAGAGGAAGAAGGTGTTGGAGTGTTCTAAATGCCCAAACATTGAATTTCCAAAGTAGATCACAGTCGTCGATCATGAAAAGATGTGTGGTGCTCAATCTGTAACTCCGGGTATAGATTACTTCAGAGGAAAAAGGTGTTGAAGTGTTTGAAACTCTCAAACGTCGAATTTCCAAAGTATATGACAGTCGTCGATCACAAAGGGATGCATGGAACTTGATATGTAACTTTGGGTATAAATTACTTCAGAGAAAAAAGGAGTTGGATTGTTCAAAACTCCCGAACGGTGAAGTCCCGAAGTGGATCACACCCGTCGATCATGAAGGTATGCGTGGCACTCGATATATAACTCCAGATATAGAGTACTTCAGGGAGAAAATGATTTGGAGCATTCAAAATTCCCGAACGTTGAACTCCCGAAGTGAATCAAGGTTGTTGAAATCCCTCTGGACACGCACCGTCATATTGTGAACTTCAAAGATTTGCCACTCCGAAGGATTCATGCGGTGGTTGTCTTGGCATATGGTCATAGCCCATAGTCATATGCAAGTGTAGAGGGATGGAAGAACCCAAAGAACATTCAAGAGGATATCTTCCAGCTCTGAGCTCGGTTCAGAGCATATATACCATGAATGGAAAGTTATGGAAGAGAAGAATGGAATAGAAACCTCAAATGAGGGTTTTGATTTTCTTAAGAAGAACAAAATTTTTATGCCCCACCAAGGGTGTGTTACAAATTGGTATTAGAGCATGGTTAAAACACTTGGCATGCTTGGGCTCATGGACAAGTTACTTAAAAACCGTGTTTAAAGAAAATCTTAGGGGTGACACCCTACCTTACCTCTTCCTAAAGAGTCTGGTTAAACTATTACTAAAGAAAATAATGAAAAGTTTCTATTGTGTGTGTGTATTTAAGAAACAAATGAACTGTGTGTTGTTCATGAAATGATATAATGTTAGCTAACAACAAGTGTTTTGTCAACACTCCAGTAGTTGGTGAATCATGGGAAACCACCAACATAAAGGATGGTGATGTGCCATGAAGTGGGGGATGGCTCCCACAATAGAGACAAAGAATCTGGCAAGAGGAGGGTAGTGGAGACCCCTCAAGATCTAGTGGAAACTATAATGAGACTTATGGCCAAATTATAGAGTTTCAAGGCCGACAACAAGGTATTGATAAAGGAGAAAGAAAAACAAACAAAAATCAATGTCGTCTTGCTGCATAGCTTATCTGATATATAGAGGAAGCTGCAACATGGACTTGAAACCAGTCATGTGGACCAATGACATATAGAGAGAAGTCAAAGTCCACCTACGATATGAAAATGTGGTCCCATAAGTGGCCACACAGGGAGAAGTACCTTGAGGAAGGCCCAACCTAGAGGCAGGGGACACTCATCGGGAGAGGCCTCAGGAAAGGGAACTTGCAACTCTGAGGGATATTCTAGGAGCAAAACTAGCTCACATTCTCAGAAGAAAGGAAAGAAGCGAAAGCATTCCAAAAGTCATAACCTTGAAGAGTTCAAGAAATCCAAACCACCCTATTTCAATGGAAATATTGAGAAAGGGGAAGAGGCGGAAGCTTGGATTCTTGGTTTAAAGAAGTATTTCAGAGTTCATGACTATTCTAAAAACTTGAAGGCTCGAATAACCATCCTCAACTTGAATGGAAAGGCTTCCATTTGGTGGGAAGATCTTAAGAATGTGAAAGGAATCCATGAAGAGGAATTATCATGGAAACAATTTGAGAAACACTTCAAGAAGAAGTATCTGTCATAGAAATACTTGGATGGGAAGACTAAGGAGTTCTATGAACTCAAGCTGGGACAACTCAACATAGAGGAATATGTCAATGAATTCTTTGAGTTGTTGAGGTATGTACCCTACATAAAATATGAAAAGGTAAAAGTGCAACGATTTATCAGTGGATTACCTCAGACCTACAGGAACATGATTGAGTTTGATGAGTGAAAGACCTGAGAAGACACTATCCGGAAGGAAAGGTATTTTTATGAACAATCTGGGTGTCAGAAAAAATGTCGCGAGGACTAGAAGAAGAAGAGTAGTTCAGGTTTCAATAAGAAGGGGTTTAAATTCTCAATATTTAAGAACTATAGGAAGGATTCAAGGATGATCCCTCCTACCCGAAGTGTGTATCAACAAAATTTCCCCTCCCAGAGTGGAAATAAACCTTTTGGATCGACCTCAGGAAATACTGATAACCCAAAGAGAGAACCCTTGAAATTTTGGGGTTTCGAAGAAGAACATCTACTGACAGATTTCCTACATAGACAATAGAAGAATAGGAGAGTATACAACATCAAATAATCTACCACAGTCAATGATATGGCTAGGATCACGCCACATATTTATGCGTATTTGGATGATAAACAAGTCAACCACCAAGCTTCAGTGGTGGAGATGGAAGGTATGATTGCCAACCATCTAGTTTCTATTTTAATTGACCCTAGTTCTAACTTGAGTTATGTGGCCCCTCAGACTGTTGATAAGTGTAAATTGCAATCAATTAGACACGTTAATCCATGGTTGGTACAAATAACCACTGGAACCAAAATAAAAGTAACAAAGGTCATACCAGCTTTCCAATTCATCATGGATGGATTTCCCACCCAAGCGACCCTTAACATACTTCCCCTAGGATCTTATGACTTGTTTATTGGTATGGAATGGTTGGCTACTTATAAAACTAAGTTGGACTCTTACCTTAAAACTTTAGAATGTGTAAATTAATAAAGGAGAAATATAACCCTCCAAGGAATTCAAAAACCTGTCTCAGTGAGATGAATATCAACCCTTCAAATGAAAAAGTATTGCAGAAAGGGGTGTCCTCTATATGCAATACAGGTGTTGGAATCTGTAGAGGATGGAAAACCAAAACTAGAGGACCACCCAATATTAGGAGAGTATAGAGACGTGTTTCTAGAAGAGGTATCGGGTCTACCTCTAAGAAGAGACATTGAATTCTCTATAGAACTTGCACCAGGAGCACTGCCAGTGTCTAGGACACCTTATAGGATGAGTACACCTGATCTAGTTGAGCTCAAGATACAACTAAAGGAAATGATGGATAAAGGCTACATCCGACCCAATGTGTCTCTATGGGGAGCACCAACCTTTTTTGTGAAAAATAAAGATGGAAAGCTCCGAATGTGCATAGATTATAGACAACTTAAGAAGACAACCATAAAGAACAAGTACCCCTTACCAAGGATCAATGACCTGTTCAACCAATTAGGGGGTGCTTCCATTTTCTCAAAGATTGAATTGAGGTATGGATACCATCAAGTCTGAATCAAGGATGAAGACATCCACAAAACAACCTTCAGGACAAGGTATGGCCACTATGAATTTGTGGTGGTGCCATTTGGATTAACCAATGCCCCCACCACTTTTATGTGCTTGATGAAAATGTACTCAAAAAATTCCTAGACATATTTGTATTTTTTTTCATTGATGATATCTTAATATACTCCAAGAACAAAGAGGAGCATGAAGAACATATTAGACTTGTGCTTCAAGTACTATGAGAGCATCATATCTACGCTAATTTTATCAAGTGTGACTTCTTCCAGAAGAAAGTACATTACATGGGCCATGTTATATCTGAATAAGGGGTGGTAGTGGACTTTGACATGATATAATCTATTATGGAATGGCCTACCCTAAAGGATGTATCTGATATCGGATCCTTTATGGGCTTAGCAGGATATTATAGAAGTTTCATAAAAGGATTTTCCAATATTGGTTGTCCCATCACTGCCCTCGAGAAAAAAGGGTTTAAATTCACTTGGACATCAGAATGTGAAGAAATATTTCAGGAATTGAAATACCTTCTGACCCATGCACCCGTGTTGAATATTGTGGACCCTGATAATGACTTCCTCGTGTGTACAAATTCCTGCAAGGAAGGACTCGGAGGAGTCCTTATGCAAGAAGGACATGTAATTTTCTACGAATCTAGAAAATTGAATGAGCATGAAATCAATTATGTTACCTATGATCTAGAGTTGGCTACCATAGTGCATGCTTTAAAAATGTGGAGGCATTACCTCATGGGTAGGAAATTTGTACTTATGACAGACCACTTCGAATTGAGGCACCTCTTTGATCAACCAAAACTCAATGCTAGACCCTAGGTGGATGGCTCTCCTTAGTGACTTCGATTTTAAAATCAAACACATCAAAGGGAAGGAAAATAGGGTGGCCGATGCCCTTAGTAGAAGTGTGAAAATGATTCAACTGGAAGTAGTAAGAACCTATGAAATGGATGTCATGGAAATAATCAAGAATGCACAATAAACAAATGCATTCTTTAAGACCGTGACCTCATACCTAAGGCAAGAGCCTACGTGGCTAAAGTATTAAGGATATTAGATGCTCGATGAAGGCCTACTAACCTACAGAAACAAATTTTATATTTCAAGTTGTGACGACTTGAAGAGGTTCATAATAGATGAACTACACAAGATACCATATAATGGTCACCCGGGATATCATAAAATGAACATGGCCACTAGGAAAAATATTTATTGTCCTGGAATGAAAAGGGACATAGCTGACTATCTAGCTAAGTTCCTAGAATGCCAACAAGTTAAGGTAGAACACCGACACCCAGGGGGGTTGTTATAGCCTCTACCAATTCCAGAATGGAAATGGGAAACCATTTCCATGGATTTCATTATTGGATTACCAATATCGGCTAAGTAGAATGATGCCATCATGGTAGTGGTGGAAAAATTGATCAAGTCTTCTCACTTCATCCCTATCAAGTCGAATTGTAAGGAAATAGATATTTCCAACATATTCATGAAGGAGATATTCAGGTTGCATGGCATGCCTAAAGAGATTGTATCTGACAGAGACACAAATTTCACTTCAAGCTTTTGGAAATCCTTGATGGTTGGTTTTGAGAAAAAATTTTTGTTTGGCACATCCTATCACCCCCAAACTGATGGACATACAGAGAAAGTAAACCAAATATTAGAAGACATGTTAAAGATGCATGTAATACATCAGCCTAAGAAGTGGGAAGAGTACCTTCCACTGGTAGAATTTGCCTACAACAATGATTATCAAGAGTCACTAAAGATGAGCCCTTTTGAAGCCCTCTATGGTAGACAATGCAAGATTCCAATCAGCTGGAGTAATCCAGTGGATAGAATTACAATCGGAGCAGACATGCTGAAATAAATGGAACAACAAGTGATTCAGATAAAACAAAATCTAAAAATTTCTTAGGATAGACAGAAGAGCTACGCCGACAAAAAGAGAACTCCCAGAGAGTTCAAGACAAGAGACCATGTATATCTCAAAGTTAGGCATAGGAAGAGTTCCCTGAGAATTGGATCTTATGCTAAGCTGGCACATCGATATTATGGACCCTTTGAAGTCTTATATAGAGTGGGACATGTAGCCCACAGGCTAGCACTCCCTCCCATAGTAAAGGCACATAATGTTTTCCATGTTTCATTATTGAAGAAATATATACATGATTCTAATCATATAATTGATTGGTCTATGACCCATGTGGAGCTGAAGGGAGAATTCCAGACAGAACCTCAATGCATACTAGACAGGAGTGAAACCTCGCTCAGGAACCAAACCATTGCACAGGTCAAGGTGCAGTGGAAACATTTTGGCCCAGATGAAGCTATGTGGGAAATGGAGGATGCCATGAGACAAGCATATCCAATTTTGTTTACTTCTACATATACATAGCATGTTGGCATATAGAACATCGAGGATGATGTTCCTTTAAGGGGGAGGGAGTTGTAACATCCTGTTTCCACTAGTTTGTAAATATAACTACATTGGCCAAGAGACTGTGGAAAACTCAATATGTGTGAATGTTTGATTTGATGGAATTTTGTATAAAATGTCGATGAATGTAAATTATGTTATTTTAATAGAAAATGGATAAGTGTTGCATGACTGCTGGAAAAAGGGGATGTGCTAATAGAGACTATGAATATTGTGAAATAGATGGTGAAGGGGACCATGAATGGTTGCATTAACCTTCACTGGACCAATACTTTGTTGGATTTAATTGCTCAGGATTAGAACAACCCTCTTACCCAGAAATGCATGTCAGTCAGGTTGGTAGGTGGGGAGACCTCCTCAAGAGTTAATGAGGGGATGGGGTAGACCACCCATCCGTAAGGCTTCCATACCTGACCACAGACTAGGGATTCGGGAAACATGCAATCTCACTGAGAGAGGAAAGAAATAAAGTTCTAGTTGACATAGGAGGACCTGTGAAGATTGCAGAGAAGAGAGACTGAGCTCTCGATTTCAAGGGAGAACTGTGAAAAGAGTGTGTTCTGATCGTGGGAAATAAAGATTGAGATGGGAAAAGGAGAGTAACCTTCATCCATATCTATTTCTGATCCAAAATAAGAGATTCAATCTCAAAGTATCATGGTATATCGTGGGGGTGGCTAGTGATAAATTCGTTAAGAGTGATTGGGACTATGGTTGGGTGGAAATGAGAAACCCTTCCAGCAGTCGCTTCACATTATCTGGTTATGATAAGTGTTTTCATACTCTATGCATTGAATTGGGAATTAATGGTTGCATGCATGGATTTACATATCTATAAATGGTTTATGTATTGAAATGGTTAAGTTATGTGTATACGTTGGATTCCTTGAGAACTTATGCTTCTTCTTTTCCCATATGCTCCAGTTTAACCCTCGAAGGTGTTTTCCCCAGGGGGATACCTCATAGATCCAGAGTTGGAGCAAGCCTCTTGGAACTTCCACCCTCTTGGTAATCTCATGAGTTTACCCAACCCTGTTTCAGAACTTAAAGTTCTATGAATTAGGGAGGCATTTCCTTCAAACCAGTAGCTCGAGAGACCTTGAACTTGTGGCCATGACCTTAACCAAAACCCAGCTAAGAATGGAGTTTATAGCCCGAGATTCATCTGAAGGTCCATGTGACCTGGGTCTAGGAACCCTACGCTAAGCCTGAAAGGATATAGTTCATAATGGTTTCGAAGTTTTGGGAGTTCGACGACTTGGAATTTCAAACTTCACAATAGTCAAAGTTACTCGAACTCCCTGAGTAACAAGAGCCATAGATGAATCAATAACTTGACAATGAAGATGAATGTGAATCATTTATTGAGAGGAAAACCTATTTTGGTTGTCAGATTGACCCAAAGACCCACTAGAGTTAACGAATCAAACATCATCCACTCGATTAGATTGATGGTTGGGAATCATTGCGGAGCACGGAGGTGAAATTAATAGACATGCTAGTTCACGGCCTGAAATCAACCAACGTCGTTGATCACGTTGGGGATGGAAGATCAATGACCACGATTAGACAAGAGTCAGGTGAGCACTTCCCAGAGTGTGGATATTGGTCCCCACAATCACTGTGAAACGTCGATCTGTGAGTTAAGATCAATGGTGGAGAATCATTATGGAGCGCGAAGGTGAAAATAGAGAATGTGTTAGTTCACGACCCACAATTCACCAACATTGTTTATAGCATCATGGTGGAGGATCAATGACCACGATTAGAACGATTAAGAAGAACACTTTTAGAGTGTGAATATTGATCTCTCTAATAAAGAGCGAGCATGTTGGGGCCCCACAATCCCTATGAACCATCACTTGGTGAACAAATTAGTATTGGTCAGATCATGACCATGAAAACCTAAGGGAGGTTGAAAGACGTTCATATCGAAGTGACGAGGTGCAGTGATGCCATCCATAATGACATGGATTTAGGCTTCATGAGCCATGTGACACTTGGATTCATGTGCATCACATAACCTATAGCCCTTTTGAATGTGATACGTGTCATTCCATACGAGGGCACGTGTCGCCCCTGACCCAACTATGTGTCAACCACTGGCACATGCATACCTCGCCCACATGGTTGGTGAAATGACTGGGATTCTGGGACTTCAAGACTTCGGGACTCCAGAGGATTCTAGGTTATTTGAACATCCCCAAAGTGCCGAAGTGCTGGAGTAGATCCTAGTCATTGGCACATGAATGCACATGGTAGTAGATCATTGAATCCGAAGAAGAAAACTCCAGAGGAATGCGAGGAGTGAAACTCCCGAACGTCAAAGTCCTGAAGTGGATCACAACCGTCGATCATGAAGGGATGCGTGGAAATCAATCTGTAACTCTGGTTATGGAGTACTTAGGAGGAAAAAGGTCTTGGAGTGTTTGAAACTCTCGAGCGTCGAAGTACCGAAGTAGATCACAACCGTCAATCACAAAGGGACGTGTGGCGCTCGATATGTAACTCTGGGTACAGAGTAATTTGGAGGAAAAAGGTGTTGGAGTGTTCAAAACTATCGAATGTCGAAGTCCCGAAGTAGATCACAGCCGCTGATCACGAAGGGTGTGTGGCGCTCGATCTGTAACTCTGGGTATGGATTACTTCAGAGGAAAAAGGTATTGAAGTGTTTGAAACTCCCGAATGTCGAAGTTTCGAAGTAGATCACAGTCATCGATCACAAAAGGATGTGTGGCGCTCAATCTGTAACTCCGGGTATGGAGTACTTCGGAGGAAGAAGGTATTGGAGTGTTCAAAACTCCCAGACACCAAAGTTTTGAAGTATATCACAGTTGTCGATCACGAAGGGATGCGTGGCGCTCGATCTGTAATTCCAAGTACGAATTAATTCAAAGGAAAAAGGTGTTGGAGTGTTTGAAACTCCCGAACACCGAAGTTTCGAAGTATATCATAGTCATTGATCACGAAGGGACTGATGGAGCTCGATCTGTAACTCTGAGTATGGAGTACATCGAAGGAAAAAGTCCTTGGAGTGTTAGAAACTCCCGATCTATAACTTCAGGTATAGAGTAATTCAGGGAGAAAAGGATTTGGAGCATTCAAAACTCCTAAACGCCAAAGTCCCAAAGTGAATTAGGTTTGTCGAAATCTTTGAGGACACGCGATGCTAGATTGCGAACTTCATAGATTTTCCACTCCAGAGAATTCGCGCCGTGGTTGTATTGTCTCCTGTTGTCTTGGAGTCTGGTCATAGCCCACGGTCATATGCAAGTATAGAGGGATGGAAGAACCTGAAGAACTTGCAAGAGGATATCTTCCAAATATGAGCTTGGTTTAGAGCATGGAGACCATGGATGGAAAGATTTTGAAGAGCATAATGAAATAGAGACCCCAAATGAGGGTTTTGATTTTGTTAAGAAGAACAAAATTTTTATGCCCCCCCATGGGTGTGTTATAATTTGGCTATCATTCCATTATCATTGTTACCATCACCGTCTCCTACCAACCATAATTGGATGTTGTCTTTACCTATACCTATACCTATACCTGTACCAGATAAATCTTTGGAGCTGGAATAAAGGGGTAGGTTGCTAGGCCCATGAGAATTCTCTCTAGATGAGAGAACTGCTGGGAATTTATTTCCCGAGGTGACAAGCTACAAATACAGCGATTTGAGACTTCCTGTCCGACCTGTTGCTGAATCCCTAGAATGGAAGTGGGGCAACCAAAGGATTGTTGAGAAGAGAAGGGGCACACTTCTTGCCATGGGATAGGCATGTGGGGAATGAGGGACTATAGGATGTTAGTTTGAGTTGGCATGTGGGTCTCATTTTAGTTTGATAGGCATGTGGGTCTCATGTGGGTCTCATTTTTGTGGGATTGGCATGTGGGGAATGAGGGACTATAGGATGTTAGTTTGAGTTGTCATGTGGGTCTCATTTTTAATGTTGTCTCAAAGACCTTATCCTGGTTTGGAATCCTATACCCAGGTGGATTTTAAGCCCCAGCTTGGGGGTGACCCACTGCTGAGATTTATGAGCAATGTAGTCTAAGGTTGGGAGGATTGTGGAAGGTTTTCACGTAGTTGGTGCTATTTTTACCAAAGATAAGTGTTCATCGTATGCTAATTTTATGTGCCGTGTTAATATTTATTCATGTATTCTCATGGTTTTTTCTATATATGATGTATATATAGTTGTTATTTTTCATTAATCTGTGAAATTACATATCATTTTTCATTAATTAAATTAATATCAGAGTTCAAAATTTTTATGTGGCATTTCCCAATAGGGGTCTGGGTATGTTACAATGTGGTATCAAGGCTCTAGTTTCAACACTGAGCCTACACGGGGCAAGTTAACAGAAGGTTTAAGAACAAATTCACGAAGAATTGATTTCTAGAGTATCATTGCAAGTTGTTTGACAAAATTATTACAATGAAATTGAAAAAAATTCATGGGAATTTGAAGAAAAGGAGCCTGAGAACTTAAACATAAGAAATTTAGTCTATAATTGGGACAAAAATCAGACCTGTAAATGGTCGAAAATTGAGATTTTGGAACAACCATGGTGAAATTAAGAGGAATTGGGAGTTTCTGGAGAAAGCCTCAAATTTATGATTAAATTCATGAGGAAATTCAACATGGAAGGATCGAATTCTATGTGAAAATTTTAATTTAATTCTTACGGGGCCAGATTTGGCTATATTCAGTTTAATTTAATCAAATAAGAAAAATTGGAAATTTTTGGGAATTGTTTTGTATTCTGA
>ML792705.1:582873-615996 GCA_009831015.1 Picea engelmannii | reverse complement strand
GCTAGTGTGGTTAGGATAACCCTAGGAAAGGGGGATGAAATTCATGGATGCACGTCATGTCACTAGGGCTGAAACCATGGTTAGGTTTGCGGCCCCTCCCCCCCTCGGTTAACGCTCAAGAAGTCAGGGGGGGCTACAATGCAATGGTGAACTTTGATCACCACCGACACCCCACGATCCTCTGTCGTCCAATTGAAATGGCACACAAATTTTCACACACATAGAGAATGGGTTTGGGACAGATCTGATCCATCCCTATGACCCAATACAAAGGTTCCACATGACAGACAATGGCCTATGGCGACTGAAATTTAACATGTGTGTGCCATTGGAGAAGATAAGAGCTAAGGAAGAAGAAGGTAGAGGTGGACGAGGTAGGGGAAAGGAGGCTAGAATATGAAAAGAAAACACTCTTTATGCCATATGGAATCAATATTCCTTGTGATAAACCTAGTCAACAAAATTCTACCAGAAATTATAGAAAACAATGAAAATTTATAGGAAAATTACAATGATTTTCGAGTATTCAATTTGCAGGCCATTTTCGGAGGCATTAATGACTTTTGAGAAGTCGAATTTGAAACTATGTTTCCTTCAAGGATGCAAATTTTTTTCATCTCAAACATTAGAGATTGGATAGATCTTTCTAATGGTGTAAACCATTTTCAAACAAAGTTCGTATGAGAGGGTTGCAACCCAAATAGTGGAGGGTAAATTTTAAGACCTAGTTAACTTCCAAGGGCCATAATTTCTTCCTCCAAAATCGGATTGAGGCATAGGAGAAGTATATGGAAACATATTGAGCCATAGATTAAAAACACGAACCCGAATTAAAATTTTGGGCACATTAAAAATGTATAGGAGGGCATAGAGAGTGTCTGTAGCATTCAAGGACAAAAATATTAATTGTCCTGAAACTTTAGCAGACTCTATCTAGCATCCCAGAACTTATATAGAGGTGAAAATTGGACATATTATTAAAATTGTAATGATGAAGGAACCTAGTTGGGATCCTACCAAAATTATAAATCAAAAAGGTACAAAGATGTGTAAATACAGTTCAAAATTGCACTTGGTTAAGGTGTGAATAGAAGGAATTCATGAGTATTGGTCAAATGATCATAAATTTCTACTCATAAGTCAGAATTGAGAAAGGAAGTAGTCATTGGAAAGGTCTTGGAAAGAGGAGTCCAAATTTTCACCCAGAAAAATAAATTGGACTGTTAAATTTAAAATAAATCTGAAGAAAGGATTTTTTTACTCTCATAGAGCATAGGTGTGCCCAGTCTTTATATTTTTCATAATAATTTAGTCTAACAAATCTTGCTTCCTACGCATTTTGTAGAGATAACAACAATTATATAAGAGAAAGATCAACATAGAGTTCAGAAGCATGGAAGGCATGGAGGATGCATAGATGGATTACATCCATGAATATGATATCAAAGGGATGTATGTCAGTATGGGTAATGAAGGTACAAATTCAAATGGACATGGAGAAGGAAAATAAGAAAGAATGAACTTGGTAGAGACCATAAAAAGTTTTCAAACAGATGTCTAGAGTTATAAAACTAATAATGAGAGGCTTATGAAAGCCAAGGAAAAACAAGAAGGATTCAACATCAAGTTAATGGAGAGTTTGGATATAATAGAGAAGAACATGGATAAGGAGACCAAGTCAAGCAAATCAGGGAGTCATAGGTCTCATGATGAGAGAAGAAGAACAAGAGTTGTTGGAAGGAATCACCATCACTCTCTAAGGAATTCAACTAGGAGAGAACAAAATAGTTCAAGTCCATCCCCTGTCAGGAAGCATAAGTGGAGGTCTAGGGTGGATGATCTATAGGAATAAATGAATAAAATCAAGCCTCCTACATTTGATGGTGAGCATAAGAAGGATGATGATGAAAAGACCTAGTTTTTGGGCATGAGGAAGTATTTTCTGTTTCATAATTTTTCTTCACAGGACGCAGGGAGAATTTTCGTTTATCAGCTCATAGGAAAATATCAATGTGGCGGGACCAGTTTTTGCAAGTGCAACACATCTTTGAGAACAAGGTTACTTGGAGATAATTTAAAACGTACTTTCAAAAGAATACTTAAAAAAAATTTTATCACTAAAATTTCTTCCGCAACATCGCATGAAAATGGTTACAGGAACAAAACATCTCCAAACACCTATTAGTTCACCTATATCACCAAGAAAGCATTTCCAAGAGGAAAAAACCATACAACTGGTCAAAAAATTCACATGCGCTAAAGCACTAAAGGAATCATGTGCACAGTGAGCTGGCCAAAGAATCCCATAGAGCGCACAATGTGCCATATGCACGACTGTGTATGATAAAATCTGCACACACCTGTGAATGATGCATTTATGGTTCTTGTCAGCCCCCCACCCATTTCTGGACTAGCTCCCAACTTGATTTGACCTTCAAACCCGAGCTGAATCCAAGTGGGGGGCTGGTCAAATACCTAAGGGTGCCCTGAAGGGCCTCTTGTTCACACTAAAGACCAGTTGGATATTACCTCAAAGGAAATCTATAAAAGCATTCCATGGATGCACTAAGAATTCAAGAATATCATTGTATTGTTATGTTGCCTCTATTCTCCTACAAGAAACCTCTTTTATTCTTGGATCATACTAGCAACATCTCATTAATATATTCACCTCACCTCTGGAGGGAATACGATTGGATTTCTTCACCATTTTCTTTCTATTTTACCATTTTTAAGAAGCAATCTCACATAGGGGACTCAAGAGACCTCCCAAGGAGCAAGAGGGGATCCATAAGTGTTGTTGGGAAAATTACCCTACAGACTAGCAAACTAGGGTCAGACTTGCATGCAGATTTTGACCGAAAAGAAATTACTTTTTTACCTACAACCCAAAACTTAAACCCCTCTTTCATAGTACATGCATGGAAAAGGACTACTAACCTTGTTACCAATGTTTGATGTAGATCCTCCGTTGCGCTTTGACCACTTGCTTGCGCTGCTCCTTCCACAGATGACCTGTAATCAAGACAAATAACAACTACGCATGCATCCTACTTCTCTACTCAAGGGTTAGAAATCAAGCATAAATTAACCAAACCATAGATAATTCATGCATTGGGACAGGAAAAGTATTCTTTTTTATTTCTTGAAAATGAATCAACTTACAATCAAAGCTGAGACCAACCACCACTCCTTGAACCTGATCCTGGGATCCTCTTCTTCTGTCCTCCAACTGCTTTGCATTAAATCTCTTTTGGCATGAGGAAAGGCTAAAGGGTTGGGACGATGGATTACGTAAATGAGTAGAGTTTCTTCACTATATTTTTTCCTCCTCCAAATGGTACCCCTACCCCTTCTTTTATAGGCTAGAAGGAGCTAGGGTTTTGGATGAACCCTCAGCCATGCATGGCTGGGAGTTTTAGTTAACTGACCCATAGATTTTTGTTTCGTCGACAAATTTCCTTTTTTCATTCTTTGTTAGGTACACATGGGTTGTAGTGGGTCAGCCAGCATGCACACACGTGCAGTAATGGGTTAGGGCGTGTGGGCCTTGACACAAGAGGATTTTCAAAGAGTTGTTCAACAGAGTTTTGGCAAAGAAGGGAAATGAGTTGGCCTGATGCCAGGTAAGCATGTGTGGTGCAATTTAGGGTTATAACAGATGCCCCCTAATGTGTGAGGTCAGAAGAGAATTTGATGGCCGAAATACATTACCAATCTTTACTGATGTGCCCAACGATTGAGTCCAAGGATCAAGAACCAGGAGGTGTCGTATGCAAAATAACAAATGTCTCACCGAGGCGGGCATACCCATGCTCGGGATAAAATAGAACCATGGCTACCAATCAAATATACTGTAGATCCATGTCAAATAACTATAAAGAGTAGCCGCGAATAATACACAACGGAGCTACATATCGAAATCAAAAAGATATACATATAGAGTACCCATCTTCCAGAAGCTGATTCGGCCTGATGGCTGTACTTCAGAGCTCAAGCAACAACCTCAAAATATTCTAAAACTTGGGTAGGAGTGTAATATGAGTGTATGACTGCACTACCCAGAGGTATTCAATGGCTCGTCGGTTATGGACTTGATAATCTTGATGATCGGACTGAAGGCTTCAGTGATTTCGAACAAAGACTTGATTGGACATTCAGGATGGTCGGGTATGTGGACAAGAGACATATTGCAGAGGGGACGACTCAGGCTTAGTGAAAAACTTCCATTGGATAATAGCACGACAAGTGATAAGACTTAGGCAACATCTATGTTAATCATAAGTCTACGAAGCAGGAGGCAACACAAACTCTCCATATGTTTGGAAGAGTAACCAAACAGTGGAGGACACAACTCTATATAATGAAAAAAGCTTCCTAAGGTCGTACTACATCCCATAGTGTGATAATCAAACAGACAAATGTGCTTTATCCAAGGGCGACTCATTATGCTGCCAATAAAGAAAATACTTTTCCCATCCTCTTTTTGGGGTATATTTGATTTTTTTGTTCTTTTTGATAATTTTTGAAAAAGAATAAAGGAATATTACGTTACAATGGAGGAACGAGTACTGCAAAAATACAATCTCGAGGCACAAGGAAAAGACTGATGTTCTGGTAAAATGATACTCAGGAAAAATCCTCCGGCAGCCAAAGGTGTTAAGACACAGAAACAAACTGTCCCAAGGCTGGTGGATAAGGTATGAAAATGCGGTTGATAGAACACACAATGGTAACGTCCTTCGATGTAAGTTTAACGAGCCCAGAGAAGGTAAGATCAGTGGTTTTTCATATTTAGAGAGTCTGAAAAAGCATAAAAGGAGACTCCGCTGGGGTACCTTTTTCGACAATAGTCTAGTCGGTTAGAAAAAGGGATAAACTAGCACCAATTAGACGTCAATTCAACACCATTTTAACGAGTGTGACAAGGACAAGATCACTCGGCTATTTTTTCACTTTTAAGGAGTCTGAAAAAAGCTTAACTATGGACTCCGTCAGGAATATTCTTCTCGACCAATTTAACGAGTGTGAAAGAATAAGGTCACTCGACGATCTTTTCAATTTTAGGGAGTCTGAAAAGAGCTTAATTATGGACTCCATGGGGGTTTCTTTTTTGTAAATTTAGTCCCTCATGCCCGAAAAAGGAATAAAATTATACATGAGAGTACTCTTCTAAATAATTGGAATTCGATAGAGTATACCTTTGTTCGTATAGTTGACCGTCCGGACCGAAAAAGGGGTAAACTACCGCCAGACAGACGTGACTTCAAATTTCAGTTTAACGAGCGTGAAAGGTCACAAGATCGCTCGGCAATCTTTTCATTTTTAGAGGGTCTGAAAAGGGCTTAAAAGGAGACCCATTTAAGGAACGTTCTTCTGGACCAATTTAACGAGTGTGAAGAAACAAGGTCACTTGACAATCTTTTCATTTTTAAGGAGTCTGAAAAGGGCTTAAAGAAGACTCCACAATGGTTACATTTCTCAGTTAATCCGGACGAGATCGAAAAGCATAAATGCAGTCTCGTCGGATGTTGCTTTTGGATCTCAAAGTGAGCTTGAAAAACAAAAAAGTTAGCTCATGATAGACTCTTTGTGAGTCTATGCCTGGCATCTCCTCGTGGGAGCTGTATGCTCCGACGAAAACATTGTCTATGATGCCAATGTTTCTGGAGATATTGATAGGTATCGTTTCAGCAATGGTTTCCATATTACCCTTAGCATAGATCTTGTTTGTAGCTAAGGGATTAGTATGACAAGACCTATCTCCAGTCATAGTCACGGTGAATTATCCTGCTTTGATTCGGCTTAGCTTTGGGAGGAAATATGATCTGTGATGAATATCTTCCCAAGGTTTGTCCGAACTAGTCATTGCTTCAATTACTGCCTCATCAAAGGTCAATACTAAGTCTAACGAATCGATGACAGCAAGAGAAACCTAAGCCCAAATAGGCTCTAGCAGTGGATCGAAATCTTGTGCAGGAGTTGGATCAGTGTTAACTGAGCTGGTTGGACTAAAGAGTACTCTACCTCAGTGGCGGACAAGGGCATGGACATACCCGAATGCCCTGTCTCATCCATTGTGGCCGATGGGGAAGGAAGAATCCATGGATCCTCGAAGTAAGTTGTGTGGAACGATGAAACTTGAAAAATCTCAACCTTATGGTGATTGGATATAAATTTGATATCGCCCTGAGGAGGTGGGTAATCAAAGGTACCCATCAAGGATGGACACAAACCAACTCCTACGTTGATGACACCTGGTTGAGGATTATCAATCATTGGGACCGTGGATGCCCCCAAAGCTGGGTCAGGTCTGGAGAAATATAGTTGATCAATGGTCACTATCCGACCCTCATGTGGAAACAACAAGACTCAGAAAACTATAGCAACCACAACTTGCATAGCATAAGTCCAACTCTGTCCTAACAAGAGATTATAGTCGATGGGAGCATCGACTACCTCTACTTTGACACACATGGTTTTCCCTCCTAACTGCACAGGGAAAGAAGGAATGATGCCATGTGGTCGGAATGAACGACCGTAGAAAGAAGTGAGGAGAGTAGGTGATGGAGACAAAGTGGGCTGGCCAATGGCCTTCTAGCATACTAACGACATAATGCATGTCGAGGCGCCCTCGTTGACCACCGTGCGGAAGATATTCCATGTAAAAGTTTTCATGGGATGAGCCACTACTATCTGAAATGCTACATGGTAAGGAAGACGAGGTTTTAAGTTAGTTGTATCTAACATGATGGTACCCAGATTAAAAGTCTCAGTAGATCCCAAAGTAGTTAACAAGGCTTTCCTCTGAGCAGGGAATCTTTGGAGGACTTCCAAAGAAGACATCGCACAAGGGGTTTGTGACAAATCCTCCACCACAGAGTAATTCTGGGCAGCCCTTGCATTTGGGTTGTGAGAAGCTTTTTTAAATGCACCCTTTGGAATGTGTGTCATTGTTTCTCCCAACGTCTTCTCAATCTGTAGAGGAAGAGATGGGAGGTTAGCTTCTTTACCCTTCTCAGAAACACTTGGTTGACTATAGTCGTGCGCTCTAGTCATTATGAAAGCATCACCCCTAACCATATATACGTTCATGGATGAGGGATTGTTTGGAGGAAGGTAGGTTTCTTGGCTGCCCCCTTCTGTGCTTGTAGAGGCTTTAGTTAAAGTTTTCCCATGTTGAAAGGGATTAGTCAACACTGCTTGTTGTTGCTGTGTGACAAACTTTTGGGCCTCTGGAAGTCGAGGACAAAGATGGGTCGGGTGGTCTTCCGCGCACAAGTTGCTTGGATACCTCGCCTTCCATTTTTCCGTGTTGTCCCCGCCAACATTATCAGTGGGTTTTTTATCCCCCTTACCCTTATTTCATTGTTTTTTCTTCCCTTCAGGCTGTTGGGGGACCTTTGGGTTAGTCAACTGCATGGAGTGTACTTCCGACGTTTGGGTAGGGGGAGTAGCCAAAGCAGTAGTTTGGCTGGCCGCTGTGTGTTGTATGGATAACTGTTGCAACTGTTTTGTCAATTTCTCAGCGGGCTTGGTTTGTGCTGAACCAACAATACCATCGGCATGTGGTCCAGCTCTCTGTCTAGTTTTATCTAGTATCGAACGTGGTGCATCCGGCAGGATGTTGTAAAATAACCCAGACTGAGAATAGATGAACTCAAACTGTTGTGCCCTCATGATGGCATATTCTTCGGAGAAAACTCCGGAAGTCAAGACATATTTGGATAATTGTGGGACCAGAGACTTAAGGAACCACTCAAGCAGGAATGCTGGTGGGATTGGTACTTTGATTAGACTCTTCTGGTGTGTCCACTCTCGGATATGATCAGAGATATGGTCCGCTATTGTCTGTTCGAAATTAGCGAGCAGCTCTGTGCCAACGTCGTATCTCATAGGTAACTCGAAATGGTTAAGGAAGGCCATCGCCAGTTCTTCAAAAGAAGGGTATCTTGAGCGATCGAGCTCGATGTACCATTTCGCAGCACTCCCGATAAGAGTACGTTGAAACAATTGCAACTGTATGGAGTCATCCTTCAATGATTTAGATGAACACCAAAGATGGATGGTAGTCACATGATCACCTAGATCTTCATTGGGCTTGGCCTCGAACTTTGGAATGTTCGAAGGCAACTTCCTTGGCATAGGAGGCCAATGCGGATTTTGACAAATAGGATCATTTAACAACCTTATCAAATCTGGCAAGTGTAAAGTTTCCAAGAATGGTAGTTTGGGTTGCTGCTAATAACCTGGGAAAAAGGGTCCTGGATTTTGACTGGCACCAGGTTGCTAGGAAAAGTTTGGCTGCTGGCCTGGATTCTGGTAGAAACCATGGCCCTGACCAGCGTAAGGATTTTTCATCTGTGGAGACATCATCGACCGATTTCCCATAAAGAACATAGGTTGATGGTCATGCATCGTGTTCAAACGACTTTGGGAAGGATTACACCATGCCGGTCCTGATGGGAGAGGCATAGTGGTCTGTCAAGGGTTCCATTCACTGTGAAAAGAATTACCCCAGAACAACATTCCAGAGGAGGGAACGGATCCTTGTCCTGAGTTCCAAGGTCCTACTATATGTTCCCCCTGTGCAGGAATAGTACCCTACACTAGAGTAGACTATCCAAAAATTGGATTTCTCCCAGACGGAAAAGCGGTGGATGAGAAAGTGTTGTTACCAAACGTTCCGTTCCAAACGAATGGTGTTGAACCTACCGACATAATGTGCACAGGTGTTCCTTGACTCCCTGCTCCAAATAAACTAGTGTGTGCACTGCCCGACGGACTGCTGATGCGGACCACCAAGCAAAGGGGACGAAGGAGGGATGTGACCTCCTGCATAAGGAAAAGCATTAAAAGGGACAGGAGTGCCCCCAAGTTGACCTTGCAGGGGAGCGTTAGAGCTCCCTGCCCCCAGACCCAAAGTCTATAAAGTGGAGTAAGTGAGTGTAGGATTTGTACCCGAACTAGGCATACCGTATGAGAACGGAGGGTCTGTTGCACTAGGTGTGAAGGGGGTTGTGGCTGCCGCCATAGACGGGTTTGGTCCACTATGAGACGTAGTTGCGGTCGAGACCATGGTGGCTTGGACCGACGATGGTAAGTTAGGAGATGATTATCCTGTGGTAGAAATTGTGGTGGGAATGGAAGAATTCCCAGAAGAAGTAACAACATTTGTTTCCATAGCTATGTGAGGCACTGTCTGGCATTCGTGGAATTGGATTGGTGCAGTAAACGATGCCCAGATATCAGTGGTTGGGGTTTCAACCGAGCCAAGATTGGCAGTTGATTCCTCCAGGATTTGTTTGGGCACAAAGGTTTGTAACCTGGTTGCCTCGAAAGACCCTTGTTGGTCTAGCTTCCGCCTTAATGGTGGCGGGGGTGGCTCTAGTGTAACCGGCGGAAGGCCCAGAAGCCTTCGTTACCGACGGAGCTCAGGATCCTCCACTGTGTGAGAAGATCCAAGACACGCTAAGGTATTCTACACATTCAAAAAGTAACACACACTAAAAA
Organism: Picea engelmannii; assembly: GCA_009831015.1. Taxonomy (NCBI): domain Eukaryota; kingdom Viridiplantae; phylum Streptophyta; class Pinopsida; order Pinales; family Pinaceae; genus Picea; species Picea engelmannii. Next base: position 606,483 of record ML792705.1, on the reverse strand, counting down.
GAAACCCCTAAGAGATAAGACAAGCAATCACTAAACTATTTGGAAGAATAGTTACAACAACCAACACTAGAGCAACTTACCGGTGCAAGTGCAACTCAAATATAGAAGCACCCTCCGGGTATACTTTGCAAAGAGTGGCCCAATGTCTGTCCTAGGTACCATGGTATACCCCCGCAGTCACCCATGTATGCCCCTAAAAATATTGGCAACTAGGTTGCCAGCATGTGAACAATCACTAGGCGGGTACAGTCGAAAGTCGGGTAGACCACAATGAGCAGGGTATGAAGCCTGAAACCTATCAAGGGTATCGAGAGAAAATGGTCTGAAATACAACTGAGGACCTCAAATGGATTCGAGACCCACGAAGCCCCGTGGAAAATGCAAACGACAAAATCCCAAAACAAGCCCTCGATATGTGTTCTCCACTACGATTGGTCCGGCTTTGGAGGGGTTATCTCTGCTACCTTTCCGCACACGACCTTGTGTTTATCCCCTGTGTTAGAGGGGGGTCCCAGATAACTTCCATGAAACTGGACTTAGACACTCCCTATCGCACTAATGTTTGGTTTTGAATGGCCTTGGAGAGTTTCCTCTCCAACCTAATCCAAGGCCCAAGTCCTGAACTAGTTGGTGAACCCTACAAACAAAAAGTCTAATAGATTTTAAATTAGCATTTATTTTATGGTTTTTTATTACGTCAAGGGGTATGAGGGTGAAACTGATGATGTGTAAAGATGAAAGAAAAAATGAATGAAAAAATCCAGAAACAAAAGACTTTTTCTAAATGCAAAATTTCAACAACTTTTCACAAAGAAAGATTTCATTTTCTTTTCAATTTTTCTAAGATTTTATACAACAAACATAAAGGAATTTCTCTCAACTACGATCTAATTATGCTCTAAACGCACTGCAAAAACTTACAAAATAAAAGACTTCTCCCTAGCTAATGATGCAGAAACACACTCTTCAAACAAAGAAGAAAATGAAAAGAGATTTTTTTTTTTTATTGAAGTGCTAGTAAAGCAACAAAGGGAAAATATCGACAAGCACAAAACCAAGAAAAACAAATTCTGGCTTAAAGTGCAGATCGCAAAGAATCAGAGTAAAGACACACAATGGAAATAAAGGAAACAAAGACTCTTATGCTTGTCTAAAAACCATAAAAAAATTCTTCTTTTTTTTTTATATTTTCTGTCAACTATCAACTGAGAAAAATCAGGATAAGGGTAAGATGAGCTAACCTACTGAATGTTCAACCCTAGACTCAAACACCTGAGAGGAATACTTCTCATCAAAGGAGGGGATGAATTCCCCACCCTGAACAAAAAGTAGCATGTCAAGCACGCTACTGTCACTAAAACAACACGCGTGCTGAGCTAAAACAGGAAGCGTGTACACGCAGGCTGACCTTGTACAGGCCATGTGTATGTCTAAATTCTAAGACAAAAATGAAAACAGGCAGTCCAGACTAGGAAGGGGCCTCTGGTATTGATAACCAGGGTCCCTTGAAGGCTTGGATGCTCTTTCTAACAGAAAATAAAAATAATTCAAGGAATAACAAGGCGAAAAAAACAATCTGAGATAAGACTATGAACCAACAAGACTCAGACAGGATTCCAGAAAACCCCCCGAGAATGTATAATTCTGACAGGGAAGAGGTGGAATGCCTCTAAAGTTCTCTGAAATCCTACACGCTACTGCTATCTCTACAACTAGTGTTCACACACGGGCTATAAGAGGATAGGGTGCGGGTACACATGTACAGGCCTTGTCTAGGCTGTGTGTACCTCTGTGTGTCCCGACAACTACCATCAAGCAAAAGTCAGGGAAAACTGGTATGAAGAACCATGATCCCTACTAGCTCAGACCTTACAAAAAAAAATGACAGGCAAAGAAAAACAGAAAACCTATTCTTTAAACTACCAAAAAACTTTAAATAAATCCAGAAACCCTAAAGAGTATTCGCCCCAGTACGGTCACCAATTCTGTTGTTGGGAAAAATACTGTACGGACTAGCAAACTAGGGTAAGGCTTGCATGTAGATTTTGACCGAAAAGAAATTACTTTTTTACCTACAACCCAAAACTTAAACCCCTCTTTCATAGTACATGCATGGAAAATGACTACTAACCTTGTTACCGACATTCGATGTAGATCCTCCGTTGCGCTTTGATCACTTGTTTGCGCTACTCCTTCCACATATGACCTGCAATCAAGACAAATAACAACTACACATGCATGCTACTTCTCTACTCAAGGGTTAGAAATCAAGCATAAATTAACCAAACCATAGATAATTCATGCATTGGGACTGGAAAAGTATTCTTTTTTATTACCAATCCATAGATAATCCAATCCATAGATAATCCATGCATGGCCGGGAGTTTCAGTTAACTGACCCATAGATTTTTGTTCCATCGGAAACTTTCCTTTTTTTGTGCTTTGTTAGGTACACGCGGGCTGTAGTGGGTCAGCTAGTGTGCACACGCGTACAATAATGGGTTAGGGCGCGTGGTCCTTGACACAATAGGATTTTCAAAGAGTTGTTCAACAGAGTTTTGGCAAAGAAGGGATATGAGTTGGCCTAATGCTAGGTAAGCATGTGTGGTGCAATTTAGAGTTATAAAAATAAGTCTCCCTTTCTCAATGGTGTTTTCCCACTAATATACTTCTCCATTGGTGGCATGAATGTTGGTCATTTTTTTGATTAATTTTGGTTCTAATTCCCTCATGCATTTTAGTTTTATTTCTTTAGTTATTTCATTACTTGTTGTGAGCTTAGTTGTTTGTTTATTTCATGTGATTGAATTATTTGATTCATACACTAACCCCTATCTTGTCTAGCAGACCCAACTAGACTTGCAAGTGGCCCTCTTTTGCTCATTCAAGTGACGAAAGGGACATAACATATTGGCGACCATACTGGCGAGGAACAAAAACAAACGCCAAGGGAGGAACAACAAAACAAATATTTGGAATAACTTCCCTTGCGCTATATGTGGTGAGTATGGAAATTTTACTCATCAAAACCCCCAAATTCCTGATCTCCAATGGATGAGGGAATCCATGAACTCATAGGGCCCTTCAACACCACTTTCCCCTCAATAGGCCCCACAACAGTATTTTCAACCACTGGCTCTAACTATTTTGAAAAACCCCATACCATACAAAGGTGTGATGAACACCCAACAAGTGATCAAACCCACTCCACCAAAAATGGGGCAATATCAAAACCTGGGTGCCACTCAACCCGAGAATCCGGTTGATCGCAGTGTTGTCCTCACCAGCGAAGAAATTCTTCTGCAAACCCAAAACTGTCAATATTGTATGCCTCCCAACTCTACCCCAACCACCTCAAAAACACTTCCATCTACTGCAGGACAACCATTGATGATTCCATGTCCTAACGCAAAACCCATTCCTTGCATACCACGTATGCCTTTACGGAGGAATGTGCATAATCCTCATGCTAGGGTTGCCCATAATTATAGTTTGGTTGATGACTTAGCCTAGTCTCCTGCAACCATTTCTATGTTGGAGGTCCTCCAAACATGTCCATCACAACAAAAATCCTTTCTCTCTTCCTTGGGGGAAGTTGACCCAGCTGGCACGCAGCTAATCACATTTGATTCAAATAGCAGAGAACCATGTCTTCCTGCCCAAGTATCCTTCTAGATACCAGTTAAGATATGGAACACCATAGTTTATCAATGTATCATTCATGAATGTGCATCCACATGCATCATGTCTAAACACATATGGTATAAAATTGGCTCCCCTGAGCTAGTACCCTCTGCCATCACCCTTCGATCTTACAATGGTTGACCAACATCTTCCATAGGGCTTTGTCAAAATGTCCCCATAGAACTTGGGGGAAAAACAATCCTCATTGACATTGAAGTTATCGATTCCCAACTTGATTACAATATCTGTTTGGATGCAAGTACATGTATGTTATGAAGGTGGTCGCCTCTTCTGTGTTTCGTACAATGATGTTCCCCCATAATGGGAAGATCATCACCATCGACCAGCTTACACATTACGAGCCTAACTATTCTGCCAACATCGATAACATCCTTCCCCTTGTCCGTGTTAGTTCATATGATTTTCCAGTTGTCAACATTGGCCCTGGATTATTCCAAGACCCATCCATGTGGGGCACTTATCAGGGAGCACCACCGTTCCTAAACCCATCTTTTTCAGCACAAGTGTGTGTAGTTTCCTCTAAAGTAACAAACATGGGAGACACAACTCTTATCAGTGAGTCCCCTCCCCATATCCAAGTTCCACCAGTTGAAGAAATACTACCTCAGGAGTTCCCTGAGAGTGCCATCGCACCACTTATCACGGATATCCCCCCCACTTAAGGGGAAATCTTGGTTTGGGAGGCAGTCCCCTAGGCCATTACCTGAATTCCATTTTTCTACCCCCAACCTAGAGTCGAAGCATTCAAGTTATCTTCAATGCTTACCCTTACAAACATGGTACTCGTCATCCCTATATGGTATCTACATCCACCCGAGATGGTTCCTCAACCATCCCTCCCTCCCGAGTCAGAGGGACTCCCGATGCAAATTCCAGTACTCGTTCTTACCACACCAGCCTCACCCCCAATCACTAGCACCATTGTTGTAGATGGGCGAAGATGGAAGAATAAAGATCCTATCACTCCACTACCTCCCCAAGTTCAACCCCCTTTCATCTTATGTGAAATAAAAGGACACCCCACTCACAAATGTCCTTCTCTTCCCAAGCTACACATTTTTATCCAGCTTCCTCAAGCACCCCTTTTTCTTGCCACTCCACCAAGTACATCCCCCACTACTATGGAGTCATCAACCACACATGAACAAAATATACAACCAATTTTTCCTGTGTTGTATGTGTAGAACATGGTCATTACACTCATCATTGCCCATCCATCCCATATGTCTGCCACACATTAGTCACGGAACACCACAAATATCTTCCTGAGATTCCTCCAACACTCCATACCAATGATCCTGTGAATGTAATTCATTATATTTCTTCATCAATCCTTGAGCAAAGGGGAGGTCCATGTCCTCTCACCAAACTACCACCCGATCGCCCATAGTGTCGGTGCAACTGGGATGGCATTATGGGCTCACCGTCCATATCTAAGATCTTTTCCCCACTTTCATTTTCTATTATTGGATCTCAGAGTCTCTATTTTTCGATCCATCTTTAGCCATGGGATCAGTATCCCACCACCTACACAGTCACATTCCCTGGATCACCATCCATACTCAGCCCCCGGGGAGCATTTTTCTCACACCATGTCCAGGTACACATGCCCATGTTCAAAATTATCAAATAACTGTTATATGTTATTTTTCTTCAGATATTGTTCACATCGAGTATTAGGTTTTCATGTGTGCAGGTACTTGGTCATCACAAACTAGTGTAGCCCCTTCAGGTATATAATCAACACTGACATGTAATCATTCCCTCTGAATACCGATTGCATCTCCTAGTCACACCCTCCGATATTTTCCTTTAGGATCCTCACATTCGGCTCTGTAGTACTATCACCTCCACTGCAATTTGGTACTATCGCCCGATAGCACTCTCCCCCACATAATTTGTCCCATTCATAGTCCCCTTTGGAACTTTTACACTCATGCTATTTTCACCCCTTAGGGATGGGAGTCCTGATAGTCTTAAACATTTCCACGAATCAACCACATACTCCTTCTCCTCATTTTGTTGGCTTTCCCAATGGAATCCCAGATTATCTCATCATGGTTCTATTTTACCTACACCTCTGCAGTATCATTAACCCTCCATTTCATCCACAATTAGTTTGCCCATATGCAGATTTCCATCCATTCATTTACCTCATACAGAAACCCACCCATGGGGTCCCCACCCTCCACCAGTTCTCCATGACACTTGTGCCCTCACAGGCCAAGCCATCTTGCACTGGGGCACCCATTTCTGTATCTGTACACTCATCCCAAAATTATTTATTCATCTGGTACATTGTAAAAAGCCTTTGTTTCCAGCATTTACATAGCTTTTGTTGTTTCCCATGGTGACCTTATTTTTTTGGAAAGGAAACCCATGTCGCCCTTGGTTGGGGCATTCATTATATTCTACTTGTGATATCCCTAAGGACGAACAAAATTGTAAATATAAATACAAATGTACTTAAGCTGGTGAGTTGTTTTGATATAATTTTGGGTGCACCTTTCATGACATAATGCACACAGGTACTGTGTAGTAAAATGAGGATGTGTGCACATTCTAGGATACTATGCGCAACACCGTAAGTGCACGTGATGTTGAGGCCAGGGAGCCTTTATGTATATGATATGTTTTATAGGCTGGTGAGCCAGTTATTATAAGCTAGGATGCTTATGTTTTGATTAGGCCGGAGAGCCTAGATGTTAAAGGCCAGTGTGCCTATTTTTGTACATGTCTCATATTTAATATAAAATACATCGTTGCACATAGACTGACCATGATAAAAGAGACGGGGGACTAAAATCCACTAGTTAGGGAAAGGGAGGGCCTAAGTTAAGGAAAGGTGCTAAGCTAGGGAGCTTGATCCAAAAAGGAATATTATATTAATATTTCTTAAATCATAAAGTATGGATAATTATGTTATCCTAAGTTCTAAAGTTGGGGCCAAGTGGGCCAAAGTAGCTCCCGACATGACAAGTGTCAAGTTGGGGACATGCATACATATTGTTGGGACTTAGTTCATTTCGGGGTATCTTGTCCATTCTTCATCCATCCAGTCAATCATCCATGAGTATGAACACATCCATTGAGTTGATCTTTGTACCATCATCACTGTATCTGAACCCGTGTCCATAGCCATTTTTTTGTTGGCGTAGATGGTTAGCTTGGGGGCTGGACTAAAGAAACGAGTTGTCAAGCCCGTGGGATATTGAAGAGGTGGGTTGTCATGCCCATGTTCAATTCTATGGGTGAGAGAATTGTTGGGGATTGATTTCCTGAAGGTGATGAACTACAGCTGCAGGGCTCCGAGACTTCCTGTCTGGCCTGTTGCCGAAGCCCTAGAAGAGAAGTGGGGCTGCCAAGGGGCTATTGAGCAGAGAAGGGCCACACTTCCTTGGGTGGGACATGCATGTGGGGAATGAGGGACTGTAGGCTCTTAGTTGAGTGAGCACTTGAGACAGAGTCTTTCCTGTTGTCCATGAGCCTTTAGCCTAGTTAGGAATCCCTTTACCTAGGTGGAGTTTAGTCCTAGCTCGAGGGTGAATCACTGTTGAGACTGACGAACAGTGTGGTCTAAGGCTGGAAGGTTCGTGGAAGGTTTGCATGCAATTGGTGATATTCTTACCAAGATAAGTGTCAACTGTGTCATAAATTTACATGCTGCATTATTATTCTTGTGTTCAATTTTATGGGTTTATCTTATGCATCGTTATGATTGTCTGTATATTTGTGGGTATTCCTTGTATATGCTACATGTTTATGTTTACGGTAATTTCAGTCTGAATCTATGTATTTATATATGTATTTGTATTTCTACGTTTTATATATAATGCTTCTGCAAGAGTTTTGTTTGTGTATATAATTTAATTGCATACAGTTAGAAACATTTACGTGGCACAGCTCAGTTGTATGCTGGGAAATGTCACAGTATGTTTCGTAGAGAGAGAAGAGTAAGAGTTCTCTAGCATAGCGTGGCCTGACATGGATGGTCGGGGATGCTACAAATTGGTATCAGAGCATAAAAGAATGTTCTAGAGTGGCATTTCTAGACCTGTGGGTGGCTGGGGATGTTACAAATTGGTATCATACCTTCAGTTTTCAACAATGAGCCTGGATGGGCCGAGAAATTTGAGTTGACGCAAAATTTCATAGAAGAGTTATTTCAAAGTGGCCAAATTTTAGTTTGTAGAGTGTCTATGGTAAATTGGGAAAAAGTTAGGAAAAAATCTCAATTTCTGCAGCGAAATTCACGAGGAATCAATGCACATAAAGGTGAATGTGCACAGTTGGGCACACCAAAAATTCATGTGGCACAGTGAAAAACGCAGGATAGGTAAAATTCAGCACTGCGCAACAAGGTATTGGTGTGCTGATGCATGCGGAAAATTTTGACACCGCGCGGAAAAATATTGGTGTGTAGGTGCACGCAATAAATTTAGCATTGCATGGAGTGCACACACATAAGAAGGTGTGCGTGGTGTACACACACATAATAATGGCGCACAGGGTGTATACAGTATTGGCAAAGCGTAGAGGAGTTTGGTTGGTGCACGGGCAATGTGGGTAAATGTTGACGCGCGACAACTTAGTTAGTGGTGTGCGCGAGTTTTAATGCATGGTGGAGACATACTAAACTATGGCATAGTGCAGTGCATTGAGTGAGATGTGCATGGAATATTTGCGTGCAGTGGATATTGGTGCGCGACATAAAATTAGTGCATGCAAGTTATTGGTGCGCGACATAAAAGTAGTGCATGCAAGATTCGGCTAGGATTAAGTCTGTGGAGCAACTAGTCATCTAGCTAGAGTTCCTTGTGATATGTTCCATGAGGTGACTATCTTGGCATGCATAGCTTGAGATGCGACAAATCAAGTATACACAAATATAGATTTAGGTAAGTTTGTCTGACAAGTTGGGCATGCACTTGGTGTGTCCTATTGAAGTTGGGCTTGGTAACTATGTGGTAGGATTTCGACACAGAATTGGGGCAATGTGCATGACTCGGTGAAGGGCACGTAAGACCATAGGGAACGTTGAGGAAAATGAATGAGAGTTTTAAAAGGTGTGAGGAGAGTTGTGATCTCAGGTTGAGTTGTATCACAACATATGTATGCGGCAAAGAAGTTAGTTGTATGTATTTGTTGAGATGCATGATCTTGTGAACTAGTTGGTTCACTCTTGTAAGATATTGTATGTTGTAACAATACGTGCATGTTAGGTCATGTTGAGGCCACCCGTTTACACATTCTCTCACTGTGTACATTGTGAGTATTGTTTACTTTTTCATTTTTTCTAAGTGTTGAATGTTTTTCATAACCTGAATTGATAAAGATTATAAGTGTTAAGGCATATTCTGAACCAATTACACTCGGTTGGTCTCTCCATCAATTTGGAAAGGCTGTGGCGCTACATGTCTCCTCAAGCTACGAGGTGACTTGGGTGCACCAAGTTAGTTCTGCCCCGGGTACTAGCTTTGAGGGTGTGACAATATGAAGAATAGATACATTGTCCCCTTCCAATCGAATTCTTCAACATTATATAATAGAGAATCCTGTGTAGGAATCCTTTGAACAATTCCTATAAATTCCAAAGAATGGGTATTGATGTTTTACAATTCTCTTTGATCTCTTGGAAAATTGAGAGAAATATTTATTGAAAATATATTCTACATTGACATTAATTAGGAAGAAAAAGGTGCAAGTTTTTGCATCTGAATCAAGGAAAAGCAATAATTTTAGGACATTAGTTTCCATCCACAAATAAAAAAGATTAGTCATATAAACAATAACAAGCTCATAGAAGAGATGCTGAATAGAGATGATGCCAATTAGTGTGTTTCTGAATGACAATGGATAATAACATCGAGAAACAAAGCATGTGATATTTTTCTTAGAGTCCATTGTCACACTATTTTTCTTTTTCTTAATATATATGTCCAAAGTGTTTGCAATAGCCTTAAGCAATTTAGGCTCCCGTTCCTGTTCTTTCTTAGAGTTTTTTCTTGCTTTTCCACACATAGAATAGTTCACAATTGTACAAATTGATTTCCAACAATTTTGTAGACTTCAACCACATTTCTATAAAATACTTTCTCATAAGTATAGAATTCATTATCGTGAACTTTGAAATATTAAAAAATAATATTCCTCGTAGTTATTTAATCTTTGGTTGCAGGTACTGTGCGAGATTTTTGATGGTATGTGATGGTAAATGTCATTAATGTTTATGCATGATTGATTCTTCATTGATTATTGCTAGATAATGGATGATGGTTGAGGTTTCCCTTGGTAGCTAGTTGTTGATGAATTTGCACCATACTATGCATTGTTCTCCATTCTAGTAGTTACTAAGCTTTATGTTACATGCTAGCTACACTCTCCCTAGACTTGAGTGTTTAACATGGTTAGTTGTACTCTTGCTTTGGGATGAACCCTTGTTGGATATTTTATTTCCTTGAGACATATGTGACCTAATGAATATATCCTTGATGGCTTATGATGAGTAATGCTAATTTGATATGAGGTTTATATGATGACGATGTTATACATGTGTTGGATACATTGCCACTGATTGGTTAATATTATGATTGATGGTGTGTACATTCATTCGATACCTTGCTATTTATTGGTTTCATATTATTATTGATAAAGTATATATGTGTAAGATATATTACTATTTATTGGTTTCATATTATTATTGACGAAGTACACATGTGATGGATACCTTGCCATTGATTGGTTCCTATGATGATTGATGGTATGTACATATGTTGGATGGTTTGACAATGATTGTTTTCATATTGTTATTGATGAAGTATACATGTGTTAGATACCTTTCCATTGATTGGTTCCTATTATGATAAATATGTGTACATTCATTGGATACCGTGCTATTGATTGATTTTATATTATTATTGATGAAGTATACATGTATTGGATACCTTTCTATTGGATTGGTTTCATATTATTATTGATGGAGTATACATGCACCTAATATTTTTCCATTGTTTGGTTCCTATTACGATTGATGATGTATACATGTGTTGGATACTTTGGCATTGGTTGTCTTCATATTATGGTTGATTACATATATAAAATGCATGATGCCTTGTCATTGATATGTTTCATATTATGGTGAGATTAATCATGATCATCATGTTGCATAAAAATTAGTGTCTTGGATGAACCAACTTGTTATAGGTGGGAATTAGGTAGATAGTGGGGAAATACACTCAAGGGAAGGGCCCATGTCTCTATGAGGGCGACGAATTGATCCTAATACCTAGGAAGCTAGGGAAATGGGAAAATACATGTGAAAATGACCTCCAAAGTTAATTTGGGTAAATGGGTAGAAGGAGAAAGGGTTATAATCATTTTTACCCTATTCTTGACACTTGTAAATTCACCCCCAAGACCAAATTCACCCTTACATGGAAAAGGGGAATTCCAAGAGAAAAATCTTGGGAAGATGTTACATTGAGATGAATTATAAGAGAAGTGAGCTAGCTACCCATTGTTGGGGCCTCTTCTTATCAATCCTAAAAACATATTATCTACCAAATCCATCAATAAAGTTCATCCACTTAAAGGTTTAATGTAATATATTATGATTATTTCTCCTTTCATAATTTCTTATTACACATCTTTAATATTTCATTAACCTGTCGTATTTTCACATTCTCCTTTCTTATACTTTATTTTCTTTTTCTCATCTCTCTTTTATTTTTATAAAAAATATTGGGTTATTCATCATATTTGTTTCTTCAACCTCTTCCTTGTAAATCTTGAAATTTTATCATTCAAACTATAATTTGTAACTTTTATTCTAATACTTTATTTATTTTTTGTAGTGGGTGGACTGCTACTTGTGTGACATAGGGTCGATTCCGATCACTACCACTATAACCTCTAGATGTACCCATACAGTCCCATACATGGTACACACAACTTTGTAAGATTCAAACCAACAACATCACAAAGAATGACTTAACAATGCACGCTATTACCCTTATTCTAATACTTTATTATTTAAACTTTATTAATAATAATTTTATTATTATTTTATAATCTTTTAATTTATTTTATTTTAGTTTGATTTAATATACCATATACTATCTATTAATTAATTTTTTTAAATAATTAATTTATCATTTCAAATTTATAAATTTTATACAATGTTTTTTTCTTTTCTATTTCTTCTTAAAATTATATTTTTAGATATTTTAATAATAATAAATAAAACATTTATTTAAAATATATATTTTTTTTCAAAACTTTAACACAATTAATAATAAAAAATCATTATCAAATTAAATCATTCCCTAAAATTTTATATTTATAATGCCTTTGTTTCACACGTAACCAACCTTATCAAAAGCACAAAACCAACTAATATTCTTTAAAAAAAAATTAACTAATGAAAAATAAATATTCGTATCCAATCCAAATTGCCAACTCATGTGACTAGAAATGACGTCTTAACCATTGTGTCAAATCCTTACAACCGAAATATCATCTCTGCCATCTTTGTAAATGGCATGATTTGACAAAATTCCACAATTGAAATATATCTTTTACGAGGACAATCCTATCATTCTGAAGATTGAGGACCAACTTTTCTACAGACATACATATATGGTACAAGTCCAATAATAATGCAACAATGGTTGCAAGAGCCAAGTTTTGATCATTTCTTGTGTGTCACAAGAACCATGATGGTTCCCTAATAGGACCAACTTTTATACAGACATACATATATGGTACAAGTCCAATAATAATGCACCAAATTTGTCGTTTAGCACAAAGTCCTAAGACATGACACACAAAACCTCTAAGACACTTGATTGTCTTGCCTTTGTATTTTTCAAGACTTTTCTAAATATAGCATGGTGTGGAAATGACCCATTTGCATGACAAAAAGTTTAAATGTCTAGATTTCATGGCAATGATTTGTTTCATAATGATCTTTTATGAATTGCATATAACAAGAATACATGAATCCCAAACATAATCAACTGTTTATTTAACAATGTTGTATCAACACACAAAGAAATCTAACACACGGTCTGAATAATTTTGTTTTATGTACATTGCAAAATTATTAAGCATAACTATTACAAATATGATATGTAATTTTAAAAAATATTGTCACTTACATGGTTCCAATCATTTTTTTTTTCTAATAACCAATTATATATATATAAAATACAATTATCATAAAAATACACCAATTTTTTTTTATATTTCTATCTCTTTCATCTAAATGATCAAATGCCCAACTTGATATCATTTTCAAATAATTATATTCTATGTTGTCTTCTAAACAATATTGACCTTCATCTATAAACAATAAGTTTGATTTTTTTAATCTATCTCCATATTAGATAAATACATCTTTCACGAGTTTCTTGTAAATATGTAGTACTCCACCAACATATGCAAACATTCGCGAATGGTAAAAAGTATGTATACATTGTTGGTGACACCAAATAAATAATAACTTTTCATCCTTCAACGATTCAAATTTTGATCTGAAAATAGAAGGCTGACTTGTTATGCTATGCAAGCACCCGCTGCTTCATTAAAATAAACTTTACAGGACCTTGCTTCATGTGTATAAGTATGCAAGATAAAATTATGTGCCAAATTTATGTATCTTCTTGTAAATGCTTATGTGTGAGGATATGTTCTTTTAGATGGTTAAATATGTACTTTAAACAAATACACATCAACACAACTTGCAACAAATAAACCATCAAACTCACAACAAGATCAAGCTGATAAAGGAGTTCACCCCCCTCCGGGCTACATCTCCTTGAGCCTCCATCAATGGACTTGGCTCTCTGGGATTAATTAGTCAAAAGTTCTTTTACAAGCTGTTGCTCAACTTCAATGGAAAAGTAGACTGTACCATAGAGATCAGAACACATAAAAACCCCAAAAATGACTAATACAACTCTGAAAACGGATCATGGCTCATCCGGGCATGACCTCTTCTACATGTGGCCATAAGCTTCTCTGAGCTTCTCTTTGGAAAAAACACCTTTAAAAGTCCTCAACAGCCTCTGAAACCTGTCCCAATGTGTTCAAAGAATATCAATTAGCCAAAAAAGATTATTCAATCACAGAAAACAAACATAGGCTCACCAAACCATGTCCTCCATCAAAGAGGGCTTCAAGCTCCCTAGAGCTGCCTGAAACTTTAATGGTGAAAAACTTGCAGAAGAAGTCTTCAAATGGCCTTGAAAACAACACCAATGGATCCAGCACGTCCAAAAACCCCTAGCTAGGCTTTTAAGGCACCTCAATCGGCCAAACGATGAAGAAGTTAGGCCTCCTCCATTTTCCTCCTTCAACTTTGTTGGAATTGGCTCTACAAAATGCACCTCTGTGTGCATGAACCAAGAACACGCTCCAAAATGTGCGTTAAAACCTAGCTTCATGCATAACTGAAAATCGGTCCAAACTGTAGGATGGTTAGGGCGCCTCCAGCCCCCAACTGCCTAGCTCCTGGGCATATGGTCATACGACCTCGCGCAAATGTAAAAAGGGGTTAAACCGTTACATAACCAATTTAAACAATCCGCACGCACATATCCGTCGGGCTATATAACATGGTCGTATGGTTTAACACATAGGACCATGGGCATAACATGTAAAACCCCCCCGCGCGCATGGTCACACATAACACCACAACCGCATGGTTTATAAACCATAACCGTGCCAATCCTCCGTTTACATGGTCATATATTAATGTAATACAACCATGGGTTTAAACTATTCGCATTACCCCGCGTGCGTTCTGCATATACCACGGGTCACATGGCATAACACAAGACCACGGGTTGGGGCTAAACCCCAGCTCGACCCCCCGGCCCACATATACAGAACTTCAAATTCAAATAAATTGCAAAAGCTTATGTCTTAAGAAACAAAGTGCGAGCATAATGGTCAGGCGGATTTGTGAAGGCGTGTGCGCGGTGGAGGAGGTCCGGGGGTTGAACCCCACGGCCTCCATAAAATTTTAATAAACAAATCATTAGCCATTATCGGGGTGCCACGTGGCAGCCCATGACTGGGCCACGTGGCACCTTACCATTCGCCAAAAATCATGCCATGTGTCGCAATATAACTCACCCAACTATCAACTTGCCACTTGTCAACCGTCGTACGACTCTGTCACCCGCCACATCATCGTACGATCGCCATGTCAAATGCTGATGTCATCCGTTCCACATGTCACCCTTCCAATGGTGACACGTGTCACCTCCGAATTGGTCCAACCATACTCCTAAAAAGCCAAATCTGCTTGACACATGTCATCATCTGGAGCTGCCACGTGTCCTGTACGGACCTTCCACGTCTGCTGTATGGACCTGCCACGTATGCTGTATGGACCTGCCACGTATTCTATACGGACCTGCCACGTGTCTTGTACGAACTGTATGGACTATACAGACAGGTACAGTCAGCATCTAAAAATTTTCCCTGTTTGGCTCAGCGAACAGATTGCGATATCTTCTCCATACAGACTCTGTTTGAGAAAGTAAATATACTGCCAGAATCAGGAAGATGAGACGGACGCAATGACACAGTTTTCTTCGCATTATGAACACTTTGAAATTTGGGCAAAATTTGATCCCCTGATCCAGATTTTGATCAAATTTACTCATAAAGTTTTGAATTTCAATGCAATCTAAATAAGTAAACCATTGAGCTATGTCAAAATACTCTCATGCAACATTGATAAGATTAGGACTAAACCTTCACACATAATAATGGTTATAGTCATGCACAAAATCATATTATATGTAGGTTGATCTTTTTCTAGTAAACAGTTCAACTCCAAACAACGATCCCTCTACTCCCAATACCAATAATTTATTTTGAGTTGAAGTTTAGACCGCATACAAAAACCATAACTAAACATATAACTAGAATGAGATAATATATAATTGTAACTAGAAATATAACTAGAACGAGACAATATATAAATCACTAAATTAAAAAGATATTCTCATGAATATGTAATCAAAGTAAGGTGTTAGTAGAAATGATCGATACATAACAAAAATAAAAATAAACTAACAACATATATAAGCCATTAAATTAAAAATGATTATTATAATGAACTTACACAAAAAAAAATATGCAATTAATGTAAATAATATTTTTTTCGATAATTATATGATGCTTGAAGTCTATTACATGATTCTTTCAATTCCGAAAGAGAAAAGAAAGGTTATGACATCATATGTTGGATATATTTTAATGAGACATTGCTAGATTCCAAGTATCATATTATTCTTGTTTTTAGAGAATACATTGTAAGGCTTCTCCACAATGCAATTTTTTCAGATAACTTCCCTTGTACTTCATCATCCTTCAAAACAATCATTGTTGTGTTCTTACGATATGGATTGGATCATTATATTTTTGTCATGTATCTCGATGCTTTTAGAGTGGAAAAAATCAAAGGAATTATCTTGCAGATTCATTTTAATGGCAGACTCAGTTTGGAAAATTAGGGTTTGAAACCTTCTAAATCCATTTTGAGGCATCAAATGAAATTTTTTGTAATACCCCTAGGTCGAACCCCAATTCATTTTTTGTATCTACAGGAATCGTTAATGACAATGGTATCTAACTCGCATGACATAGGGTCTAATCTCTGTCGACTGCCTTATAACCCCTAGGGAGAACCACACTACCCGCAAGCATGGCCTTTAGATAAGACGAGGTTTGAACTCGTGACCTTCTTAGCAGCACAAACGCCTTAACAACACATCCGCTGGCCAATAGACCACACCCCTGCGGGCTTCGAACCCCAATTTTAAATATAATGTAATTGCACATATATGATAGTGACCCAAGATACTTTGGGGCCAGAGTGCCTTTGTATGTATGTATTTTGAGGCTAGAGTGCCTTTCTGGTTACTAGGCTGGAGAGCCAGGAACTAAAAGTCTAATGAGACTATATTTGTAAAATGTAATCACACTCAGTTTTTAATGAAAACACATCATTTTTGTAGACCTACAATGTTAAAGAGTATGGGGGGATAAACTCCATTAGAATGAGAAAAGGGGGGTGTTGGCACAGGAGCAGATCAGGATTCAATGCTTCAACAATGCACCAAAAAAACCCTAACTATCGACCCTTTCAGCAACACCTACGAAGCAGATGAAGTTTCACCTGAGGTAGAGGCAGGGGTGGTTGCATGACTCAGATGTATGCAACCTAGTTGGGACATAGATATGTGGTTACAAAACCTTAACAGAGCACTTAGCAGTTGTTATTCATTAGTACTTAACCTTAGCTCACAATGCAGATAAACCCTAGTTACAGAGCAACACAATATTCGACAAGATCCAACACATTCAAGCACTAAGAACATCAACATAGATCAGATCTAACATCTTTTTCACATCATTAGGCACTAAGCTATCATATTCATATAAGCATACATTATTGCACTAAGTAACCACAAAACAACCATAAGCATAAATCATATGAACAATAAAACAACCATAATGCACAAAGCAACCACAACACAAGATATACGTGGTTCACCCCCAGCCTAGGGCTACATCCACCAACTCTTCTTATCTTTATTGTCTTCTGTCAATCATCTACATGCATAGAGCCACAAGATCCTACTCTGCATAGGACAAGATATCTACGTGCACTCCGCCAGATCTTCCTTCCCCGAGTTAGGTTACAACATAAAGCCTTTACACAGTCTCTTACAATTACTTGCACTTAGCTCTGCAAGTGTCCAACACAGTATGCATAAAGCATTTACAATTATCACTCGCACTTAGCACAACATCACATAGATGCATCTAGTGGCTTAGCACTTAGCATGGTGCCCTTTCTTACATCACCTAGTTATCTATTTATACATTAAAAAAGGGCCTAAACATGGGTAAACCCATGGGCCAACATCCCCATACCCGTTACATAAGCACAAAACCCAAAAATCCCTAAACAAGGGGCCAAGTTCCTGTGATCTCCTCTTTGACTTGCGCTCCACCTTTGACATCCTGTCGAAGTCCCAAAATAGGTCAAATTTGATCAAGGATCTCCAAAACTTGGTCAAGGGCCAACAGTCCCCCAACACTCACCTGTGACCCGTCTCGATTCACTCTTATCTAAGTATCTTTGCCTCAAAAGCATTGAGCTTGGCTCGAGCTTCTTCGACCTACTTCTTCCCTAGGGCCTTCTGCTCGATGAATTCCTAAATAACTGCCTCATTCACAAGTCCTTCCAAGCATTGTTCAAATGCAGTGACTACTTGTTCCAGCTCTGCTCCTCGGCCTTCGATCTCTTCAAACAGTTGGCAAGCTTCGTCTTGGATTGGTTGGAGCCTCTAAGTCACTTCCATGAATTTTCTCTATATGGTGTGGACCTGTTGTTGAGCAGTGCGTTGTTCCTGGGATCTTTTCATCCTCTCAACTGCTGACAGGGGTTTCAACTGCACCTGTATTGTCGCTGCTTATTGCTTTGCCTCTTGGAGCTGTGACTCCAGTGTCTTTAGTTCAGGGTCTTTAGTAAGTCGCTCATAAGTCTACACACTTCTACTGCTAAGCTGTTTACATTCCAAAGCTAATGCTCTGATCCACTCAACTATGCTCCGGGTAGTGGATTCTCTTTGGTCTGGCACACCCTGTGGAGTGCTTGGCACTATTTGTAGCTCTATTTTTTCTATTCTCTGTTGAAGTTGTTGGATGGCTTCAACAAGCTGCGCTACTTGATGCTCCACTGGGTCTTCCTCCTTTTTCTCTAATCCTGTCACATAGCGAAGTGCTCTACTGACTTCTTCTTTTACTCCAACTTGCTCCACAAAAAGATGTTCCTTCTCTTGCTGGATCTGCGCTTTCCCTTATTTGAACTTTGTTTGGAGGTTGTCCTTCTCCTGTTGCGCAACTCAACATTGGTCTATCACTTCCTCTTGTGCTTGCTTTAGGGCCACTGTGGCCTATTCTTTTTCTTCCTTTGAGTGACGAAGGCGAGATTCAGTCACATCAACTATTTTGCGGAGTAGGGTAGGATCATCTCCCAATTCCATTTCGTCTGATGGCAGGGGTGCATTAGATACTGCGTGGCTAGAGTGAAGGGCTTTCTATACCCCTCTTAGTTCTGTCTTAATTCTATCATACATGGCTTCTTGTTTTGCTTCATTTCTCTGTAAAATATCTTCCAAGGCATTTGATACAATTGTGACAATGAAGTCAAAGTCATCGAGCATGAGCACAGTCTGTAGCTTGGTCTTACCATCTTTGGACTTCTTTTGTGATGTAGGTTTCATGGGGGAAACCTTTCTTTTGTTAGACGACTTTGTGTCACCAGGGGGATTATTTGGCGCTATTACTTCACCTTGCTTCTATTGATCTTCTTTTCCATCGTTCTCTTCTTTATCTACTTCATAATCACCTCCTCCTCTAGGTGATTCTGAAGAAGTTTCTTCTGATGTATTTCTCAGTTGCTAGACCTCTCTCGTCTTCTTCCTTCTGCTAGTTCCAGGTGTATCATGCCCTTAATGAGTGACCTCCTGGATTTCGATTAGTTGAGGATCAGACAGTTCTGCGGGGTGAAAAGGGATAAGGAGCTCTGCAAGCCAGTCCTTAGTTATTTCTTTGAGGTCCTCCTCTGTGAGCTTATAGTATGAATGAAGCTCTTCTTTACTCTCATCTGCACGTGCAGTGAAATAAATAAAATGTTGATCTACGCAAAATTTTATAAGGGGCCTAAATCGGTGTAGGGTGTTCGACGTCATATGAAAGACAACCTCAATATCCCTCTTTAACTGCATATAGTAGGTATGGAATAATGCATTCGATTGCCATTGTTTCCCCATATCTCTCGAATACTAGAGCGTGGTGAACTTCACAGCGAGCGGCTCGAACGACTCAATGTCAGGGAAGGTTGCACCTTTTGACATCTCCCAAGAAGTAAACATGATGAGGATCAACAACCAGCTAAAATGGAACTCATATCCCTAATCCTGAGCTTCGCGGCAATCCAATTCTAACTGGTTGACTAAGTACTTGGCCCAATTCATCTGTAGTCCTTCCACGCATTTTCCAGCGAGGTCAACAATGAACCCTATGACCTGCGTGGGTCTGTTCTTTCTCACTAGATTTCTTACAATCAACTAGAAGGCTAAGTGTACTGCGCCATTCTGGATGGAGGCTACCTTCTAGCCTCATGTCCCATTTTCTACATCGCTATAGGTATCCTTAATCCTCTATGCCAGGGTGCGGTCTACAACCTTCCCTAGGTAAAATTCTTGCGGGTCAGGTTCCTGCATGCTCAATCTAGTGATCCTATGGATCAATGCTAGATCGATGGTGATGCATTTGTCTAGCCGCAGATAGATGCCATGGAAGCATGACAGTAGGATCTTAATGCACGCATTAGCCTCCTAGTGCCTTCCAAAATGCGGTATCTTCATTACGTTCAGGACAATGGACTGCGCGGCGTTCATAGCCCATGGTTGGGGGATTATCCTTGACTTCTTCCCCTTCGTCCTAGTCAAATACCTATGAGGAACGAGCATTTTGTGGTTCTTGCGATCCCCTAGGTTGAATTCACTGAATTTTAATGTCATGATCTTATCCAGCTGTGGTCAAACTGCACGTATCTCCTTCAGGAGGTACGCAGTAACCAGAGTGTAATCGAAGTCCCTTGGGACACTATCATGACTCACCGCGCTGTCCAGAGGCGGGGTATAGTCGGACAGGAAAGATGTGATTAACTTCACATTCGCCAAGTCATCTCGATGCTTGCTTCTTTTCTCGGCTACAGCTCCAGATGGTCCAGATCCACGAGTAGTCGACAAAGATGCTTTCACTCCTCTTGTCTATGAAGCTTGAATCCCTGCGGACATTAATTTTTTGTCCATTAGATCAATTAGGACTTCTTCTACGAAATTTTCTATGGTGTTGAGTTCGTACGACATGCACGCTCGAGATTGGATAACTCAGGTCAATGAATGAATTCTCAATGCAATAGAATAGGTGTCGAAATCTTAGTAAACATAGCACGGTAACAATGAGTTCTCTTGTTGGCTTGGATACAATTTGCGAAAGTGTTCTCGGCATAAAAGTTGAGGAAATAAATAGAAAACGATGTAACAAATCCCTCCAATGGACAAGAGGCCTTGATCAATGCAGTTCTGTCCATTATGGCGTGGTCCCAACGGTCCGATGACAAGATTTCTGGTCATAACTGTTGTTCTAACCGTTCAGGAGTGTCGGTCTAATGATCATAATGCCTCCAACGGTTATATTTCTCTACCATGGAGAAGTGCCACTTTGTGTTGTTCTGATATCCCGACAAAGTTCTAGTTTTTCAAAACTTCCTTCCGCGAAGTCCCCTCTATAACCTCCTGTAATTTTTCTAGCTTTGCTTTCTTCTTACTGAGCTTTCTAGCCTTCTTCCTTGTGATCCGCATCTCGATATTCCTCTTTCCATTCTGATTCTTATCCCCTTTTGGTATAGTAACTTCGCATTGTTGATGGTCTTTACTAGGGTTCAAGGGCAATACTTCTTCTCTGTCTGGGGTAGGTGCTCTACTCTCTTGTACAGATAGGTGTTTCAAGTCTTCTTGTGTTCTTTCAACTTCAACATCTAGATTTTTGGTCCTCAGTAGATTCAACTGGTCCTCTTGTTCTTTCAGTAAGTGTGCTACTCTCCTATTCATGAAGTCTCTTAGTTATTGCTTTTTCCGTTCTAGGGATTCCTCTTCTTTTCTTTGGGTATGATCTTTCTCGATCCAGGTTTTTCCTAGTAACATAGTAAATGGAGTGTTGTTCTCAATAAATTTAACAACCTCAAATTCTTCCTCTATTGAATTTCCATGAGCAGTCATAGAGGTTTGGGTAAGTCTTCCACATAGGTTTATTGACTTTCCTCTAAATAATCCTATTCCTCTCAATGAAGGAATCATAACAGGCTTTCCTAGAATTTCCCAGGTTCTTTCTGTCATGATATTCACTTATGTTTCCTTATCCAGAATGGAGTTTATGTCGAAGTATCCTATTCTTATTTCTATGCACTCTTTTTCTTTGAAAATATCTGATAAGTTGATATCTCTGTGATCATTCAGGGTTTCTTTCATTTGTAGTAATACAATCTCTGATTATTTCTGGGGTTCTTCCATAATCTTAGTCTCTTGGCCTTTCTCATGGTTTTATTGTTCCATATTCATTCTTTCAATCTTATCAATCATTCTAGGGATATCCAAAATGTCATGGTTCATAGATTTAAAACAAAGCAACTAGGTCTTCTACCCGAGCATTCCTTAGCAAAATGTCCTGGTCTTCTGCAATTGTAACAAAGGGTTAATCCTCTCTTTCTCTTAAATGATCCCCAACTTTTCTTGTATTGTGCACTAGGATCATGGTAGCTAACCTGCAAAAAGTTCTTCCTTGGATCCTGCATCCATTTGTTAGTCCAAACATTATTTCTATGCATAGGAATAACACATATTTCATTATTTCTATCAGATCTACTCATATCAAACCTTCTTTTGTCTAGTTGTTCCCTAATTATCAGACTAGGACAAAATTTATCAAACATACCTAGATCCATACCTTCAAAAGAAAAATTTCCACTTATCTTACCTTTAACAAAGCACAAAGCTTTTAGATATTACCTCTTTAACCAGAAATTTTCACTTTACCTTTATCAGAGCAAAAAGTTTTCAGATCTTTCCTTTTTTTTTTTCAGATCTTCCTCCTCTCTTAGTACAGAGCTTCGTAAGTCAAGTAGAGTACTGCGCACTAAAGAAACAAATATATGCACATAGCTTTATTTCTTTTCCTCAATTCCCAACAATCATAGTTTCACATCCCGACAATAGAACCATTTGTTGGCACAAGGGCCGACACAAGGTTCAATGCTTCAACAACGAACCAACAAAAACCTAACTACCATCCCTTTCAGAAACACTTGTGAAGCAGATGAAGTCTCACCCGAGGTAGAGGTAGGGGTGGTTGCAGGACTTAGATGTCTGCAACCTAGCTGGGACACAAATCTGTGATTACAAAACCTTAACAAAGCACTTAGCAGTCGTTATTCATTAGTACTTAACCTTAGCTCACAGCGTAGATAAACCCTAATTACAAAGCAGTGCAGTATTCGACAAGATCCAACACATTCAAGCACTAAGCACATCAACATAGATCAGATCTAGCATCTTATTCACATCATTAGGCACTAAGCTATCATATTCATCTAAGCATACATTATTGCACTAAGCATAAATCATATGAAAAATAAAACAACCATAATGCACAAATAAACCACAACAAAGGATATACGTGATTCACCCCAGCCTGGGGCTACATCCACCAACTCTTCTTCTCTTTATTTCCTTATGTCAATCATCTACATGCACAGAGCCACAAGATCCTACTCCGCATAGGAACGAAGATCTACGTGCACTCCGCCAGATCCTCCTTCCCCGAGTTATATTACAACAAAAATCCTTTACAGAGTCTCTTACAGTCACTTGCACTCAGATTTGTAAGTGTCCAACACAATATGCACAAAACATTTACAATTATCACTCACACTTAGCACAACATCACACATATGCATCTAGTGTCTTAGCACTTAGCATGGTGCCCTTGCTTACATTTCCTAGTTGTCTATTGATTCAATACAAAAGGGCCTAAACATGGGTAAACCCATGGGCCAACATCCCTATGCCCGTTACATAATCCCAAAACCCAAAAATCCCTAAACAAGGGGCTAATTGTTGGATTACTGAGAGGGGGGGTGAATCAGTAATAGAGCAATTTAACCATATAATCCAAGTGTTATATCAATGAAGCATTATTATCCAATAACTGCAGAGTAAATAAGCAATGAACAAATGAACAATCATACACATA
>ML792705.1:544861-570347 GCA_009831015.1 Picea engelmannii | reverse complement strand
ATTTTTCAGTCAAATTTAATTGCCAAACTCAGTTTCAGCACTGTTTCATCATATGTTACAGCCTAGTGTTTCAGCATATACTCAGTGGTGTTTCAGCTTAAGACTCAGCACTATGTTTCAGCATATGCTACAGCCTGGTGTTTTAGCATTTGCTCACAACAGTGTTTCGGCTTAAGACTCAGCACTATGTTTCAGCATATGCTACAACCTAGTGTTTCAACATCTGCTCACAACGGTGTTTCAGCTTCTAAAAAAAAATTAACAGAAAATAAATTTCAGAACTGAAAATAAATTTCAGAACTGAAACATGAGGATTATGAATATCGTTTTCAACGCAGAAATAAAATATCAGCAATATGCAAAACTCAGAAAATATAGGCACAATGAATTTCGGTCTAACTTCGACCCTGGAAAAACCCACAAGGGGAAAACCAGTTAGAGAGGGCTTTGTATTATTTATGAGCTGCTGAGAAATTCTTTTACAACATATTCATCTTCAGATATTTACACAAACTTATCTGGACATTCCTGTAGCTTTGCTCCTCAATTTCTGAACCAGAAATTTGTACAATAGTACGACAATTAATGTTGTACGGACTGTCACGAAATTCGTGCCAAAACTCTGCTAAGATTGTATGGACTGTACGGAAATACACTCAGAAATATATTACAGCAGTTACCTCAATTTCTGTGCCAACAAATGTTGTATGGCAGCCTTGGAATGCATGCCAATACTCTCAGAAATTGCAGCTGTTGTCCTCCTCAATTTCTGTGCACATTACATGCTGTATGACCTCCACAAATCCGTACGGTACTGCCTGTTCTTCTTTGCTGTATGAAATCCGTACTTCTCTTTGCTTTGGGATGCATTCTCTCCTTCAACAAATGCTGTCTCTTTTCTCAGCTCGAACTCTCTCTTTCTCTCTCTTGTTCTCTCAACAAGAATGCTGCAACTTTCTTGTTCTTGGCATCTCACCAAGAACCTCTTGGCATCTCACCAAGAATCTCTTGGTCTCTCAACAAGACTGTTGATGCTTCTTCTTTTCTTTTTCTCTTGGCATCTCACCAAGAGCCTCTTGGCATCTCACCAAGATTTCTCCAACTTCTTACTCTTACCCAAGAATGGGTGCACCCACTTGCCTTAATCAACCTCATGAGGGAAGGTGAGGAGTTTTCTAATCTAACGGATGAGATTAGATTAGATGGGTGGCTGAGATTTGGTGTCTGTTCACTCACCCTCACTTTAATCATAAAGTTATCTTTTAATTTGCATCTCACAAATTAATTTGACTAATACCCACATTCGACAATTTCTCCCCTTAGGCGCCTAGGGAAGAGAAACACTTGCCTTGGTACTTATTTTAATTTAAAATTTAACAATTCTTCCTTTCTCTGTATCAGAAACTGATAACAATATGTGTTGTGTTGTGGACGTTTGCTTCCAAAACTGAGCATATGTACTGCTGGTCAGCATCTGATTCTTCTTCTTTATCATATTTTATTTCTAAAAAATACTCAACTTTACACCCCCTTGATTTGGCTGGTTGATTAGTGAGGTGTCAGTCTGCTTCTTGGATGAATAAGTAGACATGATCTTCTAGATGCTTGAAACAAGAGGTGAATGATCTCCTTTCAGAACTGTAGTGGATAGGGTTTATTTTTCACCAGTCATGCCAGTTGTATGAATGACTTTTGGCCTTTTGGTGTATACCTGGAAATCCTCAGCTGAGATTGCTATCGCTGAATGGGAAGTATCCTTTCTCCTTTGGTACCTGTTGTGTGGTTTTTTGTGAGATAGTGACTAAAGGAGATTGTTGTTTTATTTCTTCTAGAGTGTTCACCTCCCACTCCATTTGATTTACAAACTTCTCTATCTCAGGCTTGGGTGAATTAACATACAGGGAATTTTTAGTCTTCACTCTCATCTCTATAATGATCCCACACAGATCATAGTGCCATAGGAAACTAGTATTGAACTTCATTTCCTTCAATAATTTGTCTGCCTCCTCCATTGCAGCTCAACGGTTGTAGATAAAAGGTCCTATCTATCCTTTGATTCTCAGCTGTTGTTTCTTCTTTAGAGATACAACATGTATATCATCTGAATTTATCATTTGTCTAATATACTCCAAGGCAAATATCCCGACAGGCAAGTACTTGGGCAATTTGTATGGAGCCAACTCACACCCATATATTCTGATTTATGTATGATTTTGATACAGGTACCTATCTCTAGTCTTGGTGAGGTCCGAGAGGTGTAAGATTCTATGAAATTCCTCATTTATCCTCGTTTATAGTCTACCATTGAGCATGCTCACCACAGGATGGTAAAACTACTTAATAAACCATTTAAAATTAAACTCTGTGGAGTTCCTTCTGAGCAACGAAGTCCAAGAGGTTACGGCCTGTGGTTTTCCATCCTGATCCATTTTCTGCATAAGGAAAAATAATTTATCTTCTTGAAAAAACATGAACATGTAACCCACTATTGAAGAGTACCAGAACATGCCCTCTGTGGGGAATTTAAATAGTTGCTCGTGCAGGTTTTCAGCCAAAAAACCACTGTAGTCGAACTGGGTGGTGGATTTTTATTCAACCGAGAAAATGGATAGGAAACCCAAGATAGGTTCATCCACCCATTCGTCTGAGAAATAGCCGAGCAAACAACATATCGATGAAATGATCTGGTTTCTATTTTCTGAAAACATAGAGGAATGGTAAGGGGGATTTTTCTTCAGGAGTTGAGCATCTTGTGGGAGAGAAAGCTCGAAATTTTTTGCTCTCTAGGGAAAATACAGGTTCTAGTACATTTCTGTTAGAATTTCAATGGTGAGGGGAGAGTGAGATTCGACTCTAGACATATTCATCATTTGATCAATGGCCTCGGGTTTGATGGAGAAAAGAGTTTCTCCGGATGATGAAAGTATAGATCTCTAGCCGGGGAGGTAATGAGCTTGACATTTGAGGGAGAACTCGGGGAAATGGTGGATTTGGGGAAATAGATACAGAGGAAGATTAGACTCCTAGAGCCCAATCTCATTGCTTTGATCTATGAACGTGTCTTTAAAGCATGATTGCAATTCAGCGAAATCAAATTCACACCTAGTTTCTGAGATCAAATAATCCTTGTTGGCTAATGGAATCTGGTCGAGATCGACAGAAGGTGGGAGGAATGGATTTTCCTCGACTTCTGATCTTTTATATTTAGGCACCATCAATCCAATAGGTACCTGCAAACTGAAACAAAAGCGTTAGTAGGTAATGGCTATGGTTGGGTTTCTGACTAACATGGTGAGGAGAGTGAGTTTTTGGAAAGAAGAGAGTGTGAGCAGTGTGCGAATGGCGAAAATAGGGTTAATTTCAAGTGAGCGTGTATCCATTTGGTGCGGGGGATAGGTCAGCAGGATAACATATATGTTAGCCTATAATAAATGGCTAACAGATCATTTGAGGTATGAGGTGGCAGGTAAGGACAGGTGACGGGTGTGCCAGGATGACATGGAGGGTGATGGTTGGATGATAGGTGGATAGGATAAGACATATGACAGGTCAAAGGAGGAGGGATACGCTGGCAGAGTAATGCGATGATACATGTAAGAGGGGATAGTGGGGTGTAACCACATGAGGCAGTGGGATAATGGAGGATGATGTCTTGAGGCAGGGGCAATATGGTATTGTTGGTATGGTGGTATGTCAGAAGGGTTGTAAGAAGTAAGTGGTCTGGAGCGGAGGAGGTCTGATGCAATGGATTGAGGACATGTTGGGATGGGGCTTGCCGGGAAAAACGCCTTATTCCGGACACCCCCATCGTTAAAGGCAGAATGGTCGAGGAGGTCCAGAATCGCTGTAGACCATCCATCTGCACGTCGTCAGGTTGATTGTAGATATTTTCACACTTGTTAATCACCATTCCGGACCCCCCCCCCCCACAATCGTTAAAGGAAGAACGGTCGGGGGTTCCAGAATCCACTGTCAGACATTGATCTATGTGCCAATAGATCGATCGTTGATCTAAGCATGTTATTTATTCTCCGGGTGCGATTTAATATGCGCAAAAAAAACTTAGGCTTAATTCTTTTTTGTCGTTTTTGTGTGCTACTTCCTTTGCTTTTGTCACCATGGGATTAGGAAAACACCTCAAACGTCAGAATCATGTATTTTCATCGAACATCATACCAATTTTATTGAAAGAAAATATGGATATCCTATGTCCTATCATACCTACCTACACATTTATCCCATATTAGACTGTTGGGCTAAGAAATTACTCTATCATGGGGCTATTTGATCATGATTAAATAGTATGATCAAATTTATTCACTAACTAGCCTAACTACTTGGCTAAGATTGAAGAATTTAGCCAAGCTTATTCACTAATCCTATCAACATAAATTCAAAAAGACTTGACCATGTTTAAACTGTATGGATCAAGTCATTGTTATTGCATGGGGCTTTATCCATTTTCTTTTATGCCCTCTTTTATTCCTTTTCTCATTTTTTCTTTTCTTTTCTTTTCAAATCATTTGTAGAATGAAACATTATTTGCAAACCAAAAACACTAGAGGAATAAAATTTCAGTCATTAGTTGATCCTATGAATTAAAGGGTTATAACAATGGCTCCACCTAGGGATTGTACTCTCCTTATGAAGTGCCAAGAATCCTTCTTCCTGATGTCCTAAAAGGTCTTCTCTAGAGCTTCTTCTGCTATCTAAATTGTTTTATTTTGGAAACATTGGTAACATTGTTCAGTGGCTTAGGGCCTTCTCTGCAGGCTTCAACCATCTGATCAAGTCACCCTCTTATAAACTGCAAGTAAAAGAAATGGTTTGTATAATGGAAATGGGTGGACAAGGCCTTCATTGGGGTGGTCAGTAACGCTTCAACATCCTACCATTCATAGGTCCACCTGGCAGGTTTGTCCCATCACTATTATTTAGCAGAAAAGTGTTATTTCCTCTAAATGCCTGAGTAATGTAAGGGCCCTTCCATAGGCTGTCGAACTTCCCATGTTTACCCTTGTCTTCATTTCTAGAATCCCACTTCATTGCCAAGCCATCTAACTCAAAATCATTTTCTTAGGTTCTTTTGTCGGAAATCTTTTTTATGTTTTCCTGAATGACCTTAGTTTTGTTGTATACCTCTTCCCTGGACTGCTGCAAATGGATCATCTGGTTTATTCTTCTTTGGGATCATTTGGCTCAACTTGCATCTCTTGCAAAAGTTTCATGACAAGGACCCCCAAAGAGGTATGGAAAACTGCTTCAATACCATAGACCAACTGGTATGGAGACATACCAATTGACCTCTTAGTGGTCAGTCTGTCAGCCCAAAGTGAAAAAACTAGCTTGTTATGCCAATACTTCTTATTTTCTTGCAGTGTCTTCTTAATGATATTCACCAGATTTTTATTAGAAGACTCAGCCAACCCATTTCCCTGAGGGTAATAATACGTGGAGTGTCCCAAAGTGATGTGATACTGACTACAAAACTCTATGATCTTTTTGGATCAGAAGGTTGTTTCATTGTCAGCTATGATTTTTCTGGGTCATCCAAAACAAGAAAAAATATGTTTTTCTATAAATTTAATGATAACAGAGTCAGTAGCTTGCCTGCATGGTACAACTTTGATCCACTTTGTAAAATAGTCTGTGGCAGTGAGAATCCACCTATGTTGGCCAGAAGAAGGAGGGTGTATCTCTTCGACAAAGTCCAAACCCCATTGCTGGAAAGGAGCTTCAACAGAGATGGGTTTCATGGGAAAAAGGTAGGAGCTTCTTTTTACCTTCGAACACTTGACATTTATGGCATGTGGCAACTTTATGATGTACATCAATGAACAATGTGGGCCAGTAAAACCCAACTCCGAGGATCTTATTAGTTGTAGTCTTCCAACTCAGATGTCCACCACAATCTCTTGCATGAAAATATTGCAAAACTTTGGCAGCTTCATCTTTTAATAGGAAATTAAGAAAAATACCTCCAGGCTCTTTCCAATAAAGATTACCTTCTAGAATACAAAATTTCAATGCTTTTAACTTCAAAAACCTAGCTTTAGTTTTAGTCAGACCAGGGGGATCTTGTAAATTGTGCAAGACAAATATCAGGTATGCGTACCACGAAGAGTCTAGAAATACCTCTTTCACGTTTGGAGTCACCATCTCTCCCTGCTCATCAACTGCAGCCAAGAAATTAATATCTAAAGCATGGAAATTGGATTCAACCATCAACTTTTCTAGACCTTGGCCTTTGATTAGTTTAGTAGGCTTAATCTCTATATCATATTCCAAAATGACAACAATCCACTTTCCTCTTCTACCATCCGAATTATCTTGAGTTAGAATATCCTTTACCACTGCATTTGGAACATAAGCAATGGTGTGGGAATGGAGAATATAGACTCTGAAATATTTTATGGCTTTCACCAAAGCAAAATCTTGTTTCTACATTATTTTATAATTCAACGTAACATCTCTCAAGGATTTGCTAAAAAAGGCTATGGGTTGTTCGTACCCTTCGCTGTTTTTCTGCAGTAATACTGTTGCGATGATGTGTTCAGATGAAAAAGAGAAAAGGTAAAAATCTTTGGTGAAGTCTAGACTGATCAATACTGGAGCTTGTATGAGTGCATGTTTAACTTGCTCAAATGACTGCTAGGACTCAGTGTTCCATTTTATTTTTGTGTCTTTTTTCAACATGTTTGTGATGTTCCTGAGAAGCTCAGCTAGGTTGGGTATGAATCTTCTCAGGAAATTTATTTTGCCAATGAAGAATTGTAACTCTTTAATGTTCCTAGGGTGTTCCAGTTTCTGAATGGCCTCTATTTTGCTGGGATCTATTTTAATTCCATCCTTAGAGATTATGTGTCCCAACAGTTTGCCTTCCTCTAACCCAAAAAGGCTTTTCTTGGGATTCAAAGAGATTCTGAACTTTCTGCATTTCTCAAACACTCGTCTGAGATGCTGTAAATGTTCATCATCAGATTGGGAATAAATTGTTACACCGTCCAGATAAATGACTATAAATCTTCCCAGCTCCTCCACAAAAGCAATGTCCATTGCTCTTTGGAAAGTGGCCCCAACATTCATCAAACCAAAGGGCATCTTCACGTACATGAAGGTCCCCCAAGGTGTGGTAAAGTTTGTTTTCTCCTGATCATCTGGGTGAATGAGAACTTGGTTATAGCCTGAGAAACCGTCTAGTAAGGAAATTATGTTGGCCCCAACTACCTTTTGTAATCTATGGTCCATTTTGGGCAAAGGGTAATTGTCTTTCAGGGAGACCTTGTTCAGGTTTCGGAAATCAATGCAAACCCTGATTTTGCTAGTCTTCTTTTTGGTCAGAACCAGATTAGAAACCCATTTGGAGAATCTTAAGGGAACTATGAATTACACATCATACATATTTTTAATTTCTTTTTCTATCAGGGGAAGTAACTTGGGATTGATTCCCCTAAGTTTATGTTTGAAAGGTTAGTGTTCTTCTTTTATCAGGATCCTATGTTGTATGATGTTTGTGTCGTAAGATTTTAAATCTTCATAACCCCAGGCAAACACATCTACGTATTCCTTGAAAAGTTCAATGTATTTGAGTTTCTGCTCAGGGGGTGAAGATTTGGAAAGTTTTACCATATTAGGCTTCTCCTCTATCCCTATTTTACATTCTTCGACCTCCTTACCACTAGCTTCAATTTTGGGTTTTTTCGCCACATCATTAAAATCAAACAAGTCCTCTAACGGAACTAAACCCCTAGGTAACACATTATTTTTTAAATGCAGAACATCATAATCTACTTCATCTTCATTCAATTCATCTGAATCTACTTTATTTACACTACCATTTTCAAAAACAGATTTATTTACATCCTCATCATCATTTTCTAAGTCTATATTTGTACACTCGAAGTCATTTTTACATTGTAGGAAATCTTCAATTTGATCGTCATTCCCAAATACCTGCTAGTATCTGATGTTTTCTAGGACATTTGGTCTTCACTTCATCTCTATTGTGTATGGGTGAGTGGAACGAAAAGTTATCTTGCATGTAGCTGCCAACGTAGCCAGCCCATCTGCTAAAATGTTTTGTCCCCTGGGCATCACCCACAAATCAATTTCTGTGAAACATTGAAGGGCGTCCAAAACAACATTCCAATAAGCTCTAAGTCTGGGATGTTTTGCTGCATAATCACCTTTAACTTGTTTGATAATCAATTTAGAATCACCTCTTACCATGATTTGTTTGGTACCAACCTTCTTCAGTAGTTTAAGGCCGAGCATCAAAGCTTCGTACTCGGCTATAATGTTAGTGTATTGAAAATTCAATTTGTAAGAATGGCTTTATGAATATCTCGATTTGTTATTGTGCAGCCAAACTCCAAATCCAACCCCTTCCTTACTCACAGCTCCATCGAAGTCCATGCTCCAAAAATCTGCTAGCAGTTCCTCACTTTCTACAGTTGCAGTTCTTCTTACCTCAGTGATTTCCTTATTTTCTTTTGAATCAGGTGTATCCTCTTTTAGTTGAGAAATTTGTTCTTCCATGTCACTGTCATTATACAGGATGAAGGAATCCAGATCAAAATGTGCAGAGTATCGAGGGTAGTTATGGGGATTTTCTTGACTGCCGACCATGTATTTCATCAACGTCTCCCTGTACAGTCTTCTCTGTTGTCTGAACACTGGGATTGTGGCATAATACATGTCTAATTGTAAAGTGCCTTTCAATTTCCCCCCCCAAGACCTGGATAGAAACATACCATATTTATGGGGGATGTTTGCCACCAGAATGTCCATAACCATGCTTTTTCTTGGAATTTGAACTAGAGTGATACATAAATATTTAATCATTCCAATTCATTTGACCTTGTTGGAGTCAAAGGAATGCAAATCATTGTAGGGTCTGGTAACCTCAAGTACCAACTTCTCCATCACCGATTTGGGCATTAGGTTGTGAGAGGAACCTAAGTCCAGCATAGCATTGTGCAAAATTAGGTCATGGATATTCAGGTTGATGTAGAAAGGGGCAATGAAATTGGTATTAGCCTGACCATCGACTTCAGGGCCAAACAGGAGCTCAGGCTGATCATTAGTAAGATTTACCGTATCCAAATGATTTTCTAATCCAACAGTCAAGGCCTTCATGACTATCTCTGGTTTGATGCTCAATTCTTTAATTATATGTGACCTGTAGGAATTCTTACTCATTAGCTCGGAAAGGGGAATGGGAATTTTGAATTTGGTTAATTCCCCTTCGAGGTTGAAAGTAGTGGAAGATTTGCTTAGGCTCTGCATTTCTGATTTGTCTACCATAGTCTTCTAGGCATAAATACTTGGTTGACTAATTGATGAAACCTCAGTCTGAGTTGATCTTTGTAAAATGGCAGGGTTTCTTTTTGCAGGAGATTCAACATTACTCCTCTCAGGTGCCTTCTTGGTAGAACTCTCCGATGTCTTCTTGATTTCGACTATTTTCTTTGTTTCAGTTGCCTTCTTTGGAAGATTTTCATTCATCTTTTTGCTTCTCAGATTGTACTGCCTATGTAACTCCATTATGGCATTTTCAAATGCCTGCTATTCTGTTTCCTCTGCTTCCTCATTTACCTTTGTTTGAGAGAGAAGAAAAATCTCTTGCTCTTCCTGAGTGAGAAAGATGGTTTGATCTTCGTGAACACCCATGAGGTTTATATGCATGTCATCCAATTCTTTGATTATCTCCTCACCTTCATCAGTGTAATTTTCTTGAAGGGGTGGTCTAATCTGTCGATCAGTGCCCCTCTGTTCTCTTTGATCCCTAGGATCTCTCTACCTGATCTGGGTGGGATTTCTTCTGAAGTTTAGATTACGAATCTGAGGAGCATCTTGTTTTTCTCGGGGAGGATTTCTTTCAACTATATTAAGTCTCTCCATCATCCTTTCCATTTCTCTGGTTAATGAATCTAGTTTGGCGTCTGAAGAGGAAGTGGAAGGTTCCTCTTTAATCATGACCCTCCTTTCTGTCCTCTACCAGGCTCTTCTGTCTAACAGGTTGGCTTCTACACTTACTGCACTTTTCTACATGTCCTCCAGAGTAGCAAAATTTCTTTCCCTTAAATGATATGACATGTCAGCATCGAAACCATAAGGGAATTTTATTAATGCCAAACCCTATGGGGGTTTGATATCTGTCAAAATTGCATTGTACAGATTGTTGAAGTGGGTGCAGTAGTTGTGCACTGTCTCTCCTTGGTTCCTTTTGATGTTTTTTTATTTTGACAAGATCTGGAGAGGATTTTTCTTTACCTCCCATTTGTCTAGAAATATTCTTTGAAAAGCGGCAAAGTCAACCACAGAAGAAACACGTAAGGCTTTGAACTATTTCTTAACATCCCCATTTAGACTCAGTGTGAAGAGTCTCATTTGAATGTTAGCCTCATCTACTTCCTGCAAATCAAGATAGTCATTCATTTTGTCAATGTCTTGCCATGCATTCAAAGGCCTAGTACCATCGAATTGTGGAAGTCTTGTTTGGTAGTCCTGGGGCATGGTGTGTAAAGGAGAGGCCAACACCAAGGGAGAATATCCAGATGCCATGATAGGTGGAGGAGGCAGAACACCAACCTGTATGATTGATGGGGAAGTGATAGAAGCTATGGAGGATGAAGGGATGGGAGGAGCAAAGTGAGTTGGTGGAGGTTTTACAAAAGCTGCAACAATAGTTATGGCAGAAAGTTCGAACGACTGCTGGAAGTGGGATTGGTATAAGGCTTGATAAATATTTTCTACCAAATTTTCTAACTTATCAAATTCCTCAAGAAATATTTGATCGATGTATGCCCTGGGAGAGAGTATTTCAGGGGTCCGGGGTTGCAGGATGGTTTGATCTAAAGTTGTTTCAGTCACAAAGTTGTCAGATTTTGTTCTAAAGAGGATTTGTTCAAAATTAGTGTTAAACTCGAGATCCTGAAGGGAAACAAGATTCTTTGGGAGAAAAGGGGACCTATGAATGGGACTATGACTCCTGAAACCCTCTACAGTGGTTTTCTTTCTGAGTAGTTGTTCTGGATTATCAATTGTGATTGCAGGTTCTGGATTTGGGTGAGATCTGGTGTAAGCTCTTTTGGGAGCCACAATTTTTAATTTTTTATGGATATAAATTAATATGTACAAAATTTTAACAACCTCTGAACATTATCTATCTTCTTTTTTTTATATTTTGTGATTAGTTCATAAATAAAGTTTTCTCCTAGGGAGAAGAAATCATGGGATTGAAAGTTTGTTCAGTTCCCCAGTATGGTTTCCACTATGTTAACACTCTGTAAATTCCCAAAGGTTGTCAGGGGGTAGAATAAATTTATCAGAGGTAACTTTATCCAACCACTTCGAAACTGGGATCTAGCCCCGCCAGTTTCAGAGAGGGATCTCTCTGTAAGATTTAACTTTGTTTTAGTTTTCAGATATTAGGCTAGTTAAATAAATCAAACTATGTTGTTTGTTTTTGTAAATGAGATGAAATAGGGTTTATGCATCCATTGGGATATGGGGGTCTGTTTTATAAAGGTAGAGATCAAAGAACAAATATAAATATTCTTTTCACAGGGCATGATAGTGCAACTACTAGATTCTTTAGAAATAAAGTGATGGACATCAGACAAAGACAAGATTATCAATTAATGTAAAGAAGAATTTAAGAATTTCTTTACTGTAGCATCAAAAGATAAACATTAATATCTTTAAAAGATTAGAAATAGAGTACACAAAGGTAAATTCTGCAACTTTAAGTCCTTTTAAATGATCAGATTAGAAAACAAGATGATAAATAAGAAAGATAAACATTCAACGAAGAAGAGAAAAACTTCACCAACAACTAATACACAGGAATCCTGTGAAATGTCTCTTTATATTACTGGAAGATCTCTTGATAAAAAATTGCAGTGCTTATAGCTTGCTAGGGCATAAAGATAAACCCTCAATACATCTAAGTTTGAAGTATTTATAACAAAATTACAAATGACCCTGTCATTAATGATCAGGACGTGACAAATCCTAAATCTAACTAACTAGATAACAAGATACAAAAATGTAGGAATCAATGATTATTTGTCAGATCTTTAATGTTGATTTTGGGGAAGGTTGTTGGTGAGTCATTCACGTGACACTGACTGCTCTGCATGATGAGTTGGACTGTGCACCTCATCCCTCATTCGATCAAAGTGCACAACTCTTCCCATATTAGCTGACTGGGAATGGTGACTTTGAGCAATCTCCGGTAGATTTCATCCATTCCAATATATTTAGAAAAAGTTGGCTTGAATATAGAAATATATTTGTTTTCGTGCTGTATGCTGAAGTCCGGCTGCAAAGTCTCCAAGAAATCCTTGCTTGTTACACTTCCCTGTATCCCCGAGAACTTGGAACTGTCCTTGGCCACTGTAGTTATCTTCTGCTTGTAGTCTGGAAGAGTCATTAGCTTGTCATTCAGAACCCTTAAACCATAAAGACCTTTCTTTTGTAAGGCAATGATCTTGTTGAAGAACCTATGAACTATAATGTCCATGTTCTGGACTGTCTCCTCTAGCTGCAACATCAACCCCCTTTTGGTCAGAACCCTCTTGACTTCGAGGATGGCTTCTATCCTGTCTTCGATTTTCAGGTCTTCTAGCTCTTCCCTCATCTTCAAATTCATAAATAGAATGATTTTGTTTTCTTCAGTGGGCATTTTCCCCAACTCTCCTTTTATATTGTCGATAGCCTATCTACTCCTCAACACCAATTCATTTTTTTCAAACATGATTTGCACCATAGGCCAGATTTCATTTATGGACTTGGATATTTCCATCCAGATGTTATCTTTGGCTTCGACCAGTGTCTTGCCCGCCACTATTTGTTTTTGCAGCTGCTATATCTCTTGCTTGAGTTTTTTTTATGTTTGCTTCTCTATGTTGTAGCTTGTCTAGTAAGAAGACTTGAGCTCCTGGAGATTCTCAACCTCTTTTTTCAGTCTATTGATTTCTTTTCCTTGTAGCGTCATCTCCTCCATAGATTTTGCTAGCTCAACAGATTTTTCTAGAGCTATCAGTGGGGTGGATGATGGACGTTCTATTGTGGTGGTTGTTGATACAATTTTTGTGCTAACTCATGTGAGAGGAACTACACTCAGTGGGATGACTTCCATAGGTGTTGCATGCTCCTTCTCTTTTACCAACCTTTCCAGTTCTGCTTCCATTTCCCTTATCTGTGCATTCTGTTCCATGGTCAGCTTTAGGATTTCCTTCTTTTCACCTTCTGTCTCAGCCATCTCTTTGTCTTGTGAGTCTTCTATTGGTGGTAATTTCAGTTGCTTCCTCAAAGATGCTATGTTAGCATTCTTTTTCTTGAGCATCTCCTCTGCTTCTTTCACATTTGAGGGATCATACCCAATATTGAGTACCAATTCTTCTAAAGACTTGATTCTATTATATTTTGCAAAAAATGATATCTTCTCCAACTTTAACTGAGTCTGAACATTGTTAAGAGAAACCTGTAATTTTTTCATTGTAGTAGAAGCATTGTCCAATGTTGAGAAGACCATTTCTCCCGTTTTCCTGTGTAAATCCATCTGATTAGCTGGGTGTAAATCTCTAGTGTTAAACTCAAATGTTTCCCTCTTATAGTCAGTGATTTACTTTGGACGGGGCACCTGTGCCTGGAAGAATTCCATGTGCATTCTTCCTTTCTTTGTATCAAAAGATGATAACAATATCTGTTGTGTTGTGGACTTTTTCTTCCAAAAATGAGCATATGTGTTGCTTGTCAGCATCTGATTCTTCTTCTTTATCATATCATATTTCTCAAAAATACTCAACTTTGCACCCCCTTGATTTGGCTGGTTGATTAGTAAGGTGTCAGTCTGCTTCTTGGATGAAGAAGAAGACATGATCTGTTGGTTGCTTGAAACAAGAGGTGAATGATCTCCTTTTAGAACTAAAGTGGACGTGGTTTCTTTTTCACCAATCGTGTCAGTTGTATGACTGACTTTTGGCCTTTTGATGTATACCTGGAAATCCTCAATTGAGATTTTTGTGGTTGAAGGGGAAGTATCCTTTCTTGGTCTTTTCTCCTTTGGTACCTGTAGCATGGTTGTTTGTGAGATAGGGACTGAAGGAGATTGTTGTTCTACTTCTTCTAGAGTGTTCACCTCCCATTCCATTTGATTTACAAACTTCTCTATCTCGGGATTGGGTGCATGAACATACGGGGACTTTT
The DNA here is from genome assembly GCA_009831015.1 of Picea engelmannii. Taxonomy (NCBI): domain Eukaryota; kingdom Viridiplantae; phylum Streptophyta; class Pinopsida; order Pinales; family Pinaceae; genus Picea; species Picea engelmannii. The sequence continues at coordinate 556,130 of ML792705.1, read as the reverse complement.
TATTCTTCACTCTCATCTCTATAATGATCCCACACAGATCATAGTGCCACAAGAAACTAGTATCGAACTTCATTTCCTTCAATAGTTTGTCTACCTCCTCTCCTGTAGCTCAACTGTTGCAGATAAAAGGTCCTATCTGTCTTTTGATTCTCAGCTGATGTTTCTTCTTTAGAGATACAAAATGTATATCATCTGAATTTATCACTTGTCTAATATACTATAGGGAAAATATCCTGATAGGAAAGTACTTAGGCAATTTGTATGGAGCCAACGCACACCCATATATTCTGATTTCTATATGATTTTGATACAGGTACCAATATCTAGTCTTGGCGAGGTTCGAGAGGTGTAAGATTCTCTAGACTTCCTCATTTATCCTTGGCTATGGTCTACCACTGAGCATGGTCACCATGGGATGGTAAAACTGCTCAATAAATTGTTTAAAATTAAACTCTATGGAGTTCCTTCTGAGTAGCAAAGTCCAAGAGGTTAGACCTGCGGTTTTCCATCCTGATCCATTTTCAGAATAAGGAAAGAGAATTTATCTTCTTGAAAAAACATGAACATGTAACCCACTATTGAAGAGTACCGGAACATGCCCTCTATGGGGAATTTGACCAGTTGCTCGTGCAATTTTTCGACCAAAAAACCGTTGTAGTCGAACTAGGTGGTGGCCTTTTCTTCAGCTGAGAAAATGGATAGGAAACCCAATATAGTTTCATCCACCCATTTGTCTAAGAAATAGACGAGTAGACAACATATTGATGAAATGATCTGGTTTCCCTTTTCTGAAAACATGGAGTAATGGTAAGGATGATTTGTCTTTGGGAGTTGAGCATCCTGTGGGAGTAAAAGCTTGAAATTTTTTTCTCTCTGGGGAAAAGACAGGTTCTGGTACATTTCTGTTAGAATTTCAATGGTGAGGGGAGAGTGAGATTCAACTCTGGATATCTACATCATTTGATCAATGGCCTCGGGTATGATGGAGAAAAGAGTTTCTCTGGATGATGAAACTATGGCTCTTTGGTCGACGAGGTAGTGAGCCTGACATTTGAGGGAAAACTCAGGGAAATGGTGGATTTGGGGAAATAAATACAGAGGAAGATTGGACTCCCAGAGCTCAATCTCATCGCTTTGATCTATGACTGTGTTTTTAAACCATGACTGCAATTTAGCGAAATCAAATTCGCACCTAGGTTATGAGATAAAATAATCCTTGTCAGCTAATGGAATCTGGTCGATATCGATAGGAGGTGGGAGGAATAGATTTTCCTCGACTTCTGATCTTTAATATTTAGGCACCATTGATCCAATAGGTACCTGTAAACTAAAAAAAAAAAGTGTTAGTAGCTAATGGCTATGGCTGGGTTTCTGACTGAAATGGTGAGGAGAGTGAGTTTCTGGTGAGCAGAGAGTGTGAGCAGTGTGCGAATGGAGGAAAAAAGGTTAATTTCAAGTGAGCATGTGTTTGTTTGGAACGGGGGACAGGTCATCAAGATAACATATATGTCAGCCTGTAATAAATGGCTAACGGATCATTTGAGGTATGAAGTGGAAGGTAAGGACAGGTGACGAGTGTGCCAGGATGATGTGGAGGGAAATGGTTGGATGATAGGTGGATAGGATAAGACATATTACAGGTCAAAGGAGGAGGGATACGCTGGCAGAGTAATGAGATGAGACATGTAAGAGGGGATAGTGGGTTGTGAGATCAGGAGGTGGCGGGATAATGGAGGATGATGTCATGAGGCAGTGGTGGTATGGTATTGCGGGTATGGAGGTAAGTTGGAAGGGTGGTAAGCAGTAAGTGGTTTGGAGAGGAGGGGGTCTGATGCAATGGATTGATGACATGTTGGGACAGGGCCTGCCAGGAAAACTGCCTCATTCCGGACCCCCCTCCCCCACCATTAAAGGAAGAACGGTCGAGGGGGTCCGAAATCGCTTGTAGACCGTCCATCTACATGCCATCAGGTTGACCGTAGATCTTTGCACACTTGCTAATTGCCATTCTGGACCCCTCCCCCACCGTTAAAGGTAAAATGGTCAGGGGGGTCTAGAATCCATTGTCATCCATTGATCTATGTGCCACTAGATCGATCGTCGATCTAAGCGCGTTCTTTATTCTCCAGGTGCGATTTAATATGTGAAGCAAAACTTAGGCCTAGTGAGTTTTTGTGGGTTTTGTGCACTGCTTCCTTTGCTTTTGTCATCATGGGCTTAGGAAAACACCTCAAGCATCAAAATCATGCATTTTCATCTAACATCATACCAATTTTATTGTAATAAAAGCTGGATATCCTATGTCCTATCATACCTACATACACATTTAGCCCATATTAGACTATTGGGCTAAGAAATTACTCTATCCTGGGGCTATTTGATTAGGATTAAACAATATAATCAAATTTATTCACTAACTAACCTAACTACTTGGTTAAGATTTAACAATTTATCCAAGCTTATTCACTAATCCTATCAACATAAATTCAAAAGGACTTGACCATGTTTAAACTATATGGATCAAGTCATTGTTATTGCATGGGTCTTTATCCATTTTATTTTATGCCCTCTTTTATTCTTTTTCTCATTTTTTCTTTTCTTTCCTTTTCAAGTCATTTGTAGAATTTAACATTATTTGCAAACCAAAAACACTAGAGGAATAAAATTTCAGTCACTAGTTGATCCTATGAATTATAGGGTTATAACATAGTCTGACGAATCTTGTTGCCTGCACATTTTGTAGAGTTAACAACAATTATATCAGAACAATATCAACATAGAGTTCATAATCATGGAAGGCATGGAGGATTCATAGATGGATTACATCCATGAAGATGAGATCAAAGGGATGTATGTCAGTATGGGTAATGAAGGTACAAATTTAAATGGACATGGAGAAGGAAAGGAAGAAAGCATGAACTTGGTCGAGACCATAATGATTTTTGCAAATGGATGTCCAGAGTTATAAAACTGATAATGAGAGGCTTATGAAAGCCAAGGAACAACAAGAAGGATTCAACATCAAATTAATGTAGAGCTTGGATATAATAGAGAAGAATATGGATAAGGAGACCGAGTCAAGAAAATTAGAGAGTCATGTTTCATGATGAGAGAAGAAGAACAAGAGGTGCTAGAATGAATCACCATCACTCTCTAAGGAATTAAACTAGGAGAGCACACAGTAGTTCAATTCCATCCCCTATCAGGAAGCATAAGAGGAGGTCTGGGGTGGATGAGCTATAGGGAGAAATGAATAAAATCAAGCCTCCTACATTTGATGATGAGCACAAGAAGGATGAGGATGCAAAGACCTAGTTGTTGGGCATGAAAAAGTATTTTTTGTTGCATAATTTCTCTTCACAAGAAAAAGGGAGAGTTTCCATTTATCATCTCAAAGGAAAATATGAATGCGGAAGGACCAGTTTGTGCAAGTGAAACACATCGATGAGAAGAAGGTCACTTGGAGAAAATGAAGGAGTTCACTGAACTCAATATTGGGAGTATGACCATAGATGAGTATGAAAGGAGGTTTTTAGAGCTATTGAAATATGTTTCTTTCATTAGGGACAAACATGTTAATATTCAGAGGTACTTGATTGGGCTGCCATCACTTATTAGTGAAAATATATAGTATGATGACCCCAATACAATAGAGGAAACTATAAGGAGGGATAAATTCCTTTATGATCAACATGGAGGAAGACCACTTTCCAAAAGGCTTGGGAAGACAAGAAGAGGAGAGATATGGAGAAAAGGAAGAAGGGGACCAAGCCACCATTCTTAAAAAACAACACTTAGGGACAACCAACTCCTAAATAACCCATAATGACCGAGACAATGGGGAAAAGACCAATGAATCCACCTATTCAATGTTGGATTTGTGGGGGAGATCATATGTACATAGATTTCCCTCATAGAGGTGAAAAAGTGAGGTCTATTCACAATGTATAGAAATATGATATAGTGGAGGAAATGGGAAGAAATGTACCTAGGATCTACGCAACCTTGGATAACAAGAAAGATGAGTTTCAATCACATATGGTTGAAGTGGAAGGCAATATCAACAACCAACCCATTTCTATTTTAATTGAGTCAAGAGATAATCATAGTTACCTAGATCCTAAGATGGTGGAAAGATTTCAATTTCCAAGAAGCAAGCTTGGAAAATATTGGTTGGTGTAGCTAGTTGCATGAGCTAAAAGGAAAATTAATGAGATGGTTAAGGCATGTACACTGTACATGAATGGACTAAGAACCAAGGCATATTTGCACATCATACCTTTAGGTTGACATGAATTCCTAATTGGTATGGATTGGTTTGACCAAAATCATAATGTCATAGACTGTTATAATAAGGAATTTACCTGCTTAGATGAGGAAGGGAACTTAAGGATAGTTCAGGGAATTCTGAGGGCAGTAACCATTAGAGAAGTTTTATCCTTGCAGCTAAAGAAAATGTTTAGGAAAGGTGGTCAAATATTTTCATCACATATGGAAGAGACACTGAAAGATAAGGTGCCAAGTATTGAAGATTATGCATCCCTAAAGGAGTATGGAGATGTCTTTAAAGAAATACCAAGGTTTCCACCCAAGAGAGATATTGATTTCTCCATAAGTATGATGCCTGGAGAAACCCTGGTATCCAAGAATCCTTATAGGATAACTACACCAGAGTTGAAGGAATTTCAAATGGAACTTGAGGAGGTTTTGAAGAAGGGGTATATATGCCCAAGTGTGTCACCTTTGGGTGCCCCAGTGTTGTTTTGAAAAATAAGGATGGTACCTTGAGGATTTGCATTGATTTTTGGAAACTAAATAAGGTAACAATGAAGAACAAGTATTGTTTTCCAAGGATAGATGACCTCTTTTATCAATTGAAGGATGCAAATATATTCTCCAATATTGACCTCAAATCAGGATATCATCAGGTGAGAATTAAATAATAAGACATCAACAAGACAACCTTCAGAATGAGGTTTGTCCATTATGAATTCATGGTGGTACCATTTGGGTTGTCAAATGCACCAACTATCTTCATGTGTCTAATGAATGGTATTTTCAGAGAATACATGGATACACTTTTCGTTGTATTTTTGGATGACATACTTATTTACTCAAAATATGAATAAGAGCATGAGAAACACTTGAGGATGGTGCTACAAGTATTGAGAGAGCATTAATTGTATGCCAAATTAAGCAAGTTATCATTCTACTAGAGACATATTCATTACTTGGCTCATATCATTTCAAAGGAAGGAATAGCAGTGGACTCACAGAAGATTAAAGCAATTGAAGGATGGAAAACACCAACAAATGTCTCAGAGGTGAGATCTTTCATGAGACTTGTAGGATATTATATAAGTTTTATTGAAGAATTCTCCAAGATTGCACACCTAATCACATATTTGCAAAAGAAAGGTGTGATATTCGAATGGACTATTTATTGTGAAAGAAGATTCCAACACTTGAAATATTTGTTGATCGATGCACCAATTTTGAGAATTGTTGATCCTAATAAATATTTTTTAGTATGCATTGATGCATATAAAGAAGGATTTGGTGGAGTTCTTAGTCAGAATGGGCATGTGGTGTGCTATGAATCAAGAAAATTAAAGGAGCATGAAAGGCACTATGTTACTCATGATTTGGAATTGGAAACCATACTGCATGCCATGAAGATGTGGAGGCACTACCTCATGGGGAAAAATTGAGTTGAGGACAGACCAGAGTAGTCTGAAATATTTATTTGGACAACCAACTTTAAATGTCAGGAAAAAAATATGGTTGGAATTCCTCAGTGAATATGACTTCAATATAAAACATACCAAAGGTAAAGAGAACAAGGTGGTTGATGCACTCAGTAGAAGAGTGCATGAGATGCATGTTACAACCATTAACATGTATCAAATATATTTGAAAGATAGAATACTAGAAGTTGCAAAATGAGATCAACAATACATGGAAATAAAGAAAAAATTTCAACAAGGTAATTTAAACTGAAGACTATAAAATGGAAAAAGGATGAAACTATCATGTAGAGGGGCAAAATTTATGTGTCAGATTCTCATCAATTGAAAAATATGATATTAAAAGAAATGCATAATGTGTTGGATTACTGAGAGGGGAGGTGAATCAGTAATAGATAAATCTAATCCTTTTTAACCATATAATGAAAGTGTTATATCAATGTAGCATTGTCATCCAATATTTGCAGAGTAAATAAACAATGAAGAAATGAACAATCATACACATACACAGTACACCAATTTTTTTACGTGGAAACCCAAAGAGAGAGAAAACCACATAATGCCTTTTTCTTATATGTCTTGAAGAATTACATTCATTGGAAGCACCAACTTCCTTTGTTTTCCAGCTACAACTGGAAGGAGGCTCCAACCTCCTAGTTTCTCAAGCTACAACGTGAGTGAAGCTCCAACTCCCTAATTCTTTGGCTATAACCAGAAGGAGGATACAATCGCGTATGTTCTTCAGATACAACTAGAAGTGGCTATAACCACCTGTCCTTTCCCCGTCCAACCACCCTAACGTATAAGTAGAATGATGGAACCACTGTCACACTGTCACCGTGAGATATACTGCTGTAAACTTGTACCAACCAACATACACCAAACAACATGTACCAATAAATTTAACCATGCATCAACCATGCATCAACCTGTACCTCAACCTATAATCAACCTATACCATAAACAAATGTTTCAACCATGCACCAACCTGTACCAAACAACCTGTAATCAACTTGTATCATAAACAAGTGCATCAACCATGCACCAACCTGTACCTCAACTTGTAATCAACTTGTACCATAAAAAAGTGCATCAACCATGCACCAACCTGCAAACCTTCCTTAACTTTAACAAAAAGAGATTAGCATTTTCATCAAACTTTACTTTAGTCTCACATGACTAGTTTTGGATTAGTCAACAATCCTAACTGGAAATAATCATAACTATGTACCTGTAATGAATAAAGATCTGAAAATATTACAAAATGTTCTTTAGTGTGTTTTATGCAGTTCCTCCAGGTGTCACTACTTGGAACCTCTCAGAAAAGGAGTTATAGAAAAAATGGCATACCTTGTTGAATTTTGGCTTATTCTAGAGAGATAACTTGTAGAGCGTGGCCCACAAAAAATGTTTGTTGTATGGATCTGAAAATTTTACAAAGAATACTATAGAATTTACTCTAACCAACAATTTTTGTCATATAGAATTTGGATCTTTTATGAAGAAGTTATGACATGTTTACCCGAAACACCTGTTTTAGACTAGTTTCAGGACTAGCCATAAACCCTATTTTCAACGGAGTGTAACTCCAAAAATACAACGACCCACAAGATGAATTTCGTACCACAACTACTTATATATGTTTCCTCAAATACCTCCCAATTTCATGGTTTCAATCATCCTAGAAAAAACTTTATTGCAAAAATTGTGAGATGACCTGTAAATAACATACCTTAGAAAGCATCATCAAAATAATTTATCCTCCCTTGACTTTCATCCTTATTTACTTCACATTGCCTCTTAAATTTGGCTTATATATCCTTTGGTTACCTCAGTCACCTGTAGATATTCAATATGCTCATGTGTGATTCAAATGAGAGAGTCTTGCCTCTTATTTATACTCTCCAAGTAGCTTCCTTAGAAGCATCTTCTAGTCCACTTTGTCCACATAGTCACCTATGTCCAACTGTTCCAATTTACCACTTGTCCATGTATCCAATAGCCACTTGACCACTTAACCCATTTTCCTCATTTTAGGGTTAACCTTCTTATAATTACTTTCCATAATTAGAAATTTCTCTATTTAATTTATTATTTAAATAATCCTCATTGACTTTGTCACTTCAATTTATTATTTAAATAATCCTCTTTGATTTTATCACTTCACTTTATTATAAATAATCCTCTTTCACTTTGTCACTTAACTTTATTATTTAAATAATTTATTCTTTGCAATAACTTTGACATCTTTGACCTTTTGGGGTTTCAAGCCAATCATATGAGGGTCCTTCAACTTCTTAAGACCATAAATCTCAAACCGTGAAGAGTTATGTGACGTTCCACATACCACCAGAAATGGAATGACATGTACTATCCATCTACAATAGTCTTACCTCCAAATATATAAAAAATCATACCATTATGCATCAAAAAAATTTGGTTCCATTGCCCAAACCTTTGTCCTACCAGAATTCGCTACCAAACTTTCTTCAAGGGTTGACATCAATGAGAGCCAACCTAATTAATCAACATAATGTTCCTTATGCTAGGAACCTAGGTTACCAGAAAATTATTGCAGATGTCAAGAGCCAATATTGTTGGCTAGACACGAAGAAAGAAGTTGTTGATTTTATTGCCAGGTCTTTGGAATGTCAAAAGGTCAAAGCTGAGCATAGACACCCAACTAGTTTGCTACAACCATTGCCCATTCCTAAGTGAAAATGAGAATTTGTAAAAATGGATTTCATCACCAAGCTACCTAGAACAAACAAGCAACGTGATTCCATCATGGTGGTGGTGGATAAGCTTACTAAAGCTTCCCATTTTATTCTAGTACAACTCACTCACAAGGAAACTAACATTGCTGATATTTATATGAGAGAGATTTCTAAGCTACATGGCGTGTCTAAGACAATTGTTTCTGACAAGGATCACAAATTTACATCATTTTTTTGGAAGGGATTATTCAATGGATTTAGAACAAATATGAATTTTAGCACAACCTATCATCCAAAGTCGGATGGGAAAACATAAATGGTAAACCAGGTGATAGAATACATGATAAGGATGTATGTGATGGATAAACTATCAAAATGGGAGGATTAATTGCATTTGGTGGAGTTTTCTTACAACAATGGGTATCACACATCTCTAAAGATGATCCCATTTGAGGAACTTTATGGAAGAAAGTGAAACAACCTAGTGAGATAGGAAAACCCAGTAGACAAAGTAGTGGTTGGACTAAAATTACTTCGGGAAATGGAAGAGCAGACGGTGAAAATAAAACATAATTTAAAGGCTTCCGAGGACAGGCAACAAATCTATGCTGATAAAGGTAGAACTCATAGAGAGTTTAAAGTGGGTGACCATGTGTTGTTAAAAGCAAAGGCCAAGAGAAGTTCCCTAAAGTTGGGAAATTGTTTAAAGTTGGAAACTCATTATTGCGGGCCATTTGAAATCCTATAGAGCATTGGTCATGTCTCATAGATGATTGCCTTACCGGTATCAATGTGTTTTTATAATGTATTCCATGTGTCATTTCTTAAAAAGTATGGGCTTGATGCTAATCATATCATTGATTGGAATGTGATGGAGGTGGAGAAAGAAGGAGACTTTCAAGTTCAACATGTATGCATATTGGATTGAAAAGTCAAGATGGTCCAGAATCGAGCAATATGATTGGTAAAGGTCCAATGGACCTGTTACAATGATTCGGATTATTTTCGGCACGAAATGAGAGCGGAGATATAATAAATAAATATATCGATATATTGCAAGAGATCCAATAACATAACTGAGATATATCAGATGTATATAACAAGAGACATAGATATACAGTAATACACAATTTCTATTAATGAGTGAAATGTACAGAACTGTAAAATTATAGAGTGAAAGACTTACCAGAATGGTGGAAACTTATCGTTGAAAAGAGATGTGATGGCTACGCTCATTCGCAAGAAGATGATTGTTACAATGAGGTTCCAAATGCATTTTTAACATAAAGAAAATCCAAAATCATAACCCCAGAAGATGAAAACCCAACAATTTTGTGGACCTCGTTTTTGGGTAGTTTGGTGTATCAACTTCCCGGGGCCGTAACTTTGGCATACGATCTCCATTTGGGGCACATGATAGCTTGTTGGAAAGGTATAAACAAGGATATTATTTTTTGGGGATAAATCAGAACCCATGGAAGTAAATGAGGTGCACGATCATGAAAAAGCGTTGTTTAGGCCCTCAAAATGGCCCTAGAAGTTTAAGACCTGAAAAACTACTAAAAATAGTAAATTGCCAAAAAAATGCTTTGAGCCAGTTGGAATAGGTGGGTGGCCATCAATATCCACATGGATCATACAATCCTAAGGATGAAACTTGGGAACATGAGGATTCTATGTGGGAATAATTCCCACATCCTTTTGAAGTTTTGCTTGTATATGCGTATGTAATGCACTAAGGACAATTCATAAATAAGGGGGAGGGGAATGTAATACCCCTAGGACAAACCCCAATTATAAATATAATGTAATTTTACATATAGTTTGGTGATCCAATATACTTTGAGGCCAAAGTGTCTTTGTATGTATGTATTTTGAAGCTAGAGTGCCTATTTGGTTACTAGGTTGGAGAGCCAGGAACTAAAAGACCAGTGAGTCTATATTTCTAAAATGTAATCACACTCAGTTTTTAATGAAAACAAATCACTGCTATAGACCTACCAGGTAAACCAATATGGTGGGATAAACTCCACTATAATGGGTAAATGGGGGATAAGAGTCTATGATTAAGGGGCTAATATAAGGGGGCTTAATCCAAAAGGAATATTTTATTAATATTCCTAAAGTCCAAAGTTTAAAACTATGGATATAAAATATACCTTAAGTTCAAAATTGGGAAATGTATCCCATGTGGACCCAACCTAGTTCCCAACATGACAAGTGTCAAGTTGGGAATATGCATATATATTTGGGGGGATTTATTTCATTGGATATCATTCCATTATCATTCTTACCATCAATGTCTCCTACCAACCATACTTGGTTCTTCCTTTACCTATACCTGTACATGTACCATGGAAATATTTGGAGCTAGACTAAAGAGGCAGGTTGTTAGACCTGTAGGACACTGAAGAGGTGGGTTGTTAGAACCATGCAGATTCTCTTCAGGTGAGATAACTACTAGGAATTGATTTATTGAGGTGCCAAGTTGTAGCTACAGGGATATGATACTTCCTTTACAACCTGTTATTGAAGCCCCAGAAAGGAAGTGGGGTAGCTGAAGGAATGTTGAGAAGAGAATGGGAAACCTTCCTGGGGTGGGACATGAATGTGTGTGTTTATGGATAAATTCGTGAGTGCGGACACAAACCAATCTCCCCAAATCCACCTGGATCTGGAACAAACCGTAACAGAATACTACTCTTTCCCTAGATCTAGCTATTGAACGAACTAAGAGAAATGGATGGTGTTCATACCTTATAAACGCTCTCCTTTAATCTCTGTTGTTCCTTGCTCTGCTCCGAT
>ML792705.1:515788-532117 GCA_009831015.1 Picea engelmannii | reverse complement strand
ATTTTGCATCAATATGTGTGATTGCAGAACATTTTTCATTAATTAAATTAGTATCCGAGTTCATAATTTTTATGTGGCATTGCCTAGTAGGGGTTTGGGGATGTTACATATTTTGGGGTTAAACCTTTCCCATGAAAACTCAAACCTCGTGACGCTATTAAAAAAATTGAGACCTTTCCAATGGTGCAAAAATCATGTCAATCGAATCTCATATGAAAAATGTATGCCTCTCGCAAGTTGATCTACTATGTTGACCACCATGGTATGAGAGGATGTCACGATATCCCATGTTACACATGCATATGGGGCTAGCCACAAATGTAATTTAAAGAAGATTCTAGAATGTTTTAAACTCTATGGAAATTGAGGGTTGAGGAAGTCAAAACCATACTCTTAGATGGCTATCAATCTATGTTAAATATCGGGCCAATAGGACGAGAAGGGGTTTTTATTCTATGTTATTCTATTTTGTTCCATAGTAGAGTAGAACAACTGGGAGTGGGAAATTAGAGAGCATAATAGAGGGGGTTGATGTTCTGTAGTAGGATAATAGACCACATGTCTTAGTTAACTCCATAGAGAGTACCTTCTCCTTTATACTTTCATTATTTCCATACCAGAGAAAAGAGAGAAGAGCAACCTCACCTTCTAGCTATGTTTTCTCCCATAAGGGTTTTGTTGGCCCATTGTTTTGATACATTTTAAACCTATAAGTTGACCCTTTTTGAATACCGTTTCCTCATATATTTATTGGTTATTTCCTTGTTACCATATTTTCTTGTGTTAAATACACCAAAGACCTTTAACAATCTTTAAGAGGTAAAATTTGTATATTTTATGATTTCCTAAGTCTTTAGTAGATTAGATTGGGCTTCTAGAACATGTTTTGCTGATGATGATTTGTCATAGTTCATTTTTGATACCACAACTCACTTCTACTACCGATAGTTCATTTCCAGTACTGATGGTTCACTTCCCCTACCTGATGTTGTTTATTGGCATACCCCCCTGATTTCAATTGTAGATTGGCCAAATGGGTTTTGTAGCTAACCAATACAAGATGGTGTGGCATTCATCAAGTGACACCTAAACTCATCCAATGGATCATGATCCCTCAGTCAAATGCACAGTCAACTCTCTTATGCATAGACTGGTAACAAGATCAAGATTAATGATAATGAAGACACCATTTATATGCACTCTGTGTCATATGAATAGTATGTATATCATTATGGATTTTATGATTAATATAGGTTTTATCCAATGGTTAGATCCATCATCTTGAACTTCTATTTCCATAACTTTTTCCACGAGGAAATAGAGGAAGCGATATAAACAATGTACTCACTATATTTGTGGGAATAATGCACCTTTTATATGTGTAGCCAATGCCGTAGAAAGAGGTCGAACCAAAGAACTATTATTATGTTGATTCAATACTTAATCATTGTATTAATGTTTGGATTGCTACTATAATTTGATTTGTACTTCATTAATGCCAAAAAAAAATTCTTAATTGGTGTGTTCTTCATAATGGTGTGAGATTGTGTTCTAGTTAGTTCACTATCCAATTGAAAGGGCCCACAAACCTGGATCACATAGCCATTTTGTATCATATCTAGGTAATATCGATGTGCTAGTATTTCATTTGCGCAATCACTATGTCCCTACTTAGCATAAATCATTTCCAAAATGTAATTTCATTTTTACATAGAAGAGGTTGTTCACTTTGGTTTATGATCTAATATTTTAAGTGTTTGTCAAATCACTTGTATTTCTTACTTGTACTAATTTACTCAATGATTCATTGATTAACCAACAATTGAAGTAATGTTTCAGTTTGAAGAGCTCCAACATATATTAGTTGCATGGTGTGAGTAGGTGATTTCAATGTCAATGTCAAATCACTTGTATTTCTTACTTGTACTAATTTACTCAATGAATCATTCATTAACCAACAGTTGAAGCAATGTTTCAATTTGAAGAGCTCCAACATATATTAGTTGCATGGTGTGAGTAGGTGATTTCAATGTCATCCTGCCTTTTTATTTCATTAGTACAATTATACTTGTATTCTTGATTGATTGAAGTACAATAATTAGAATTCTTTGGCCATTAAATTTATTCATGTCTTTGACTACAATAACACTTAATTCATTGAGTGAAAGACTGTGTCATAAGTCTCTCAAGGGGATTTAGAAAAAAGAACTAATGACTACTCTTTTTTTGAGTGTATTTTGTTCATAAGCATTTCAATTTCCTTTGCACACAGATAGTCTAAACACTCATTGATTGATATTAAAAGATAATATCTAATGCGATTCATATTTATGCACAAATAAGTAATTTGGACATAGTATGCAGAGCCATTAAACTCTTTCCACACTTGTTATTATTCCTATGAACATAGGTGATAATTTCTGGGAGTTACTTCTTGAACTAACTTACATATGCTTTGGTGTTTGATCAAATTGTGAAGTGTCTCTTTTTCCTTATGAGTCAATGACTTTGGTAGATAGGTTAACTTAGGATTTACTATTTTACCCACATAAACTATGTTTACAACTCACAAGTTCACGTCCCAGATTGACAAGCAAATGTAATAGGGTTTATTAAGCGAAAAATAAATCAACTAACAAATTTCCCAAAGAAAATATTTGTGTTATTTTGTGGATGGTGTGTGATTATATTTTATTGTTCTCTATTTTCTTCATTTTATCTATTTCATGCATAAGAAGAAAATTAGTAACTAAAGATTTCTGAATCTAAATGAATTTAACTTGTATAGTGTAGATTTAAATTTTATTTATCAAATATGTTGTGACAAATTGTTCCAGTGGAATATCCACGTCATTTTAAAGATCATATTGGTATCAAAATAGGTTTTCTTGGGGTATTTGTAGAAAGTTGCAGGAATCCAGAAAACAATTTAAGAACAAATACATAGAACCCTAGCCATGGTAGACAAGTATGTTCATAACAACCCTCAAGATCCAATAGAAGAGAGATTTGATAGGTTGGAAGAAAATGTCGATGATATCAACTGCAATATGAAACTCCTCATGGAATCTCTAGAAAGAAATCTCAGACCATTCAGAGATGATCAAGGATCTAACTCAAATATCAGATCAGAGGGGAAATTGGGAGATTAGGAAGATCCAGGAAAGGAGTCATGGAAAGAAACCAAGAAAGAGCAGTCGAGTTCGAGTGTCATTAACCCTTCATAGTCCCTATTCAAGATGGGAGAAAAAGTGGAAATAAAGTCATACCAAGGTGAGATTGATGCATTAAAACTAAATCACTGGTTTCAACAACTATAATTTTATTTTAGTAGTCACCATGTAGATGAAGAGAAAAATATTTCATTTTTCTAGATTGAATTTAGAGGTCCATGCTTTAACCTGGTGGGAACGCTAGATGGAAACACATAGGATGGGCATACATAAACACTTAGGTTGGACAGTGATCCTCCAATAAATAGGTAGGAGGACTTCAAAACCCTCATCAAGTCCCAATTCTACCCTATTGGGTATGTAGAGGACCAATGGATCCAGTGGAACTACTTTAGGTAGAGGTAGGGGCAGAGTGTACACAAGTAGACCACTAAGTTAAAAAAGATGTCCATCATGCTGGGTATCTCTCCCAAGAACCTATATGTACTCCTCAATTATCTAGTGTGTTTACATAGTCATCTATGAAAGAAGGTGTTGTTCTTCAAGCCAAGGACAATGGATGAGGCGTGTGTAAGTAACAATACCTGGAAAACATAGGCCAAAAGAAGGGGAAACCAAGTGGTTATAAGAAGAAAGAGTAATGGGGAGCTTCCAAGGAGGGGAAGAAGAAGTGGAAAGGGGGGAAATATAAGAAGACAAAAACCATTACAAACCAGTGCAAAAATCCCAGTAATCATTGTAATCATTGAAACATTGATGGCCACACTTAGTAAAAGTGTTGAAAACTACATCTAGTTATGGACTCAAAGAACCACATGAAGGATGGAAAGGAAAAGAACCTTCTAGCCACATATTTGAGAAATGATGTTGAAAGTATATCTGATGTGGATGAAAATATTTTCTACACATATATGTAGAAGAGGGTGAATTTGAATATCCTTCATCACCAGGAAGAGAAGGAAATGACCAAGCTCTTCCATATCAAGATTTAGGTCAAGAAGACCAAGATAGATGCTCTATTCAACTTTGGTTCATAGGATAATTTCATAGCAGTGGATCTATTCAACGAGCTTGGATTGGTTCATGATCATCCTATCTCCTATCCATTGGGTTGGGTAAACATGGAGTGGATATCAAGGTAACAATGTAGTGCAAGATAAAATTTGTTGTAAGTGTTGATTTTATAGATGAAGTAGAAATGAATGTAGTACCACTCGATGTATGAAAAGTAGTGTTTGGAAGATCCTACATGTATATGAGAGATGCTATATTCATGTGGAGATCCAACTGGTATCCCCTCATCAAGGATGGGAAATCCTTCATCATCAACTTGCACAAAGGAAAATAAAAAATTTCACTTGTAAGTGACAATCAAGCTAAGAAATTAATCAGTTCTAGCAAGAGATATGTTTTACTTTTCCTAACAGAAAATAGTCTTGTAAAGAGTCGTTAAAAGTAAATATGTCTCTAGAAGGGTTTACTAAGGATAAAAAACATTAATTGTAGGATTTTATAAAGGCATACATTTGAGTGTTCCGGGAACCTAAAGGGATACCACCTAAGAGGGAAGTGGAGCATAAAATCCAATTATTTCTAGACTTCGCCTTGCAAAATATTGGTATGTATAGATTGTTTATTCTGGAAGAAAACAAGGCAAAGAAGTAGTTGCAACAATTTTTGGAGTAGGGTGTGATTGGACCAAGTACCTCACCTTGTTGGTCACTCATCATAATTGTGGCCAAGAAGGATGGGACTTGGAGAATGTGTATCGATTACAGGGAATTGGACAATATTACACTAAAGAATCAATACCCTCTGCCCATGATCGATGATTTGTTGGACCAACTATAAGATGATAAGTACTTCACTAAGTTGGATTTAAAATCACAACATCACCGGGAACGATTCAAAGAAGAAGATACCTATAATAATTCCTTCAAGACAAGGAAAGTTTCTATGAGTGGTTGGTTATTCCATTTGATTTATGCAACACACCAACTACATTTATGAGATCAATAATGATGTTTTACACCCTTATCTAGATTCATTTGTTATTGTATATTTGGATGATATATTGGTTTATAGTCCTACCTGGGAGAAGCACATATCACATCTTATGCAGGTGTTATAGAATCTGAATAAGAACCAACTGTTATCCAATCTCAATAAATGCAAGTTTTCTCATCAATATTTGGTGTATTATGGGTATGTGATCGATGGAGGATAGCTCAAGATAGATCCTGCCAAGATGGAGGCCATCATGAAATGGCCAACTCCTACAAATTGCACAAAAGTTAGGAGCATTATTGGGGTAGCAAAGTAATTGCATAATTTCATAGCTTCATTTTCAAAAATATCTAAACCACTCCACACAATAAAAATAAGTAGTAAGAGTTTCCATTGGGGGAAGAATCAACATAAGGCTTTTGATGAGATGAAAACAAATACCAGTCAAGCACCAATGCTCACACTACTAAACTTTCAGAAGCCCTTCAAAGTGGAGGTAGATACAAGAGGGTATGCCATTGATCCATATTATTTTCGAAAAGAAATGAGAGTGGAGATATAACATAGAAGTATACAGATATATTTCAAGAGTGACAATAATATTACAAATATCTATCAAAAATATAACAAGAGGCACATATGTATAGTAATACATAATTTCTATTAATGAGCGAAATGTACAAAACTGTAGAAATATATAGTGAAAGACTTGCTAGAATGGTGAAATCTTATATCTGAGAAGAGATGTCATAGATACTTGCATTCACAAGAAGATGGATTAAATTGAGGCTCTAAAGGCCTTTTTAACATAAATAAAATACAAAACCCTAACACCGGAAGATGAAAAGCCAACAGTTTTGTGGACCCCGTTTTGGGTAGTTTGGTGTATCAACTTCTCACGGGCGTAACTTTGGCATATGATCTCCATTTGGAGTGAACAATAGCTTGTTTTAAAGGTATCGTCAAGGAGATTCATTTTGGGGGCTCAATCAAATATTGTGGCCATCATTGAGGTGCTCGATCCCAAAAAAACTTTATTTAGGCCCTTAAAATAGCCCTAGAAGTTTAAGAACTGAAAAACTACTATAAATATTAAGTTGCCAGAAGACTATTTTGAGCTAGTTGGAATAGATGGGTGGCCACTGATATCCACCTGGATCAATCCTTCCTGCTTAGGAAGCAATGGTATCGATTGCATTGAGTTCTCAGGGGAGAGGGAAAAGTGTTTACTAAATTTGCATCTTGATGAGCTTCTTGCCTTGCTGGAGAAGTTGCACTGCTTAGATTGTTGAAGGTTGTCATGAAGATGTGGCTGGAAGGGTTGGATATTTTTAACCAATGTGGCTACATGAGATGCCTGTGTGGAGAAGGAATCTTTACAATTTTCTGCAATCTTGTTGACCTTCTTCTGTTGGATAAAAGGTGATTGGACCGAGGCTACATGATCCATATGGATATCAGTGGCCACTCACCTTTTCCAACTTCCTCAAAACATTTTTCTGACAATTTTGGCAATTTACTATTTTTAGCAGTTTTAACTTCTAGGGCCATTTTGAGGACCTAAATGAAGGTTTTTTGGGATAGAGCTCCTTAATGATATCCAAATTCATTATTGAGCCCCCAAAATGAATCTACTCGATGATACATTTCTAACGGGCTATCACACACCTAAAACGGAGATCGTATGCAAAAGTTACGACCCCGGGAAGTTGATGTACTAACTTACCCAAATGGGGCCCACATGACTTTTGGTGCTTCATCTCCCAGGGTTAGGTTTTTGGATGTCTAGGGTTTTTGGCATTCTTTCTTATTGTAGAAATGCCTTCAGAGCCTCATTGTAACTTTCTTCGTGTGAATGCACGCTGCCGTCACATCTCTTCTCAGAGATAAGCCACCACCATTCCAACAAGCTTGTTTCCATTACATTTTATAGTTTCAGCTTATTTTGTTATTGAATAGAAAACCAGTTTTACTGTATTTCTGTTATTTTGTGTTAAGCACCTGCTAATAATCTGTATTCATTTCGTTCTACTCATAAAATCCGGATCAGTGGTATCAGAGTGGTCTGCTCCTTGTCATCTTAATGCATGTCCCCAACGAGGTCGGAGTACAAAGAGTTGGGTCTCGAGCTTGTGTCTCTTGAGGAAAGAAGCTCTTGCATGCTTAAGAAACCTCCCATGGCAAGAGAAAATAAATATGATGGGATAGGAGATCCTTTCAAACGGTTGATTGAGGAAGACCTCACGCAACAGAGGAACGAGATGATGGATAGTTTCGTGCAAATCCTTCGACGACTACCAACTGGCGGAACATCTTCTTCGAATGGAGGCGTGTTGACGGGCGAAATTGATTGCTCGTCAACTAGAGAAGTGAATCTAGTCCAAGTCTATCTAATTAACCCAAGCCATTTGGATTAATTCACTTCGACGGGTTTAGCGGCTCCATTGGCTGATCTAAGTCCTAAAGAAAGAAAAAAATATAACTAAATAAAATACAATAACTTAATAAATAACACTCATTGAAAAATATATATACATCTAATATATATCTACAGTTTAACTAATTAATATTTATGAAATAATTCTATTTATCATATGCACAATATATACAAATAATTCTATTTCTAATATATATATATAATATGTACAAACTACGAATTTTAATCTAAATCCATGAAAATCGAATGTAAATTGATTTTTTAAACAACAGTAAAGCTATTTTTGGTTTATTTTCTTATAATGTTTATATAAAAGAAATTGAATATCAAACTGTCTAATTAAACAAAGAAATAACAGATGATAAAAAGTGTTTTAACTACAAGGAACTTCTATATCTATTATACTAATGAAATTAAATAACAAGATGACCTGTTATCGCATCCAATATCTGTTCAATGTGTAGCATCCAGTCATCTTGTCTGACGAGGTAAACCTGCAACAGATCCTAAAATTGCTTCTAATAAATGTGAAGCAGTAATGATGGAATTCGAATGATAGAACATATAAGAGATATGATCACAACAATCTCATAATTTTACAAGAAGCCACATTAAGAAAAATCTTTCTATAAGAACTTGAGTATAAACGTTCAATCAAAGATAAAGATAAATCTCTTAATTCAAGTTTGAATGAATGATTACTGTGTGTTAAATATGGAACATGAAACATGGATAATATATAAACTTTTATCATACCAGCTTGTAGTAAACCATGACAACGAAAGAAATCATAATCTATCTACAAATTGAAATAAACATGTCTTGAATAAAACCACAATACGGAAAAGCTAAACCTGTGACGAGTATTATATTCCATTCAAGTCTGTAAATGAAAAATCCATAGTCTTTCCCCAGGCAGAGATGATCGAATGTATACAAAATAACATGCTTATATAGGTTTCCAGGAAACAAAACTGTTTCCTGTTGATAATATCAAATCTGTTTCAAAAATATGGGGGACACAACCTCCCTGATTTCACTGAATAAAAATACCAACAGCCTAATCTATTTACTAAAAACACAAAGTTGATATGGCTGGGAGATCTCAACAGTGCCCCATATCTCCTTGGAAATCATGGGTTCCTGAAAAAATGAAAATGAGGAAATTTTAGATATGTTTTCAATTGTCAAATCAAGCAATTCAAATTTTTCTAACTGGCTACAGAATCTTACGATTCTATAGCTAGTTATAATAGCAACTACAATCATATTTTATTCAATAAATAAAACAAACTAATCTTTATAAGAAAGATAATCTATTCAATCAAATCGTATATCCTAACTTGAGAGTGACAAAATCATGCTAAAATTTAAAAATATCATTCCTCAAATCATGGAATTAAAACATATCAAGCAATCTTGGAGTTTACAATTGTTGTTGCTACCTCTACATTCTTGAAAATGACAGATCCTGTAGTGTTTAGGCATTTATCCTTTGCTTGGGTTATGGATTAGAGTCTATTGTTCTCGTTTGTCAACAAATCCACTTGGTCTTTTAAATATTTAAGTCGATACTGTAGCAAAGGCACATTAGTATAATACCTGTCTATCCAATATCGACACTCATCACATTGTGGTTGTAGAGACTGTGCATTGGCACTGATAGCAATAAGGGTTGGAGAATCATCCATGCGAAAGGTAGGCTTATCATAGAGTTGAATGCCCGAGAATTCTGGGTTATTCTTTAGACATGGAGGCAGGTTGTTTACATAGTTGTAGGGTCTATCAAGATAGAGCCCATTAATCAGCCAGGGATCTTTTGATTTCCGAGTCTGAATCTTCACTCACATTAATCATGTTGTTTGTGTCTGCATAGGGTTTGATTTTATTTCAAACACTTCGTGATATCAAAGGACCAGCCCTTTTATTCTTAAAATTAACATCGACATTTCCCTTGTGCTTCTTCCCTGTAGGTTTCATAACCTTTTTAGTGATATCCTTTGGATGCGAACTCGGTTGATTGTCCTATCAAGTGACATCAGGGTAGGTCAAGGGTTCATTATTAGGGGAAATATCATAGGGCAGGAGAGATGGAGAAGAGGCTGTAGTGTTCACAAGGGTTTCAACAATGACTGGTTTATCAATGACGCAAACGCGCCACCTGGCACGTCCGCTCCCACCAAGACCTTCCTTTCATTAGGCCCAAAGAGCTAGAATGCTCTTCAAAACCCCTTATCGGGAGTTTTCTACACTCACAGAATGCTCTTTATGATCTCCCTACGCCCTATCGGGAAATCAAACCTCGCATGTTCAAGAGTCCTATTGCCACCGGATCGGGTCTTACCAATCCCCGAACCCCGATGAGAATCCACCCACGTGTTCCTTGCTTTTATCGGGAATTTTCCTGATCGGGAAATTGGCACTCGCGTTGTCGTGATCCACTGCTCTCACGGATCCCTGATTCTCTATCGGCGATGGTACCTTTTCACCCCTTAGCTCCCTCTGGCTAACTCTTGCGCATGTGACTTGCTGGTCCACAAGACCACAGTCCTTCCCCTATCATAGTTTCGGACTTCGGGAAATCGCGTATCAGAATATCGCGATTCTCGTTGTCAATGTACATGGGACTTTCAACTTCCCGAACCCCGATATAAATTGCCACCTGTCCTCCACTGAAATGCTCAGACTGTGGGACCGTCGCATTTCGGGATTTCGCGACTTCTCCTGTCGTGAGTTTCTCGTCACCGAGAATCTTGAAATGACGAACCCCGATACAGGTGTGAGCTCTTTCCTCCACGTCACCACTTCCTCTCTCGTCTATCGGGTATCGCAAAATCACGATTTCTAATGCAGCGATTCCGTTGTATGCGGAAACCCCGAAATGACGAACCTCGATTCCTTCAGATCCTCAGACACGTGTCCCTCAGATCGAATGGCTTCGACCGTATCGGGAAATTGTGATTTCAATTGGCAAGTGTTTCACGACTCCGGAAATCCCGATATCCCGAACTTTGAACTATCCGGGATCTCTCTCCACATGTCCCTACAGAGATCAACGGCTGAGATTCTATCGGGAAATCACCGATCATGATTCCTATATGCAAGAGTTCTTGCCTTTTGAAATTCCGATGCTCCAAATGTCGACTCACCAGGATCTCCTACCACACGTCCTCGCCGATGGACGGTCCAAAACGCTTGTCAAGAAATCACGGATTGCGATTCCAACTTGAGAGCATTCTATGTCTCTGGAAATCCCGAAATGCTGAACTCCGACTCACTCCGGATTGCTGACACATGTCTTGTCCTAGATCTACGGCTGAGATCCCTTCTCGGGATTTCGGGACCTATGAGGTCTCGATTCTCTTGTTCAGCGAAACCCCAATGGATCTAATGTCCCGATGATTCCTCCGGGTTCCTCCTCTATTCGCTGCGACTTAAACTATGTGCAACTCCCTGAGATCTAAGGGATGACGGGATTTCATCGATTTCCTCGGTAAAATCCTGACCGTCGATTCCTCCTCCTTGAGGATTTCTTAGCTCGGAAAGCCTTCTGTGTAGCCTCTCGATAATTTCTAAGGTCTTGCTCCTCCTGATATTTTCCACTCCGATTCTTTCAGAGGAACTTACGCGTATTCCTTGCGCTCAACCCTATAAACACTTTAAGTGTTCGAGCTTCTTCGACTCTGCGCAACTCCTGCAGCAGCAGTCTTCGATCTCCTTTCTTCTCAGATTCACAACTGAGAATTCCTCTTCAGCCTGCGCACTCCTTACATGCATCCAACAACCCACTTTCACTTCTGGGTGAATGAGAACAAAAGTTAAACTACTGAGCCTTCATCAATGCACTCCTTGCGGATGAATTCAACTGCACACCTTGCAGGAATCTCCTGGCTCAGATAGAGAAACAATTGAAACTCACTCTCTCTCCCTTTCAAACTTCAGTTGAAACATGAAATTACAAGCACAAAATATACAAAGCAATGCATAACAAGAAAGCAAACATTCCTGAGCACAACATCAATACATAGAGAAAACAACACAAACCATGTGCTTGAATCAAAGATTCCTTCTATAAATTCAAATGCCTATACATGGGTGTTCTTCATACAATATTCTCTGCTTGCTCTTCTCTTCTCCTAAATGCTTGATAATGTTACAATGATACAATGAGGGTGTCTATATCCGTTTTCCCTCTCAGACTCTAAACTATCAAATCTAGACTTAAACATCTATCTACCAGCATTAAATCTATTAAATGCCTCCTATCTATTAAGGACGAGAGCGTATCTCTCAGAGTCCAATACAATATACAAAAGGCTCTTTCCATAAATGCATCATTTATACATTGGCGCATCATCTTGAATGAAATTTCAAAAAGTTTCGGCTGGACTTGTCCAGCTGTTCATTGTCTTCCATGCTGGCTCGCTTGTCATGGGTGATGCTCCTGCATCATACTCCTCGGCTTGAAAACTTTCATGGGCTCCTGTCCATGAGCTCTTGCATGGTATGTCCATGCTTTTGAATCTCTGCTTTAGTCTCCTATATGGCATATTCCACCGGATGGCCCTTCCACTCGACTAGATACTCGAAGTATTTCTTTCGTCTGGTCCTTTTACTCACTCTTTTGTCAAGTATATGCTCCATCTGTGGCTTCTCTGCAATCGACATCTGTTTCTACCACTAGATTTCTGGTTGTTCATCACTTCTAACTTCTATTTCCTTAGCCTTATATGGATATAAGTTTGAGACATTGAATGTCGGAGATATTCTGATCCTATCCGACAACTCAATTTCATAAGCATTTTCTCCCAATTTCTTTAGGACTCTGCATGGCCCAATTTTCTTCATTTTTAGCTTATTGTATGTTCCCCTTGGGAACCTTTCCTTCCTCAGATGTGCCAGAACTAGATCACCAACTTTGAACTGAAGTTGTCTCTGATGCTGATCTGCTCTGCGCTTATATTCCTGGTTTGATTCCAACAATCGCTTCTTCACCCTGCTGTGAAGTTCTTCCATCACCTCTGTGAATTATTCAGCGCTTGCACTCTTAGTCATTATCTGCTATGAATCCCTCAGTTCAGATACTCCTCTTGGCTTCCTACTGTATACAATCTCAAATGGAATTTTTCCTGTGCTCCTGTTCACTGAGTCATTGTATGCAAACTCTGCCTGTGGCAACACATTGTCCCAGCTGCTGTGGTGCTCTGTCACCAGACTTCTTAATAAATTTCCCAGACTTCTATTTACCACCTCTGTTTGCCCATCTGTCTGTGGATGATAGGAAGAACTAAACATCAAGTTAGTTCCCATCTTCTTCCAGAGTGTCCTCCAGAAATGTCCAATGAATTTTGTATCCCTGTCTGATACTATACTTCTGGGTAAACCATGAAGTCTAACGATCTCCTTGAAAAACAAATTTGCGATGTGAGTCGCATCGCTGGTCTTCTAGCATGGGATAAATTTTTCCATTTTGGAAAACCTGTCAACCACCACAAAGATCGAATCATGTCCTCTTTGCATCCTAGGCAATCCCAATACAAAATCCATGCTGATTTCATCCCACGGCCTCTCAGGTATGGACAATGGCTGGTAAAATCCCGCATTCTGCTTCCTGCCCTTTGAATGCTGGAAAATTCTACACCTGTCAACAACCTTCTTAACTTCCGACTGCATCCCTGGAAAAAATTATTCTTCGCTCAACTTTGCAAATGTCTTATTGTGGCCAAAATGTCCTGCTAATCCACCACTGTGCTTCTCTTTTAGCAGATTCTCCCTCTTGGAGCAATTTGGAATGCATAAATGATTTCCTCTGAACAAAAAGCCATTTTGGATCATGTAATCCATCCATGGGCTTCTGTCTCTGAGAACTGGATTCTCAGTTGCCTCATATGCCTCTGCAAAGTCTACATCACCTGCATACATGTCCTTAAGATTTTCAAAACCCAATGTTTTGACTCGAAACTCCTGCAACAACAAACACTTCCTTCTCAAAGCATCAACCACTTTGTTAGCAGTACCTGAAATGTGTTTAATTACAAATGTAAAATTCTTCATATACTCTACCCATTTAGCATGTTTCTGATTCAACTTCTCCCGTTGAGTCACAAACTGCAATGCATGATTATCACTATACAGAACAAATTCTTTCGGAATTAAATAATGCCTCCACTTCTTCAACACCTGTATGATAGCATAAAATTCTTTATCATACGTGGAGTACTTCAATTTTGCCTCATCCAGCTTCTTGCTGAAATATGCAACAGGTCTGTCCTCCTGGCTCAAGACCGCTCCTATGGAAAAGCCACTTGCATCACATTTTACCTGGAACACTTTCGTAAAATCTGGCAACACCAAAAACGGTTGTTCTATGATCTTTCGCCTCAACAGATTGCAGATATTCTCTGCCTCTTCAGTCCAATGAAATTTTTTATGTCTTTTATTGACAGTATCCATCATTTCTGCGCTAATTCCACTGAAATTCCTGATGAATTTCCGCTAGAAACTAGCCAGTCCATGAAAAATTCTTACCTCGAAAATATTCCTCGGTGATGGCCAATTTTTAATTACCTCCACTTTACTTGGATCCATCTTTAATTCATTCGCCAATATGACAAACCCCAAGTAAATGAGTTATGTCTTCATAAATGAAGATTTCCTCATGTTGATCAACAACTTCTCTTGTTGTAGCTTCCTCATTACTGCAGCTAAATGCTTCAGATGCTCTTCTTTTGTTTTGCTGAAAATTAATATGTCATCTAGATAAACAATGAAAAAATTACTAATGAATTCCTTCAGCACTTCATTCATCAACCTCATAAAGGTACTTGGGGCATTCGTCAAGCCAAACGGCATGACTAGCCATTCATACAACCCTTCGTTGGTTTTGAAGGCTGTCTTCCACTCATCACCTTCCCTCATGCGAATCTGATGGTATCCGCTTTTCAAATCAAATTTTGAAAAAAATTTGGCTCCACTTAAACATTCCATCAGGTCATCCATCCGTGGAAATGGAAACCTATACCTGATGGTTATCTTGTTAATGGCTCTAGAATCTGTACACATTCTCCAACCTCCATCTTTCTTTGGACTCAGTACCGTTGGAATGGCACATAGACTTAAACTTTCTCTGATCAGTCCTTTATCCAACAGTTCCTGTACCTGCCTTTTAACTTCTTCATTCTCCTACGGTGTCAACCTGTATGCGGCCTTATTCGATAAACTGGCTCTTGGTATGAGGTCTATATGATGACTCACACTCCTCATCAGTGGCAACGAATGAGGTAATTCGTCTACCACAATGTCAGTGAACTCTTCTAGCAGTTCCTAAATTTCTTCCGGCAAATCATCCACTCTTGTGCTGGTCAAAACAATTTTTGTTTTCCTGACCACAAAGAATTGTGGATCTTCCTTCTTCTTTACTTCCGCCAGAAGTTCCTTCCCAGTCATGAGAAGTACAGTATTTCTCGGCTCTGGTTTTACTTCTTATCTTTAATTGGAAGTAACATATGTGTTCTCCCATTCTTCTCCAAAGTATATGTAATCATTTTCCCATCATGAACTACGTTCCTGTCATATTGCCATGGCCTGCCTAGAAATAAATGGCATACATCCATAGGAATAACATCACAGAGTATCTTATCATTATATCCTCCTATCTTGATGTCAACTAAGAACTGTTTAGTGACACTTACATGATGTCCCTTCTGTAGCCATGAAACTTTGTATGGACTTGGATGATCATTCGTCTCCAACTCTAGTTTCTCCACCATCTCGGTTGAAACGAGATTGTCTATGCTTCCACTATCCACAGTAACCTTTCATTTCCTATCTTTGGTCTTGCATGTGGTTCTGAACAGTCTATTTCTTTGAGCTGTGTCCTCCACCTCCTTCTCAGGTGTTAAGAGAACCTTACGCATCATCAATGACCTTCCGTCTTCTGCGTCTTCTTCTTCAGCATTCCACCTTTGTGCTTCAGCGATGTGAGCTTCTCCTCCATCCTTCTTCCTATCTAGATAGTCAACTGCCTTGTGTCCATTCTTTCCACACGTGAAGCATGTGATGACTCCACCTCTACCTCTTCCTCTACCTCTGGTACGAGGAAATGTGCTATTATCAACGTATCCTCCACTTTGTTTTGTCTGCTGCCTTCGCTATTCAACGTGCTGTCCTCACTGTGAACTTCCACCTCTTTCTGTTCTCATCTGAGGTTTCTTCCAGTCGTCCTTGGATTTATGGAAACTATCTTGGGCAATTGACTTACCTTTTGGCTGGCTCCTACCTCGACCTCGCTGTGCTGGCTTACGGCTTAGCTTTTCCTCAGCTTTCAACGCCATCTGATACACGTCCTCCATCGTTCTTATGGTTGTCATACTCATCTCATCCTGGATATCGCATCTCAAGCCATTCATATACCTGGAAACTTTTTCATCATCGCTCTCCCAATGATCTGCTCTGATATTGAGCTTGTAGAATTCCTCAGTATAATCCTTTACTGTCATCAGCTTCTGCCTTAGGTTCTGCATCCTCCTGAACAGTGTGATTTGATAATCCCTTGGGATGAATTTTGCCTTTGATCCGGATTATTTTCGGCACGAAATGAGAGCGGAGATGTAATAAAGAAATGCACAGAGATATCGCGTATATCCAGTAATATAACAGAAATATATCAGAGATGCAACCATAAACACAGAGATACAGTAATACACGATTTCT
>ML792705.1:478810-515738 GCA_009831015.1 Picea engelmannii | reverse complement strand
CTAGAATGGTGGCAGCTTATCTCTGAGAAGAGATGTGACGGCTACTCGCATTCGCAAGAAGATGATTACAATGAGGCTCGGAAGGCCTTTTTACAATAGATGGGAATTCCAAAAGTCCTAGACATCCAAAAACCTAACCCTAGTAGATGAAGCGCCAAAAGTCATGTGGGCCCCGTTTGGGTAAGTTGGTGCATCAACTTCCCGGGGTCGTAACTTTTGCATACGATCTCCGTTTTAGGAGTATGATAGCTCGTTGGAAAGATCTATGCGAGGACTAAAACATTTTTGAAAAAATTCCATCATCCATGATGGAATTTTGCAACCACAACAAACATACCCTAAAAAACGTCATTTTGGGCCTCAAAACGGCTCCAGAAGTTCAGGACCCGAAAAACTGCTAAAAATAGTAAATTGCCAAAAATGTCAGAACACTGTTTTGAGCCACTTGGAAAAGGTGGGTGGCCACCGATATCCATATGGATCAGCCTTCATCTTCGCAATCATTCAATCCCAGCTTTTGATCTTTTGCTTGCCCTTGGAACGTCTATCTGCTTGAAGCTCGTCCCACCATAATGCTGCGTGTCCCTTTAATTTTGTGACAACATGCCTAACCTTTTTATCCTCTTCGATATCCTCATAATCGAAGTAGGTATCAAGAGCTCTAGTCCAATCTAGAAGATCTTCTGCATCCAGACTCCCTTCGTAAGCTAGAATGTCCATCTTTGTTTTCGAACTCATCCGGGCAATAGCTTTAATTAATCGCTCATTGGCTACATCTTCAGCTGCAAATTCTCCTTGTTGTTCAACTTCAACTTTGCCTTTGGAGTCGCTTAGATCGCCAGCACTGGATGTGCATCTCTACGCTGCTTTCATATCTTCTAATCTCGCTCGGAGATCACATATCTGCCTTTCCATCTCTGTATTTTGTGCTTGTATTCCTCTGCCTCTTTGGTTTCCCCTATCCTCTGGATCGGGTGATTGTCTTTCTCTCCTCGGCGGCATGGTGAAATTTTCTCTTCTTCTCTGCTACAGAAAAAAAAGAAAATTTCTCACTCTGATACCACTCTGATGTAAATGGGCCACCTGGCACGTCCGCTCCCACCAGGACCTTCCTTTCCCTAGGCCCAAAGAGATAGAATGCTCTTCAAAACCCCTTATCGGGAGTTTTCTACACCCACATAATGCTCTTTATGATCTCCCTACGCCCTATCGGGAAATCATACCTTGCGTGTTCGCGAGTCCTATTGCCACCGGATCAGGTCTTACCAATCCCCGAACCTCGATGAGAATCCACCCACGTGTTCCTTGCTTTTATCGGGAATTTTCCCGATCGAGAAATCAGCACTCGCGCTGTCGTGATCCACTACTCTCACGGATCCCCGATTCCCGATCGGCGATGGTACCTCTGCACCCCTTAGCTCCCTCCGGCTAACTCTTGCGCATGTGACCTGATGGTCCACAAGACCACAGTCCTTCCCCTATCGGAGTTTCAGACTTCGAGAAATCGCGTATCGGAATATCGCGATTCTCGTTGTCAATGTACACGTGACTTTCAACTTCCCGAACCCCGATATAAATTTCCACCTGTCCTCCACTGAAATGCTCAGACTGTGGGACCGTCACGTTTCGGGATTTCGCGACTTCTCCTGTCATGAGTTTCTCGTCACCGAGAATCCCGAAATGCCGAACCACGATACAGGTGCGAGCTCTTTCCTCCACGTCACCACTTCCTCTCTCCTCTATCAAGTATCATGAAATCACGATTTCTAATGTAGCAATT
This sequence comes from Picea engelmannii, assembly GCA_009831015.1. Classification (NCBI taxonomy): domain Eukaryota; kingdom Viridiplantae; phylum Streptophyta; class Pinopsida; order Pinales; family Pinaceae; genus Picea; species Picea engelmannii. The sequence goes on along the minus strand of ML792705.1, from coordinate 513,958 downwards.
CCATTGTATGTGGAAACCCCAAAATGTCGAACCCCGATTCCTTCAGATCCTCGGACAAGTGTCCCTCAGATCGAATGGCTCCGACCGTATCGGGAAATCACTAATCACGATTTCAATTGGCAAGTGTTTCACGACTCCGGAAATCCCGATATCCCGAACTCTGAACTATCCAAGATCTCTCTCCACGTGTCCCTGCAGAGATCAACGACTAAGATTCTATTGGGAAATCGCCGATCGCGATTCCTATATGCAAGAGTTCTTGCCTTTGGAAATTCCAATGCTCCAAACGCCGACTCGCCAGGATCTCCAACCACGTGTCCTCGCCGATGGACGGTCCAAAATTCCCGTTGAGAAATCACGGATCGCGATTCCAACTTGCGAGCGTTGTATGTCTCCAAAAATCCTGAAATGCCAAACTCTGACTCACTCCAGATTGCTGACACGTGTCCCGTCCGAGATCTATGGCTGAGATCCCTTCTCGAGATTTCGGGACCTATGAGGTCTCGATTCTCTTGTTCAGTGAAACCCTAATGGATCTAATGTCTTGATGATTTGTCCAGGTTCCTCCTCTGTTCGCTGCGACTTAAACCATGCGCAACTCCCCAAGATCTAACGGCTGACAGGATTTCGTTGATTTCCTCGGTAAAATCCTGACCGTCGATTCCTCCTCCTTGAGGATTTCTTGGCTCGGAAAACCTTCTGTGCAGCCTCTTGATAATTTTTAAGGTCTTGCTCCTCCTGATATTTTCCACTCTGATTCTTTCAGAGGAACTTACGCGTATTCCTTGCGCTCAACCCTGTAAACACTTTAAGTGTTCGAGCTTCTTCGACTCTGCGCAACTCCTGCAGCAACAGTCTTCGATCTCCTTTCTTCTCAGATTCACAACTGAGAATTCCTCTTTAGCCTACGCACTCCTTGCACGCCTCCAACAACCCACTTACACTTCTGGGTGAATGAGAACAAAAGTTAAACTACTGAGCCTTCATCAATGCACTCCTTGCGGATGAATTCAACTGCACACCTTGCAGGAATCTTCTGGCTCAGATAGAGAAACAATTGAAACTCACTCTCTCTCCCTTTCAAACTTCAGTTGAAACATGAAATCACATGCACAACATATACAAAGCAATGCATAACAAGAAAGCAAACATTCCTGAGCACAATATCAATACACAGAGAAAGCAACACAAACCATGTGCTTGAATCAAAGCTTCCTTCTATAAATTCAAATGCCTATACATGGGTGTTCTTCATACAATATTCTCTGCTTGCTCTTCTCTTCTCCTGAATGCTTGATAATGTTACAATAATACAATGAGGGTGTCTATATCCCTTTTCCCTCTCAGACTGTAAACTATCAAATCTAGACTTAAACATCTATCTACCAGCATTAAATCTATTAAATGCCTCCTATCTATTAAGGATGAGAGCGTATCGCTCAGAGTCCAATACAATATACAAAAGGCGCTTTCCATAAATGCATCATTTATACATTGGCGCATCATCTTGAATGAAATTTCAAAAAGTTTCGGCTGGACTTGTCCAGTTGTTCATTGTCTTCCATGCTGGCTCGCTTGTCATGGGCGATGCTCCTGCATCAATCAACCTGTCCCAACTCACTATTGCCAAAGCCATTTCGTGAAATAAATGCATCCCAAAAATTGTTTTGTAATTGAAACTGATGCAAAAGGATAATTTTAATTAAACCATGATGGAATAAACTCGAATCAGGCCTCTAATTCTTAAACTGTTTTCCCATCTTGTACAGGCTTCTAAGCAGGAAGTAGGGCATATTCAACGAGAAGCCAATGAAACTCATAAGCAAGTGCAGATGATACAGGAAAACTAATCCAAATCTTCCTTCACATGTAATGAATTGTTTCACAATAGAAAGTAGATAATGCCACCTAGGTTTTAAGGATGAGACTGACATACCTTGATCACAACTAGTAATTTTCCGTGAGGTGAACATCAAAGTCCAGGGGACCTCTTCAACTTTTGCATTATTGAACCATTTCTTCCCGAAAGCTGGTAAACCCATGGCTTGGATTAAAAACTCTTCTGTTACTTCTAATTGCACGTCACCTATCTTTGCTCTGCAGCCATCGAAGGTCAAGGAAAATTCTTGGGCAACTCAAAGATTGAAGCCCTTAAATTTTTCAATGAACAAATGCCAACCATTCCTTTCTAAATCATCCCTAGAATTATCATATGATAGGAAGGTTTGGATTCCATTTGGCTCGATCCTTACCACTAGAGCCATGGCGAACAAAAGGGAATCAACACAGAACTCAGAGGTAGGGTTTGATAAAATGCCACAGAGCCATAGCCCCGAGCCTCAACAAAACAATGCTATGATAGTTCAAATGATAGGCAGAGGCATTAATCACCATGCGTGGGAACAAAATCATGAAGCTCGAGACCATACAAAAGAGTAATGGCATGTTGTACTTTGTATTCCACCTTGACATTGGGTACATATTAGGATCAGATCACTTTGAAAACCATAGTACGAGCATTCATAGATTAATCACAAAGGTAAGTGCATTGAATAACAATTGAATAATTCAAAGTTTCATGAATCAAAACTCCATCAATATCAATCGAATATTAATGAATGGAGGTATTTCAATTATGAAACCAAGGCATGTTTAGAACCAAGGGGTTATAAACAAGGAGAACAATCATGTTCATAGCAAAAATATGACAATTCTATAATAAACCACATGAGCAGTCTTCCTTTAATCACAAATCAAAACAAAATGTCAATTCCAGCCATGAGTATTCATGCTTACAGTCATGAAAAAAAAAATCGAAAAGACAATAGGGAGAAGCAACAATTTGCAACTGTCATATCAGAAACTGTTCATGAAGGGTAATGAAATTTCATGACCTTGTGTAGGCAGCTATGTAGATTATTTAATAAAAATGACAACTGTATTATTTCTTCCAACAAGGCGTCGCCCCCTTCAAGGTACAAATAAACTTTGATATTCCTATATTTGAAGGTCAGATAGATGCAGATGTTGTAGACAAGTGGTTGAATCTACTAGAAGGGTATTTTTCTGTCCATAAGTTTTCGAATAAAGAAAAGATTACTTTTGCGCTCCTCAAAGCCGTTCCCCATGTCAAAAATTGGTGGGAAACTTTCTGCGAGCAAAAGGAAATAGAGGAAACCTCATTATTTTCAGTCATGACCACCTGGGAATCCTTCAAGGATTATATTAAGGAACAATACTACCCTGTCGGAAGTTATGACGACCTATATACCAAATGGACTACACTGCGGCCAGAAAGAGACCAAGCAGTGCCAGATTTCACAAATATCTTCCATACCTTCCACACCAAGTTGGATATCAAAGATTCAGAGCAACATATGGTGCTCAAGTATCATGGTGCCCTGCATAGATACATCCAAACCAAAATGAAATTTCGGGACATCACATCCTTGGGCACGACCTACCGATATGCCGTCAAAATCGAGCAAAAGCTCAAACAAAAGATGCAGCAATTTGGGCCTGGGAACCCCTCACAACAAAAGCTAGGAAAGGGCATCCCCAACCCACCAAACAAAGGATAGATAAAATATGGGTAGTATTAGGACAACCAGTCCAAGCCGCAAGCAAATAAGGACATCAGAAAGACAAAGAAAGATACCGGGAAGTGGTGTGACTTCTATAAGAGTCCTTGGCATAACACTGTTGACTGCTGCTCAAAGAAGTCATTGGTGGCCAAAGTGAAAGCCTCTAAATAATATGCAGATTATGACTCTGAGCTAGAACTAGAAAGAGGAATATGGATCATTGACACGGAACCCAGTGCCACCGTTGCTACGACCAAGCTCCAGCTTGGTGAACCAGATGAGCCAGAAGAAGGAGAGTGCCTCTTCCATCCACAAATGTGGGTAAAAGGCACCCTGTTGCACTTCATTGTTGATAGCGGTAGCCAGAAGAACCTCATCTCAGCAGAGGTCGTCAAGTGGTTGGCCCTACCAAAAACACCGCACCCACAACCGTACACCATTGGATGGCTCCACCAAGGAAGCGATCTCTGCGTCAGCAAATAGTGCCGACTATTGTACGACATCAATCCCTTCAAAGACGAGGTATTGTATGATGTTTCTCCTCTCGAAGTTTGTGATGTTCTTTTGGGACAACCTTATTTATGGAAATGTCATGCTGTATATGAGTCTAGGTATCGTAGTGTTATTATTACTTTGAATAGGAAATTGTATAGGATATCCAAGGAAATCCCACCTAGTGTTATTTCCTTGATCTCTACTAAGCAATGCAGGAAGGTCATCTCTCAGACGAGGAAGTTTGTCTTCTTCTTGATTTTCTCTCAAAATAAGTGAAAGATCACAGCCACATCCAGGGTCTCTGCAGCCAACCTCTCCACACAACAGAAGCAAGTAGATAAGGTCATGGAAGAATACTCATATATCTTCTCCTCACCTATAGGGGTAACTCTGCACTGCCAGGTCAAGCACCCCATCGATCTGACCCCCGACGCACCACTACCCAATGGGCCAGTCTATTATCTCTCTTTGTTAGAGAATGAGGAGATCAAGCGACAGATCCAAGAACTGCTCCACAATGGGGAACATATGCCCTAGCTCATCACCTTGCGAGAGCCCAATCATGATGATACAGAAGAAAGATGGAACTTGGTGACTCTGTATTGATTATCGAGCTCTAAATAAAATCACAGTCAGAAATCAATACCCGATTCCCCAAATCGATGACCTCCTTGATCAACTCACGGGGGAAAAATACTTCAGTAAGATTGATCTGAAGTTTGGCTACCGCCAAGTCTCGATAGAATAGACAGATGTATGGAAGACCACCTTCAAGTCAAAGGAGGGCCTTTTTGAATGGTTGGTCATGCCCTTTGGTTTGACAAATGCTCCAACCACTTTCATGAGAATGATGTATGATATCCTACAACCATTCACCAATAATTTTGTAGTGGTGTATCTCGATGACATTCTAATTTACAAAAAGACTTGGGATGAACACTTGCAGCATATTCAGTAGGTTTTGCACACCCTGTGGTAGCACAAACTATATGCTAACTTGGAAAAATGCTCCTTTGGAATGGACAGGGTCCATTACCTAGGCTACATCATTGATCAGAATGGCGTACATGTGGATCCATCCAATATCCAAGTCATCCGTGACTGGCCAGCCCCAACAACACTCACTGAGCTTCATAGCTTCTTGGGCCTTGCCAATTTCTACCATAGGTTCGTGTTGGGTTTCTCCCATATTGCATGGGCCCTCAACCAAATAAACAGAGGTGGTGGTAAGGTGAAATTTGCATGGGGCTGGTCCCAACAACAAGCGTTCAATGACTCGAAGCAATGCTTATGCTCAACCCCAGTACTTTCACAATGAGACCTGCAACATCCTTTTGAGATTGAGACAGATGCTTTAGACTATGTTGTGGGCATCGTTTTCACTCAGCATGGCCACCCCGTGGCCTATCATAGTGAGACACCGTCACATACTGTCCGTAAGTACCCTACTTATGACAAAGAAATGTACTCCATGGTGCAAGCATGTCACCAGTGGAGACAATACATTCTTGGGAAGGAGACAGTCATCCAAACTGATCATAAGCCACTGCAGTTCATGCAGACACAGGGAAAATTGTAGAATGACCACCATCAAAAGTGGTCCACATACTTTCAGCAATTCCACCTCAACATAAAGTAAAAAATAGGAAGCACCAATCACTTCGCTGATTTCCTCAGTAGATTTCCATTCGCGGCACTCACCACGGTGCTAGACTCTTGTGTCCATGAGACATATGGATGGCCCCAAATCTATGAGGCAGACCCTGACTTCACCACCACCTACCAAATGTTGGGTGTAAATGAAGTTGTCGATAATTTCCATCTTCAGGGTGGGTTGTTATGTCATCTGGGCCATATCTGTGTTCCATCAAGTGAGAGAGAGAAGCTAATCTGGGAAGCCCATTACAGTCAGGTGGCAGGACACTTTGGCATTGAAAATATAGTGGCGATGCTACAAAAACATTTCTACTGGCCAAAACTTTGACATGTGGTCATCAAGTATATTAGGTCTTACACTGCCTGCGCAATTGCCAAAACGACCACTAAGAAACAGGGCCTATACACCCCTCTTCCTACTCTCAAAAGGCCATGGGAATCACTCTCAATGGACTACATGTCAGGCCTCCCATCCACCAAGCAAGGAAATGACTGTGTTTTTGTGGTTGTTGATCGCTTTTCTAAGATGGCAATTTGGTTGCCTGCAAGAAGAGCATCACAGCAGAGGCCACTGCCAAGCTCTTCTTTGAACAAGTCTGGGTACATTTTGGAATCCCACAAACCATTGTCTCAGATCAGGATAGTCGATTTCTCATCACATTTTGGTTGAGCCTCTGGTCACTGTTGGACACCAAGCTCACCAAATCCACGACCTTCCACCCCCAGACAGATGGCCAAACCAAGGTTTTAAATCGAATGATTGTGCATATCCTTCACATGTATAATTCAAAGAACCCTCGCACATGGGATGAGATCCTTCCTTATGTCCATCATAGCTACAATCGAGCCCTACATAGCTCAACTGACCACAGCCCTTTTCAAGTGGGGTTGGGATTCCAACCATTGGGACCCATAGATGTTGCACTTCCCCTTGCGGTCACCTCGACCGACTCATCTCCTGGTCCAACTGAAGTTGACAAAGCCACCCGGTTCATTGAGTGGATCCAGCACATCTACCAACAGGTTCAGGATATCCTACAGAAGTCTAATGACAAGTACAAATAGTGCCATGATCAACATCAGGTGCCGCATAAGTTTCAGGTGGGCGAAAAAGTTTGGTTGCACTTGTAGAAAGAATGCCTTACAGGACCTCATCGGAAGCTTATCCCACTTCGTTATGGGCCATACACTATCACCAAGGTCATGGGGGATAATTCTTTTGAGCTCAACATTCCTCCTTTCCTTGGCCTACACCCAGTGTTCAACATGGATCTCCTTCGCCCTTATTTCCTACCATTATTGGACACCTCAGAAGTAGTAGAAAAACTGACACCAACGGAGCTCATCCTCGACTGTCTACAAAAGGAATCCAATGATCATATTGTGGATATATATATCAAGGGAACTCAACAACAAAGGATCCAACTTTATCATGTCGTCAAAGCAGGGCAGCTCTTGCACCAATGCAACTAGCTCACCCGGGGCCAAATTCAGTAGAAATTTCCTCATCTGATGGGGGACCTCAACACAATGAATACCATTTCTTCCTAAGGAGGGAGGATTTATCTAGATGGATATCTCTAGCCATCCACCTTTTCCAACAGGCTCAAAACTATTTTCTGACAATTTTGGCAATTTACTATTTTTAGCAGTTTTAACTTTCGGGGCTTTGAGGGCCTAAGTGAATGTTTTTAGGGATAGATCTCCTCAATGATAGACAAGGGAATTATTGAGACCTCAAAATGAATCTCCTTGATTATACCTTTCCAATGGGCTATCACACACCTAAAACGGAGATTGTATGCAAAAGTTACGACCCCGAGAAGTTGATGTACTAACTTACCCAAATAGGGCCCATATGACTTTTGGCGCTTCATCTCCCAGGGTTAGGTTTTTGGATGTCCAGGGTTTTGGGAATTATTGTTTATTATAAAAAGGCCTTTAGAGCCTCATTGTAACTTTCTTCTTGCGAATGCACGTTGCCGTCACATCTCTTCTCAAAGATAAGCCACCACCATTCCAACAAGCTTGTTTCCGTTGCATTTTATAGTTTTAGCTTATTTCGTTATTGAATAGAAAACCAGTTTTACTGTATCTCTATTATTTTGTGTTAATCACCTACTAATAATCTGTATTCATTTTGTTCTTCTCATAAAATCCAGATCACTACAGTGGTTGTAGTGTCTTTTTGTTCACCATTTGAACAGATTGTGAAGAAGCTGAATTTTGTAGTATGAGATACTACCTTGCGAAACTGTTTAGGTGGGACAATAGTCAAAACTACTTCTGGTATACTTTAGAGATAACCCCCTAGACTAAAAATGACACTATGGGGTCAAGACTCATAAATACCATGGCACTTCCACATATATGGCTGACCCAAGAGAACATCACAAACATCCAGTAAGGAAACATCAAATAATGCCTCATCCTTGAAGGGTTGGATGTCGTATGAAAATCGACACTGCTGGATGACACGAAGATCTTATCCCTGGAGAATCCACTTGATGTTGTATGGTTGCGAGTGTGGTGTTGTCAACAATCCAAACTATTTGATGACCTCTGCTGAGATGAGGTTCTTCTAGATTCCTCTCTCAACAATGAAACGCAATGGGGTCCCCTTCACCCATATCTGTGAATGAAATAGGTGCTCCCCCTCTTTAGGATCTGTTGGTTCTTCTAGTTGAATTGTTGCGATTGTGACAATAGCAGTGGGGTCTGTGTCAATGATCTGTCTTCTACTAGCATTTTTTGAATTAGATTCTGAATCAAGGTTCGGCTCCTTGTCTTTGATCTCAACAACTAATGACTTTTTTGAGCAACATTCATCGGTGCTGTGCCCAGGGATTTTGTCAAAGTTGCACTATTTTCCAGTGTCCTTCTTCATCTTTATGTTACCCTTCTTTTCCTATGACTTGGACTAGTTTTCTAAAGGTTTTTTGTTAGGGAGGTCTTTACCATACTTTGGTTGTTGTGGATTTGCAAACCTGAACTCCTGCTTGTTCTAGTGCTTAACTTTCTGCCCGATTTTAATAGTATATCAATAAGCAACACCCAATGATCAAATGTCTAGAAAATCCATTTTAGTTTGTATGTATCTGTGTAGAGCCCCATGATATTTCAGAACCAAATGTTGCTTGGAGTCTTTTATACTCATCTTGGTGCATAAGGTATGGAAAGTATTGGTTAGATTTGACACTGCTTGGCCCCTCTCTTGAAGCAGCATGGTCCATCTCATGTACTAGTCTTCATAGTTTCCAATAGGATATTATTGTTCCTTGACCACATCCAAAAAAAAATCCAAAGTGGGATCGACCCCATATATCCTAGACTCCTCTATGGAACTTTTCTCCCATTTAGTTTCCCACCAATGTTTGACATGGGGTAGATCCTTAAGGAGGGTGAAGGTGATCTTTTCCCTTTTGGAAAAATTGTGAACAAAGAAATAACCTTCTTGCAGATTTAACCATTTGTCTAGGGAATAAACATCTATCTAACCTTCAAACACGATAATATCAAAATTAACCTATACCTTGAAAGGAGAGGTTCTTCCAAAGTGGTCGCTTGATGAATATGTGTCTGGTGCTATCAACATGCATTGAAGGATGTGGGAAAAATTCTCCATCATTTTGTCCCTATGTCGCATGAGAGCTTGCTCAAGTAACAGATTGATAAAATCTTTTGCTTCATCATTTTTATTTTCTTCCACCATGGAGGGTTTCTTGGGCGTGCGAGAGTGATTTTACACAAGAGAGACAAGCTTGAGATCCAACTTTCTATACTCGGACCTTGTCGGGGACATGCACTGAAAAACGATCAAGAGTAGGTTGCTCTGATACCACTGATCCAAATTATTTTTGGCATGAAATGAGAGTAGATATATAACACATAAGTATACATATATATTGCAAGAGAGACAATAATATTACATAGATATATCAGAAATATAACAAGAGGCACAAATATACAGTAATACACAATTTCTATTAATGAGTGAAATGTACAAAACTGTAAAAATACATAGTGAAAGACTCACTAGAATGGTGGTATCTTATCTCTGAGAAGAGATGTGATGGATACTCACATTCACAAGAATATGGATTACAATGAGTCTCTAAAGGCATTTTTAACATAAATACAATAAAAAGCCCTAACCCCGGAAGATGAAAATCCAATAGTTTTGTGGACCCCGTTTTGGGTAGTTTGGTGTGTCAACTTCCCGGGGGCATAACTTTGGCATACGATCTCCATTTGGGGCGTACAATTTCTCGTTGGAAAGGTATAGTCATTTTGATTCATTTTGGGGGCTCAATAAAAGCCTTATGCTATCATGTAGGTGATCGATCCTGAAAAAAATTCATTTAGGACCTCAAAATAGACCCGAAAGTTTAGGAACTGAAAAACTTCTAAAAATAGTAAGTTTTCAAAAGACTATTTAAAGCCAGTTGGAATAGGTGGGTGGCCACTGATATCAACCTATATTAGCCATGGGAGTTTTCCTAATGAAGGGAAGAAGGCATGTTTGCTATCATTTTGAAGTATTTCATTGGGCGGTCATCAAGTACCCTACCTACGACAAGGAGATCTATTCCTTGGTACAAGCTATGAAAAAGTAGAAGCACTATCTAATGGGAAAGGAGATCATCATCCATAGATATCGCCAACTTCTCTAGTATGTGCAAGACTAGAGTAAGTTACAACAAACCAGGTACTACAGATGGATGGGGTTCTTACAATAGTTTCATTTGGTCATAAAGTATAAGAAGGGTAGCATAAACAAGTTGGAATACATGCTTTCAAGGCCACCCGCATCCAATATTATAGCTTTGGGAACTTTGATGCATATGGATCCTCTTACCCATGATGCATACATAGAGGCATATACAAAAGATGGGGAATTCAAGGAGGTTTTTAATAGCTATATGGACAAATTCATATAGAAGAATGTGACAACAAGGTTGACTATCATTTCCAGAATGGTTTACTCTACAATCTTGACAGGCTCTGTGTACCTAAAGGTGAATTATTTCAACTTGTCAAAGAGGAACACACATCCAATGTTGTAGGACATTTTGGTGTTGGGAAGATAGTTTCCAACTTACATAGGCATGCATACTAGCCCAAAATGAAACAATATGTAGCACACTATATTAGAGGATGTATACTTTGTTGTACCATCAAGCTCGATAACAGGAAGCTATGTCTATACCAATCAGGGATGATTTTAGGGGATAACTTTCGCTCATGGGCTAATTTTCCATAGTTTTTCCCAAAAAAATATTCTCTACTCTAAAAATGATTCACCCAAATTCTATAGGATAAAATTATTTTACCTTAAAAATTGCCAAAATTTTATACAAACTATATAAAATCCTTAGAAATTTGAATATTTTTACAAAAATATTGCCAAACATTTATAGTTGGCATATGAAGGATTAGTAAGATTCACCAAGGTTTCTACATTTTAAAATAAATTTCCATCCTTAAAAGCACCCATGTATACCATCCCTTACGTGTACCCACTCGACCTTGGGAAAGTATTTCTATGGATTTTGTGGGAGGTTTACCAACAACCAGAAGGGGAGATGAATACTTATTTGTGGTAGTTTACAAGTTCAAGAATGACTGACTATTCTCATTCCTTGTAAAAATACCATCAAGGGATAGGAAGCAACAAACCTATTCTTTGAACATGTCTGGGTGCACTTTGGAATACCAAGGAGCATCATCTAAGATAAGGATAAAATATTTCTCAATTTCATTTTGACTACATTGTGGGAGAAGATGGGCACTAAGCTCAAGAGGTCTACGACATTCCATCCACAGACATATGGGTATACATAAGTAGTAAATAGGAATTTGGTGTAGCTTTTGAGGGGTTAAAATCAGAAGCATCCAAAGAACTGGGATGAAAATATGATATATATACAACACTCTTAGAACATATCAATCCACACTTCTACTAGTAAGTCCCCTTTTGAAACTTGCTTTTGATATTTTCCACCTTCACACTTAGATGTTGTATATTGACAAGAAGGAGGAGTGAGGGAGGACCTCATAGGAGATGCATTAAAAGTAGAAAAAATGTTGAGAATATTAGGCATATCCATTTTCAAGTATAGGAGACACTAAATAAGTCATAGGAAAAGGCGGGAGATAACGCCTACTGACTTAGTGTACCCCCATAATTTCCTATATATTCAGTAGTGAATGTAGAGAATATCAACCTCTATGAGCCGTACATGTTGGAATAGGAGGAGGAGTAGGTCCTACCTTCCATAGAGTATTTATCAAAAAATGCTCAGGCATAGTTGGTAGAGAACACAATTGTGAAAAAGAAGTCTAGAGTGACAAGATAGGGGAAATATTACCTTTGGCAGGTTGGGTTGAAAGGAGAACTTCCAAGCAAAGCAAAGTGATACTCTAGGGAGAAGGTAGAGGAAATATTTCCTCTCCTCTTTCAATAAATATTTTGGGGAAAAAAGACTCCCTAAATGAGGAGGTATGATTTGGATTGGATTATTATATTATTTTTCATCTAGATCACTATCGTAGATGACTATCAGACTATGTTAAATATCAGACCACTAGGAGGAGAAGGGGTTCCATTCTATGTTATTGCATTTTTTTTCCATAGTAGAGAAGAAAAATTGGGAGTGGGAAATTAGAGAGCATAAAAGAGGGGTATAATGTTCTGTAGTATCCTTAAAGGACACAACCCTTAGGTAAATCCATGGAGAGTGTCTTCTCCTTTGTGCTTGCATTATTTCCATATCAAAGAAAAGAGAGCAGAGGAGCCTCATCTTCTAGCTGGGTTTTCTAATGTAAGGGTTTCCAAGAGAAAACCTTTGTGTTATTTTGTGGATGGTGTGTGATTTTATTTTAATGTTCTCTATTTTCCACATTTTTTCTATTTCACACATAAGAAAAAAATCAGTAACTAAAGTTATAGAATCTAAAGAAATTCAATCTTCATAGTGTAGATTTCAGTTTATTTATCAAATATATTGTGCTGACCTATTCTACTAGAATATCCATGGAAATTTATAGATCATATTGGTATTAGAGCATGTTTTCTTGGGGTATTTGTAGAAATTTGCATGGATATATAAAAGAGACGAGTTTGTTCATAACCACCCTCGAGGTCTAGCAGAAGAGAGAGTATATGCAGATTGCTCATAACCACCCTTCCATTTCTCTCTACAGACTTAAATCCCCGCATTGTGTTCACTCCAAAGTTAAAAATATGTATTTTTGTCCATATCTGTGACCTACAGTTAGACAACTCGTGTATATGCAGATTGCTCCATTAAAACCCGTGTACATAGGGTTTTGTGCTAAACAATTAAAAATATATCAGGTTTCCATGCCATGTCATGAGATCCATGATCCTTGACCTTCCATATACTAGAAAGGCTCTAGCCCAACCCTTCAATTCCATTTGGAGGCTATACATCGATCCATATACAAGCCTTTGAACACACACATCATTGAGAGCAAAGACACTCTGGAGAAATTTCACATCATATTGAGTTTGCATCCCTTTGTCCTTGAAAGTATGAACTCTTTGTGTTCATCCCCCAAGCTGTTCCTATCTTGAGATGGAGAACCTCATTGTCGCCTACTGCTTGTGAGCTTACCTTTGTGGAGGATTGAAGTGGTGAAGGTCTAGCTAGAGGGACTTGGTTTCTTGGTCTTGTTATGTTCCATTATAAAAAAAATTCACCTATGTACTTTTATTGATTACATTAATAGAAATACTCTTTTCTCATCCATTTATATGTTGCAAATATTTACATTACTTTCCATGGGCGTATTACATTTTAATGGATTATGCTAGTTTATACTCTAAGATTATATATAATTTCCATATGCTTGTATATCTTTGTTGTTGAGGACAATTTGAAGGCATTAATATTTCAATCATGAGCTTAGTTTTTGTCTTCTTCATATGTCTGAACGAGGTAGGCTCTTAGCCTTCTCTTGTTAGAATTTCTATTTATATAGCATACTTGATTTTAGAGTTGATTTATGGGTGTCATTCCATGTGTTGTGGTTTACCCCTTACCATAGATATTTTCCTCATAACAAAATTGGTGACTCCTACGGTAGGAGGCTAGAGCCCTTCTTCCTCCAGACCTAATCCTAGCTTCAATGATCTAGGTTGGAGTGCTCAAATGGGAAGTTAGTTTACTCCCTATATTCTATTTGTCATTCCCTCTTCCTCCATGCCAATTCCTACAAATGATTTTATTATCGTGAACCTTCCTTTAACCTCTGGTGTTTCATCAAGGGGGAATTCAATTTTATGGTATGGGGAACCCCCAACATGGAGTTCCTTCATATGGGGGAAACATATATAATCCTTATCATGTCACTTTATCTTCACAAGCGACTTCCACAAGTATGGTTCCCTTACAACCTTTCATGAATCAAATGGGAGGAGGATATTATCCTACCAATCATACCCAATGGTGTATACCTAAACCCTATTTGGCCCACAATATCCCCCCATTGTGTTCACTCCAAAGTTAAAAATATGCATTTTTGTCCATATATGTGACCTACAGTTAGAAAACTCCTGTATATTCAGATTGCTCCATTAAAACCCATGTACATAGGGTTTTGTGCTAAACAATTAAAAATATGTCGGGTTTCCATGCCATGTCATGAGATCCATGATCCTTGACCTTCCATATACTAGAAACGCTCTAGCCCAACCCTTCAATTCCATTTGGAGGCTATAAATTGATCCATTTACAAGCCTTTGAACACACACATCATTGAGAGCAAAGACAGTCTGGAGAAATTTCACATCATATTGAGTATGCATCCCTTTGTCCTTGAAAGTATGAACTCTTTTTTTTCATCCCCCAAGCTCTTCCTATCTTGAGATGGAGAACCTCATTGTCGCCTACTGCTTGTGAGCTTACCTTTGTGGAGGATTGAAGTGGTGAAGGTCCAGCTAGAAGGACTTGGTTTCTTGGTTTCGATATGTTCCATTATAAAAAAAATTCACCTATGTACTTTTATTGATTACATTAATAGAAATACTCTTTTCTCATCCATTTATATGTTGCAAATATTTACATTACTTTCCATGGGCGTATTACATTTTAATGGATTATGCTAGTTTATACTCTAACATTATATATAATTTCCATATGCTTGTATATCTTTGTTGTTGAGGACAATTTGAAGGCATTAATATTTCATTCATGAGCTTAGTTTTTGTCTTCTTCATACATCTGAATGAGGTAGGCTCTTAGCCTTCTCTTGTTAGAATTTCTATTTATATAGCATACTTGACTTTAGAGTTGATTTATGGGTGTCATTCCGTCTGTTGTGGTTTACCCCTTACCATAGATATTTTCCTCATAACACAATTGGTGACTCCTGTGGTAGGAGGCTAGAGCCCTTCTTCCTCCAGGCCTAATGCTAGCTTCAATGATCTAGGTTGGAGTGCTCAAATGGGAAGTTAGTTTACTCCCTATATTCTATTTTTCATTCCCTCTTCCTCCATACCAATTCCTACAAATGATTTTATTATCCTGAAGCTTCCTTTAACCTCTGGTGTTTCATCAAGGGGGATTCAATTTTATGGTATGGGAAACCCCCAACATGGAGTTCCTTCATATGGGGGAAACATATATAATCCTTATCATGTCACTTTATCTTCGCAAGCAACTTCCACAAGTATGGTTCCCCTACAACCTTTCATGAATCAAATGGGAGGAGGATATTATCCTACCAATTAGGCCCAATGGTGTATACCTAAACCCTGTTTGGCCCACAATATCTCAAACTCAATCTTTCCTGGGAGCATGGGCTCTGATGCCACAACCCCGACTCCCTTTTCTGGCCACGTTGAATCTTCCATATTTTTCAAAATTAATGAATGACCTAGTGTGTCATGATCTGTCTTGGCTCCCCATCCCTACCAAGATTCCATTTGACATTCCATATTTTGAGGACAAGACTGGTGAGGACCCATATGATCACGTTAATACCTTTCACCTATGGTTCTTTTCTAACTCCCTAAATGATGATTATGTTCATTTCAGACTATTTCAACGCACCCTTACAAGGGTTCCTGTGAAGTGGTACATCTAGGTACCTGGGGGAATTTATGGAACTTTCAATCAAATGGTCATGGGTTTTCTCAACCACTTCCAATTGTCAGTTTGTTACAATGTTGGCATATAATTTTATCGTATTTTCATTAAGATAAGGCTACCCACATCTCTAATCATATTCAAGAGTGGCGTAGATAGAAGAGGTTGATTAAAGCCTACATTCCTCCAGAATTTCTATTGGAATGGTTCTTAAATTCCCCTTTACCTTACATTTCAAAGGATGTTTCTACATCCAGAGTAACATCTGAGGAAGAGGCCATATTCAATGCCCAAAAATTAGACCTTATATATGCTCAGTATGGAATGATTTATGAAATTATCCCTAGTGCACTGTGGTCGAACTATGATCCTAGACAAAAGCCCGAGCCTCATGCTAATGGCATCATAGGCTCTAAAAATGCTAAGATTGAAGACCTGGTGATGAACCAATTGAAGGATTTGTCTCTTAACCAGTATGAAGCATGAAAATATATGAATTTGTTTACACCCACCCAGTTGGTCGATGTGCATTATGTACAGTCGATGAACCTGTATGGTGACCAACAACCCAGAGGGAGTAAAAGGAAAGGACGTGGAAATAATCGTAAGCATGGGAAGAATAATAAAAATAATAAAGACAAGGACAAAAATAATAACGATAAATATAATAATAATGCTAGAAAGGGAAAGAAAGCAAAGAGGAAGGTGAATTTTCCTTGTAAAATTTGTAAATATGATCACCTTACCTACTTCTGCCCCAAAATTGAAGAATCCTCGAGGTTCATAGCGCAACATCCTGCTGTGCTAATGAAACCATTTCTGCATAACCAAAATATGACCTCAAGATCCTCCAACACTGAAAATGCATAGAGTAGTAGTCAAAACCCCTTGACACATGATGGTGGCCATCTATGCATCAATATGGTTAAATCTACGATTGATGTAGCCACTCAATCTCACAATTATGGTTCTTCGTAGACTGTTATAGGTCTAGAGCCTCCTCCTCCAGAAACACTTTTACAGATTGATAAGCCAGATCCTCTACCTTGTATTCTGAAAGGAATCCTTAAGCACTCTTCCCACAACCCTAATTCCAGAGTCTCCCAAAATTACTTGATTGTCGAGGATTTGGGCCAAACACCATGCACGATGTTGGTCTTGGAGGTGCTCCAGACGTGTCCCACACAGAGGAATGCCTTGCTATTTGATTTAGGAGATCTAGATCCGAGTGGCTCAAAATTTATCAAGTTTGATGTTACGGATGTAAAGCCTTGCTTGCCTTATCATGTGGCCTTTCAGATCCATGTGGAGGGTATGAATGTCACCATCAAGTGTACTATCATTGATGAAGGAGATTCGACATCCGTTATGTATTTATCTTGTTGTAAATCCATTGGCTGTCCACCACTTTCTCAGTCCATGACCATGTTTACCACATTCGATGGGCATTCATTCAAACCCCATGGTATTCTTCCCTCTTTCTTGATCCAGTTAGGTTGAAAGACCATGGAGGTTAATTTCTAGGTGGTTGATGCACCTCTCAACTACAACCTTTTACTAGGGTGTAATTGGAGTTATGCTATGACAACCGTTGTGTCGTCGGTTTTACTAGTTTTATGCTTTTCTCATGAAGGGAAGATAGTAACGATCGACTAGTTTTCCTTTGTGCATCCTAGTCGTACTGCATTTGTGGGACCCTCGATCCCTGTTATTGATAATTATCAACAGGAAACTGAGAACGCCGGTGTCGGTATGTACTCCCCCTTGATGAGAACTTTGAATTTTCCAACACGAATCACGCACATCAATTCCATCTTCAGTGAGTCTTCATCGTCACTATAGTCCATTCCTTTCTGTAGATCATATATTAATGAACCATGGATCCTACCTTCACTAGATGTTTATTATGAAGTTCATTAACACATCGGGTGGCAATGTCATTGTCCACCGTAGAGATTGTGTATCAAGCTATATTGGAAGCTACTACAGACCCAAATCTTCCTTCCTTACGAATGAACGAGGTGGATCCTGTCTTAGAGCCCATATGGGTTTTCCAATCATATTGTTCACATGACTACCTTGAAGATACTTTACCCTCATATGAAGCCATGATAGAGGCCATTTCTGGTCCAAATAGGCCTTGGGACGACCTTCATAATATATCTTATTTTCTCTCTAGGCTTGAATGGATTGAACAGGATGAGTGTAGGTCCACCTTGAGTGAGATGGTCGGTCATGACATGGTTCCATTAGATACACATGGTGTATACTCCAAAGGAAACATGGATAATATTTCTCCCACCATAATGAACAACATCTCTCAAACCCCTGGTAAAATTGAAAATGTATATATCAGTGCAGATTATTCACTTGAAGAAATTCAAAACTACATCGATCTCTTCAAAGAATTATGAGATGTATTTGCTTGGTCATATGAAGATATGTTAGGGATTGAACCCAGTATTTTTGAGCACAAAATTAAAACTTATTTGAATGATAAACTCATTCGACAAAGACTTAGAGTTGTAAATCCTAGGAAGGACCCTGCTATTAAGGAAGAATTGGAGAAGTTTCTCAACGCTGGCTTCATCTACTCAATTCCCTTGACCCAATGGGTGTCCAACCCCATTCCCATGGATAAGAAGCAAGGAACCATCTGCGTATGTATGAACTTTAGGGACTTGAACAAATCTTGTCCTAAAGATAATTTCCCCACTCCTTTCATTGATCAGATAATTGATGAGTGTGCATGAAGTGAAGTCTTTTTTTTTATGGACACATTTTTAGGTTATAATCAAATTCAAATTAGACCATAGGATCAGTAGAAGACAACATTTATTTGTCCTTGGGGTACCTTTTCATATCGAAAAATTCCTTTCAGTCTTAAAAACGCCAGAGAAACTTTCCAAAGCACCATGACCTTTGTGTTTCATGATCTTAAGCACACTGTCAAAGTTTATTTATAAAATATTGCCACTCACTCTCGAAAGAGGGTTGATCATTTGACTCACCTTCAACTTGTATTTGAGATATGTCGCTATTATCACATTCAGTTGAACCCTCACAAATTCATCTTTTGCATTAGGTCTGGCTGTCTTTTGGGGTTCATAGTTTCTGAGCATGGGATCATGGTGGATCATATGAAGGTTGAGGAAATACTACAATTGCCTCCCCTGTGTAATATTTGACAACTTCAAGGTTTACATGGGAAGTCTAACTTCCTGCATCATTTCGTAGTGAACTATGATAGTATAACTAAGGGTTTCATGCATATTTTGAAGAAGGACACTTTGTTCATATGGCATGAGCAAGCCCATGAATCCTTCGATGCTCTTAATAAATATTTGTTATTAGCACCTCTATTGAGGCCCCCAGACTATCGAAGATATTTATTGATTTATATTTTCACATCTGATGGAATGATTGGTATGGTTCTAGTTTAGGAGGATGCAGAGTTCCACGAGCATGTTATCTATTAACTTAGTCGAACTCTAATTGGTCCTAAACTTAAGTATTCTCATGTAGAGAACTAGCCTTAGCAACCGTGCATGTGTTTCATTGATTACACCATTATATTTTACTTTGCAAGACTATCGTTATTGCAGATATCAATCAATTTCGATATGTCCTTACACGATGTATCATAGGGGGGAAGTACAATAAATGGATTGTGATTCTAAAATAATTTGATCTCGATTTTGCCTCTGTGAAATCCAAGAAGACGATAGTTCTTATGGAGTTGATGTCAAACTTCCCTAAGAAGGATGAGGACATTTTTCATGATGATTCATTCGTGGATGAACAAATATTCCTTATCTCATATTCGGACCCCTAGTGTGGATATATACTAATGTACCTTCAAACCCTGAAGCTTCCCCAACATCTTTCAAGAGATGATCAATGACATATACGCTATCAGGCTAAAAACTACCTAACTATTGACGATACATTATATCGTCGAGGGGTGTGTTAGCATTAAAAGTTACACTTTGAATGATAAATTTCAATCTCAATACCCATCAATAGGTTTATGGAATAAGTCTTAAAATGTGGTGTCAAATAGATAAAAATCAATTCAACAATGTCAAGACACATGAAATTCTATATGAAATGCATCAACAAAAGAGGTCTTGTTTAACTTAGGTCAGGGTTTTGAGGATTAGTGTGGATATAAGGAAGACTTAGTAAGAAAAATGAAGTGAGTCTACCACTAGCATCAGGCTTGACCAGTAGACAAAGGAGAGAAAAGATTAAGATACAAGAGCTTCTTAAATCCAAGGTAAAAACTCTAAGAAAGTTATAACAACATCACAATGAAACATCCATTGCAATACAACTACAAAATATCATTTGAATCATTCAAGGACAATAAAAATTCAGAGTGAGAGAGAGATAATATGGCAAGAGAGAAAACTGACTTCCATTAAACAAAATTTCATCAAGTCTAATACATCAAACCAGAGTAGGCTCTATTATATTAAAGTCACCAAAAGAGTCTTTTACATCAACCATTCAAACCCACAAAATGTCTTCTAATGTTTATTTAATAGCCTAGAAAGGGAATGATAGCATACAATGCGAGTTCATCCTCTAAAATAGGATTCTTTCATCTTAAAGTGAGGTAAAAACACCTATACAAACTGGAAATAACAAGTTGCTACAAAAAAGGCTAATGTTGGCAGCTATCCTAACACCTTAATCTTTCATAATGCAGTGTCCTTTGAGCACATTTATTTTGTTTATAGGTATCCTCCGGCTTTAAACTAACTTCCAAAAAATTGTACCATTCTCCCCTACCCATGTGGTGACTGTTGATCCTCTTGAACCCATCAAAAGAGGAGTTTGCAACAAATCCTGTAGCGTTGATTGTATTAACCAGTTTGCAGTGGAATTCACAGCGAAGTTTGCAGCGTTTGACTGTGTAGACCAGTTCACAATGCCATACACTATGAAATGTCCTATAGCTTCCCAATTGGTCCAGTTTAAGCCCCAAAACACTCAAAATATTTCTCCAGAGTTAGGTATGCCTGTAGAATCCTCATAATATGGTGTATGAGTGAAAAACTTAGTCATAACAACACAATTCCTCAAAAATATTAAAAAATGTAAGGATAAGCACTTCCAAGACTGAGATTCTTTAAGACATTTCACTTCACTTCCTGAGTCTGGTGCTCATTCTGGTGGCATCTTGGGCCAGCATATTCAAATTCCTTTGGTCTAATTCTTCCTTAACATGTTGCAGCTCCAGTTTAAGTCTTATGATATGAGCTTGTAAATCCCTATTATGTCTGTATAAATTCTTAAGCTACCTATAGAGGGGAAGAAACATCTTTGTTGTAAACCTGGATTTATCAATAGTGTCCATATACATATCTATAAGATCCTTCAAATTTTTTCTCTCAACCAAACCTTCTCCCTTAAATTCATCAATCTCCTTCCTAGCTTCTCTAAGATTTATGATTAGCCTTTTAAAAGTAGTGTTCGTTGGAGGGGTGGTTATGTCTATCACCTCAATGTGTTTTTCAACAACTTCAAATTTACCTTTACCCTTTCCCTTGATGGGAGATTCTGTTATGTCCTCTTTTTCAACACTTTATTTATTTGTTGATGACCTGGTGAAGGGCCTCGTAGCTTTAGCTTCAACTACAACAGATGGTGATGGGAAAAGCAACCTCATTCCCTTTGTGCCTTTGGCTTTGGTTGGTGGAATTTCTGCTAATTCTAGAGCTGGTTGGGGTGAAAATTCCCTTTGTGGAGAGTAATTAGATCCCCCTTATTCTCGTTGTTCCTTACGAGCCTCATCATTTTTAGAAATGTCTTTTCTCTTCCTCTTCCTACTTGTCTCTGTGTGAACAATGTTGTAAGTCTGAAGAGGACTCTGCAATTTAGATTGTGGAGTAGGAGAAACATTCAATTGCAAAAATGTAGAGGCAATGAACTTCTCCCAGTCAATTTTTTTCTTCTTTAACTCCTCCATCACAAGCATCTTGATCAACCCTAAGTGAAAAACACTTGTGTCCACAACCTTGGAATTGGCTTGGACCCTATCAACCATTTTCTTGGTGCTTCTAAACAAATATAAAGGGAGGTTCATGAGGTATATTCCTGTGAAGTGCAACAAAAGTCTAATGTGGTATTGATAAATTATATTGAACCTTCCCTCATAGGTGAAATATATCTGGATCACCCTTAGCATCTTATCAAATCCTTCAACCATGTGGTTCCTACACACTCACTTTGATAGGTTATCTCCCTGTCATTCTAGTTTAAGGAATTCTTTAGAGAATCTTTCATTTAGATTCATGAACTTAAACCATCTTTCACCAGTGTTTGGTATCTCAGTAGCCACTACTATGGGTGCTTCAGATACCTCAAGTTCAAGAGTCCCCACCTTATTTTTTGTTCCATCAAAATTAAAGGAAAATTCTCTAGCTACCTAAGGGTGCCATCTCTGCATCTTCTGACATAAATTAAAACATCCCACTCTTTGGAAGACCTCCTTGATTAGAGGTTCAACAACAAAAAAATGCATGTCATAAGGTTCATTCCTCACTATTCTCCCACCCTTGTGAGCCTTCTTCTATTGTGGAGTATCCATTGAAGTTATAGGAAGAAAACTAAGAAAACAATCTGAGTGATGCAAGAGGAAAAATAGAAAGACATAGGTCTTAGGGTTTGGATGGATAATCTTTTTCAAAGCTATTTTTTTTCTAAAATTTAAATGTGCTTCAGCCTATTTGTCCTCCAGTTTTATGAAAGGACAAATGATAGTCAAGAAAATAAGCAATACTACACATGAAAATGGAGATGCAAGGAGAAAGCTACTGCAAACATATTTAGTTTAACACTTCACCCTTACTTTTACAAAATCATCATAAATTTATCAGCAAAGTTATTTTCAATTTCCAAAATAGATAGAATTTAAACTTCAAATTAGAATGGAAATATTAATGGTAACCAACTGGTATAGGTTGTGAGGTAAGTAAATAACAATGTTGAGTTTTTGCACAAGGTTTGTAGTGCCAAAATAGAGGATTCGTAGCAAAATTCCCAACATAGGCAGCAAAATCCAAGTAAGGGATAAGCAAGGTGGCCTGACAACAAGGGTTTCTTATTCTTTATTAAAATAGGTTGAGAGCTCTACAGTTGGCTGAGAATTGTGAAAACATAGATAAGAGGGAGAGTTGGCAGTGTGGACCATCAGTTCGCAGCACCTAGGAGAAGAGGTGATAAAACAACCTTTACTATCCTTCAACATAGATTAAAATTCTCATGGAATACCTGGGGGGCGAGGATTTAAAATTGATGATCTTGAGCTTGGACGAATCCACCTGCAGCTGGTCTAACCTCCAACTCACTTTCTCCAGCCAATTCGCAACATTTTTCGTACCGCCTGTCTGAAAACAATTGTTTTTGTAGCGCCGAGCTAGGAACAATTTGAAATATTGTGAAAACAATTATAAGATATTTAAATGATGAAATACCAGATTGTTTTCTTAAAAACAAGAGTGTTGAAAACAAGGAGATTAGATGACAAAGCATCAAAGGTGAAATTATGGCGACGAAAGAAAAGTGTACTTGAGATGCACTGCGAAATGTCTGATGAGATGGCAATGTAAAAAAAAATCTTGATTTGACCTTCTAATGGGTAGAGGGACAAAGAGGAGGGGTTTTAGTACATCATGGAAGTGGTGACATGTCAGGGTGGAGGTGGAGGCATAAGGATGATGGATTGTCTAACCATGTCATAAAGATGAAGACATAAACCAAGGGTTTGGGCCAATATTAACACTAACTTTATTGTGCTAAAACCTAAAAGACTATAAGGAAGAGGAAAAAACTAAAAACTAAACAACACTAAGGATAAAAATTAAAAACAACTAAGGATGAATTGACCCAATCAATTCCATGTGATAACATGGTGGATAATATTTTGCATCGTTGTTTGACTCACAAAGAGGCTGAAGTTGTTCTCAATGACTATCATATTTTAGCATGTGGTGGTCACATAGTTGGGTTGGTGACAACCCAAAAAATATTGCGAGCTATTTATTTATGGCCGTCGATTTTTAAATATATTATTGAAGTGGTCAAGAAGTGTCACCCTTGCCAGGTGTTCACTTGTAATATGTGCTCGCACCCTTCCCCTATGCACCCAGTCATTACTGTTGGTCCCTTCACTAAGTGGGGGTTGACTTTCATGGACTACAACCCAACCTCGGCTGGGGGGCATCATCACATTATTGTGATCATGGATTATTTCACTAAATGGGATGAGGATGAGGCCATGCCTACCATTGAATACAATGGTGAGACTGTAGTGTTATTTGTATTAAATCATATTATAGCTTTATTCGAAATCCTGAAGGATATTGTCATTGATCATGACAATAACTTCCATAATGCATTGATGACAGAGTTATCATCTAGACTGGGTTTTAAACATGCCATTCGTTGCCATACTATCCCCAAGAAAATTGACAGGTAGAGGCCATGAATAAATCTCTCAATACCATTTTTTAAAATATTGGCAGGAAGAGTAAATCTAATTGGCATGTGATGCTTTACCTTTCACTATGGGCATAGTGAACCACGATAAATCCTTGCACTGGTTTCTCACCATTTCAGTTAGTTCACGGGGTGGAGTCAATTCTTTCTATTGAATGTGAAATACCTTCTCTCAAGTTGGAAATATATCTCTTACCTGACATGACCGATCTCGAAGAATGCCTTGTACACCTAGAGCAACTCTATGAGCAGTGTCAATATGCCACTACAACCATCGAGGCAAATAAATGACTTCCTAAGGTCCAATACGATAAGTTTGTCCATCCCCGATTGTACACTAAGGGTGACTTGGTCCTTCTCTATGACCAATATAAGGAACCATTGGGGGTAGGAAATGTTAATCCCATGTGGTATGGTCCTTACATCATGTGATATGTACTTGAAATATGAACCTAAAAATTAGAATATTATGAAGGGAATGTGTTAGATTAGCCCATAAATGGGCTCTATATCAAATGATATTATTCTTCATCCCTCAATCTCGAGCATGGCCTTTGTATACTAATGCATTTTAGTGTATATCTTTCACTTTTTATTTTTTAGTGTCAACAACTTTCTTATTGAGTTCCCCCTTGGTTGGAATATATAAACATAATCATTGGTGTTCTTAGGATTCACGGACGATGCCAGTCATCATACTCAGAACATGGCTTCCGCTGCTTGGGTTATCTATTCACCTGAGGGACAACTGATGTCTTCAGGTGGAATTTTTCTAGGGCGATCAACGAACAATGTGGTTGAGTATAGTGTCATTATAGAGCTATTGCGTGACGTCATTTCACATGGTTTTCTATCTTAAGAAGTTCACCTAGATTCCTAGTTAGTTGCATGTCAATTAAACAACAATTATTGGGTTATAGATCCTACACTACTCTGACATTTCCTTTGGGTACGAATTTTATAACGATACTTTGATTTATTACTTACAATCATGTACCTAGAAGTTTTAATCATGTATTCAATGCACATGCTAATTACATTTAAGATTGGAATTTGTCACATAACTCAGGAACACAAACATACATACATTCATACATCCATTGTAATATATGCAAGTAAAGTCGAAGACCAAAACAATTTTTTATTTATATTTCAAAAAACTATGGTGTCATAGTACAAAATGGGTCTTATAGCCCTAGAATACATATATGGCCGGTACATCACACTACTACATATGACCAAATTTTCCACAGTTTTTTGTTGCTATTGCCACACATATTCGTTACACTTTCCACGAAAAAAAACCATTTTTTTCGTGGAACTTTTTTCGTCACTATATACACACATTCGTTATTCGTGGAAACAATGACGAAATTAGACCACCAAATGTCATCATCCGAAAAAGAGATACACCTTATTCCAATGAAAAAATAATGGCAATAGAAACGAAAACATGTGGCAATAGAGACGAAAAAGTGTGCCAAAGTAAAACCCTTCCATTGGCTTGTGACGCAGATTCCATACTTGCGATGAAAAAGCATGGCAAGTAGCGACAAAAGATCATCGCAATAGCGACGAACAAGAGTGGCAAATAAAAAAACCCACCAATGGCTTGCAATGTAGATGCCATACTTGCGACGTAAAAGAGTTGCAAGTAGAGACGAAAAAGCATGGCAATAGTGATGAAAAATAGTGGCAAGCAGAGATGAAAAAGTGTGGCAATAGTGATGAAAAAGAGTGGCAAGTAGAGTCGAAAAAGCGTGGAAATAGCGATGAAAAAGAGTGGCAAGTAGAGACAAAAAAGCATGGCAATAACAATGAAAAAACATGGCAGAGTAAAAACACCCATCAATATCTTGTGACACAGATGCCATACTTGCACCGAACTATCGTCGCTATTGCCATGCCTTCTGTAGTTTTTTTATAAAAAAATTGATAGTTTTCCCCTTCTTTCTAAGAAATCTCCTATCACATCCTTTTGTGTGGATAAGTAAATCTATGTTATGATTGTGGAAATCCAGACTGTTAAATGAATTGATAAGGGAAATTGTGATTATTGGAAGATAACTCCATTCATTGATTTTTTCTGGGAACATTTGCCTCAAATTCGACAAGAAATTGTTAGATCCATAGATTTGAGTGATTATTTATGTATAATTTGAGTGACCCCGGGGTTTTTAAACATGTTGAATACATTTTTGCATTCAGAAATGGACTTTAAACAACAAAAAATATTGATTTTGTGTAGATTTATGTCGTCGGATTCCAACCAAAAAACCATTTCGTAGAACAGTTAGACAATGCCCAATTTTGAAGTGGGTGTGGGAGCATCTCAAATCCAAATTATCACACCTACCAACATTCCCGCCATCCATTCAAATTTTCCATGTCGAATTTGAAGTCGGTGTGGAAGCATATCAACTCCAAATTCTCACACCTACCAACGTTCTCGCCATCCATTCAAAGAACTGTGGCAAATTTGGCCATATGTAGTAGTGCTTGAATATATCTAGTTTGAGTCTATGCCGATCAGTCGAACTACAAAGAAAAGGAACAATTATTGATCAAAGATAACCCTTCTTTCTATAATGCCAAGGTTAGGAGAAAATTCATGGGCATAATATATGTTACAATCAACCAATTTTATTTTGCTAGTATTGGAGCGAGAGTTGCAACAATGTCCAAAAGGTTCAAAATATAGATAATGGTCATGTAGTAATAAGACAAGGGCATAAATACGAAAAGTACAATGCACCTATATCTAAATTTCAAACCATTAAAAGTTATTAAAACCATCTTCATATAGGCAGCAAGTTCAAGAAAGCTTAATCAAGTAGCACGATACTTCTATCTAGTGACACACAATGACATGTGAATGATTGATTTGTTAAGTTGAAGCACAATTAGAAGTATCTTGAGTCATGTTCCTTGCAAATATGGATGGATACAATGTGTCACTATAAGGTCATCAATGCTTGTCTTTCCTAAAACACATGTTACAACGTACTATAAACAATGCAAAGTGAAGGAACCTTGAAGCGAGATAGACTTAGGGAAGCATTGTTGGATTATTGAGAGGGGGGGTGAATCAGTAATAGAGCAATTTAATCCTTTTTAACCATATAATCCAAGTGTTATATCAATGGAACATTATCATCCAATAACTACAGAGTAAATAAGCAATGAACAAATGAACAATCATACACATACACAGTACACCATTGTTTTACGTGGAAACCCAAATCGGGAGAAAACATAATTTTTTTTCTTATATGTCTTGAAGAATTACATTCATTAGAAACACCAACTTCCTTTTTTTTCTAGATACAATTGGAAGGAGGCTCCAACCCCCTAGTTTCTCAAGCTACAACTTGAAGGAATCTCCAACTCCCCAATTATCTGGCTACAACCAGAAGGAGGCTACAACCCCCTATGTTGTCCAGCTACAACCAGAAGGTAGCTACAACCATCTGTCCTTGCCCCATCCAACTGCCTTGAAGTAGAAGTATAATGATGGAACCACTGTCACACTATCACTATGATATATACCACTGTAAAATTGTACCAATAAATCTAAACCATGCATCAACCATGCATCAACCTGTACATCAACCTGTAATCAACTTGTACCATAAACAAGTTCATCAACCATTCACCAACCTATACCAAACAACCTGCAATCAACCTGTACCATAAAAAAGTGCATACAAACATGTACCGAGTATGTACCAATCATGTTTCAACTACTCATCAATTTGTACCAACATCATCAACTATACACCTCATGTATGTGCCAACTCATCAACTACTTGTCTCAACCATGTACTCAACATGTACCTAAAAAAAAATCCCCCATCAATTTCATCATCCAAATATGATTTGTATCTCTGTAATATACCTGGTGTATATGATCAAATTCCTACAAACCTTCCTTAACTTTAACAACAAGAGACTAGCATTTTCATATAATTTTTCTTTAGTCTCACATGCCTAGTTTTGGATTAGTCAACAACCCTAACTTGAAGTAATCATAACTTTGTACCTGTAAAGCATAAAGATTTGAAACTAATCCCAAATGTTCTTCAGTGTTTTTTATGCAATTCCTCCAAGTTTCACTACTTGGAACCTCTCAGAAAAGGAGTTATAGCAAAAATGGCATACCTTGCTGAATTCTGGCTTATTCTAGAGAGAGACCTTGTAGAGTGTGCCCTGCATGAAATATTTATTGAAATGATATGAAACTATTAAAAATAATACTATAGAATTTACCCTAACCAACCCATTTTGTCTCACATAATTTGGATCTGTTATGAAGAAGTTATGACGTTTGTACCTGAAACACCTGTTTTTTACTAGTTTCAGGACTAGCCACAAACCCTATTTTCCATGGAGTGTAACTCCAAAAATGAAACAACCCACAAGATGAATTTCTTACCATAGATACTTGGATATGTTTTCTCAATATCATATCAATTTCATGATCTGAATCATTATAGAAACAAATTTATAGCGAAAATGGTGAGATGACTTGTAAATAACATACCTTAGAAAGCACCATCAAAAGAATTTATCCTTCCTTGCATTTCGGCCTTCTTTTCTTCACTTTCCTCAGAATTTCGGCTTAGATATACTTTGGTTACCTCAGACACTTATAGGTATTCAATATTCTCAAGTGTGTATTAAATGAGAGAGCCTTGCCTCTTATTTATACTCTCCAAGTAGCTTCCTTAAAAATATCTTCTAGGTCACTTGGCCCCACTTTCCTTATTTTAGGGTTAACCCACTTCTAATTTCTCCATTAAATATTATTGAAATAATTTATTTTGTATTCACTTTGAATTAAAATACACTCAATACTTCACTTATTATCTACCTTTTAAAATCTCTTAAACCACTTTGACTACTTTGACCTTTTGGGGCTTCTAGATGACATATGAGGGTCCTCCAACTTCGTAAGGCCATAACTCTCAAACCGTGAGGAGTTATGTGATGTTCCACATACCACCAGAAATGAAATGAAATGTACGATCCATATAGAATAGTATTATCTGAAAATATATCATAACTCATACCGTTATCCATCAAACAAACTTGGGTCCATTACCCAAACCTAGGGTCTCCGACTTCTCATGGCCATAACTCTCTAACTGTGAGGAGTTATGTGACATTCCACATACCAATGGAAATGGCATGACAAGAACTATCCATATAGGATAGTTTCCCTAAAAAATTCATTGTCCTTCATCTCATTATTCCACAATTAAGCATGGGTTCTCTTACTCCGCAAAGCGTGTTCCCGTGAGGGATTTCACCATAAGGGGACCACTTTGGAGTTCGTCCATATTTACTTCTTATAAACCATGAAAAAATAATAATGAGTCATATTTACATCAAACAATATTGGGTCCATTACCAAAACCTTTGTGCTACAGGGATTTCTTCAAGGGTTGACATCAATGACAACCAACCTTAATCAACAATCTCCCCCTTTGGCATTGATGGCAACACTCTGATGCAATACTAAAATCATATCATTCATGCTCCCTATAGAACCATGCCTCTATCCTCTGCATCTAATAAATATGCTTCCCCTAGAACCATGCCTCTATCTTCACATCTGATAAATCTCTCCCCCTTTGTCATCAATGGAAAATGTATGTTTCCATCCGAGGCTGCTCCCCCTGACTGAACTGTCCTCTTATGGTGCCTCCTCGTGTACATATAAGACATATAAGATAAACATTCAAAAATCATTCATTTTGGAGTAGAAATAACTCCAAGTCTTTGGCGAATATATTCAAAGGCTTCCCATGGAAGTGGTTTTGTAAAGATGTCTGCCACTTGTTCTTTTGTGCGCACATACTCAACTCTGATGTTCTTTTCTGCAACTTGTTCCCGTAGAAAGTAATATTTGATTGGAATGTGCTTCGTCTTGGAGTGCATCACCGAGTTTTCTGAGATACTGATGGCACTATTATTATCACAATATATTGGAATGGACTCATCATACTCAACCTGTATATCTGTCAAAGTTTGTTTCATCCAAAGAACCTATGTACAACATGCTTCTACTACAATATACTTTGCCCCGACTGTAGATAGAGATACTGATGATTGTTTCTTTCTTAGCCATGATACCAAACACTCACCTAAGTAGGACATTGCTCCACTAGTGCTTCATTGGTCATCAATACAACTTGCCCAATCTACGTCTGTGTAGGCAATTAGTGATAGATCCTTTCCTTTTGGATACCATAGCCTAAACTCTTCTGTTCCTTTGAGATATTTGAAAATCCTCTTCACTGATAATACATGTGATTCCTTTTGTGCTTCTTGAAATCGTTCCACTTGTCAAACTGCTTGCATTACATCTAGTCTAGATGCTTCCACATACAATAGGCTTCCAATCATTGACCTGTATTGCCTTTGATCTATAGACTTCGAATCATCATCTTTTCTCAACTTGCAATTGGTTTGCATGATAGTGATAACTGGTTTACAATATTCCATTCCGAACCTCTTTAGAATTTCTCTGATACACTTGGTTTGCAAAATAAAAATTCCTTGGTTGCTTTGATGTATCTGAAGTCCTAGAAAGAAGGATAGTTCTCCAAGTAGTGACATTTCAAATTATTTATGCATATCTTTTGCACATTTTTGGCTTAACCTATCATCATCACTACCAAAAATAATATCATCAACATAAACTTCAATTAATAAAATATTACCTTGACTTACCTTGATGTAGAGGTTTCTATCTGCACTTCCTTTTTTGAACCCTTCCTGTTGCATATACTTATCCGGTCTAGAGTACCATGCTCTAGGAGCCTATTTTAAGCCATACAAGGCCTTCTTTAATTTACACACATAATCTGTGTTCTCTGACAACTGAAATCCTTTGGTTGTTCAATGTAGACTTCTTCTTCAAGTTCCCCATTCAGAAAAGATGATTTTACGTCCATCTGGTATACTTTAACATTTTTGGAACATGCATAATCTAAAAGAAAACGGATTGCTTTCATTCTGGCAACTGGGGAAAATGTCTCTTCAAAGTCAATTTCTTCAATATGAGCATATCCCTTAGATACCAATCTAGCTTTGTTCCTTGTAACCTGTCCATCTTCATTCAATTTATTCCTGAAAACCCATTTTGTGCCGATCACATTCTTATTTTTTGGTCTTGGAACCAATTCCCAAGTGTCATTTTTATCTATTTGATCCGATTCTTCATACATGGCCTTATTCCAAAATTCATCCTTGTTGGCTTCTTCAAAACAGTTTGGTTCAATTGTAGATAAGAGTGCTAGGTGTGTTTGTTCTGGTGAATGGATTTTTCTTCTAGTCTCAACTCCTGCATCTTTGTTTCCAATAATCTGATCTGAAGGATGGTTCTTCTGTACTCATTTTCTAGGTGTCTTTGGAGATACTTGTTGAACTTTCTCTTTTTCTTTTGTCAGATTCCCTTTATCTTCATCTTCCTCTTCTACTTATTTTTCATCTTCTTCTTTGAAAATTTGTTCCATTGATTTGTTTTATTCTTCCTTTGATTCTGGTCTACCTGTTTCATCAATTGTTACATTGATGCTTTCCACAACTTTGTTCAATCTTAGATTGTAACACTTGTATGCTTTCCTTGTACTTGAGTAACCAAAAAGTACTCCTTTTTCCACACGAGAGTCAAACTTTCCCATTCTGCCATCTTCTCTTTTGATGTAGCATTTTCTTCCAAAAACTCTGAAGTGCTTCACATTTGCTGGTCTTCCTTTCCATAGCTCGTAGGGAGTTTTTTCAGTGTTGTTTCTGAGAATTACTCTATTTTGAATGTGAACTGATGTATGCACTACCTATGTCCAAAAAATATTTGTCAATTTGTAATCCATTTGCATTGTTTGATCCATTTCCTATGTAATTATCATCCATTATGATAATGTTCCTTTGTCTTTGAACCACTCTCTGAACCAATCTATGAATCCATGCTCTTGTCCACTATCATATATCTATCCAAACCTGCTAAGTCTTCTTACGAATCCATCTCTCTCCATACTGTCCAAGACTCTACTTGTGCAAGTGTCCATAATGTTAACCCATTTATCATTATAATATCAAACTGTACTTCTGCTAACTGATTTCTCTGAATTTGTCTTCTCAAACTCTACAAGTTGCTCGAAGGATGGTTCTTTGGTCTGTCACAACATCACATAGACTCCCCCTGTCTAATATTCATATTACTTGGGAGTCTCTAAGCCAGATGGCTCATAACAATTTATTCTCTGATGTGTATTCATCATCATCTTCATTGGTAGATTCATCATCATCTTCATAGGTAGATTCATTATCTCTCTGAGCTATGGCTTCTTTCTCTCTATCTATGGATTCATATTTCACTACAATGCCTGAAAGTACAATCTCTTGAACCTATTCCTTATTTGCTTGCCCTTCCTTTCTTTCAGTTATTTTCCAAACCTTTCTGTATCTGACATCTTTCTTTTTCTCTGTATAATTTTCTTCATCTTGTTTTATTGCCAATCTTGCGATCTCTGGTACCTGGTCTTTGTTCACCTGTTCTTCTTGTTTTCTTATCCATACTTTCTTATATCTGATATCAATATTCTCTTTCATGAAAGTATCGATTATGCTTCTACAATCATTGGCTATGTGTCCATAGTTATGACATTTGTAACACTAAATGTTACGTGAGGCCACATAGGCACTTCTTGCTTGAACATTTCTTTTATAACGCCTGCAATCTGCAACCTTATGTCCAAAGTTAGTACAATAAAAACAATGACCATAAAATAAATTTGCATACCTGGGAGTGAATGATATTGTTTGTGGCGTAGTCCTTCTGAATTTTTGTCTTGACTGATCATGATCATGATTGAAGCTTCTTTGTGGCTTAAACATGGATGGTCCCCTTAAAGATGTATCTTTAATAGTTTTCTTAGATTCTGGTTGACCATGATTCCTTCCTTTGATTACTTCTGCATAACTCTTTCTATTTTCTTCGTTCTTCTTTTCTAGCAATCTATAGTTCTTCTCTTCATTCTCTATAACTGATGTGGATGTTTCTGTCTCTTCAACGTTTGTGTTGAGCTTGACGATTTTACTTCTCAATGTGACAACTTCTTCTTCAATCTTCTCAACCTCTTCTTCTTTCTTCATTATCTGAGACTTCATGACTTCTTCTGTTCTTTTCGCTTCTTCAAGCTGAATTTTTAATGTGACTATTTCTTCTTCAAGTCCTTTCTCTTCTTGACCAAACTCTTCCTCAAGCTAGTTTAGATCGTTAGTTATTTCCTTAAGATGATTTGTCAATATCTTCTCTCTCATGTATGCTTCTTCCTTTTGTGTTGCTATGTTGGTTTCCAAATACTGCTTTTGATATTCAAGATTTTCTTCGATCTTTCTGGCTTCTTCTAGCTGAGTTATTAAGTTCGCGATGACCTATTGGGATTCTTCAAAAATGTGAACACTTTCCTCTTGTTTCATCAATTCTTACTTGAGTGAATTGTTTTCTTCTCCTAGTTCATCTAAAGCACTAATCAATTCTTCTTCATAATTGTCTTCCTTTTCAATTATTTTCCCAGTCTCATTTCCTTCATGGCATTCTATTTCAAGATGTCCACGTTTTTCACAATTAACACAAAACAACATACCTTTGGTGATTATGTACTCTTCATCTTCTAAATCTTCTTGACATGGTGAACATAATTCTTTTTGATTCGTATCTGCATCTTCTTTGACATTTTCTAAATCTGTGATGGGTGAAGAATATATGTCATGTAACTTAGTCCAAAGTTCTTTTGCTGATGAACATTTACCAACCTTTTCTATTACTAGATTAGGTAATCCTTCCCAAATGAAATCCATTGCTATTTTTTTATTTTTCCTCAATTTCTTCTTGGCTGCAGTCTTTGCCCTTTTTGAGCTATCATATCCTGTAACAAATGATAGCCAAATATAATGTTCCTATGCCTGTAAAAATACTTCCATCCTTATTCTCCACATCTCATACTTAAAACCATTCTGACCATTAAACATTGGTACTCCATTCTCAGAATAATCCATGATCTCCTTCCAATGGTTAAACTATTTCCTTAAGGAACCGGCTCTGATACCAATTGTTGGATTACTGAGAGGGGGGGTTAATTAGTAATAGAGAAATTTAATACTTTTTAACCATATAATACAAGTGTTATATCAATGAAACATTATCATCCAATAATTGGAGAGTAAATAAGAAATGAACAAATGAACAATCATACACATACACATCACACTAGTGTTTTACGTGGAAACCCAAATCAGGAGAAAACCACAGAATGATTTTTCTTATATGTCTTGAAGAATTACATTCATTGGAAGCACCAACTTCCTTTGTTTTCCAGTTGCAACTAGGAGGCTCCAACCCCCTAGTTTCTTAGGATACAACTTGAAGGAAGCTCCAACTCCCCAATTCTCTGGCTACAACCAGAAGGAGGCTACAACCCCCTATGTTCTATGGCTACAATCGGAAGGTGGCTACAACCACCTGTCCTTGCCCCGTCCAACTGCCCTGAAGTAGAAGTAGAATGATGGAACCACTGTCACACTATCACTATGATATATACCACTATAAACTTGTACCAATAAATCTAAACCATGCATCAACCTGTACCTCAACCTGTACCATAAATAAGTGCATCAACCATGCACCGACCTGTACCAAACAACCTGTAATCAACCTGTACCATAAACAAGTGCATCCAACCATGTACCAAGTATGTACCAATCATGTGTCAACTACTCAT
>ML792705.1:445611-465185 GCA_009831015.1 Picea engelmannii | reverse complement strand
CTCCTTTTATTTATTTACCTTATTAATTAATGAGTTAATTAATACTTAAATTAATCATTGACAATCATGAATAACTAATTAATAATAATTAATTAGTTAATGTTATTTTAAGAAATAATTATGGTTTAGATAATCTTTTAGGATAGTTATATTATTAAATCAATTATAATTAATGATCATATACATCTATTTAAGCAGGGTCGTTACATACACCCACCCTTCAGGAAACTTCGTCCCGAAGTTAAGGTATCTTATGGTACAAGGAAAAGAAACACGGTTCACACATTCATAACAATTAACCGACATTATCAGTAAGTAAGTCAAGAAAACTCATACATACTAGTGTATATGTACAAGAAATGGATGTGTAGCTAGTACATGCAAATCTCGTGCATGTACTAATAATCAAAACTGTCATCCTTTAGTAATTTATGTATGCATCCAATCCAGTCAACAAGACTAGTCTTTTATAAAAGACAACAAACCAATCAATTGTTTGAGAAATCCTTTAATTACTATTATCGGGTTCGACATTGTTATTTTAAACAACTGTGGTTTAGTTACAAAATTATGAATATTCATATATATACATTTCTCTTTTTTTTTTTGAAGGGAAAACATTAATTTCCACCACAAGAAAGATCTCCATACTTTCTTAGCTATTACTACTCATCCTTCCTCCCTAACCTACTTCCATCTCCATTCCTATCCTTCCTCTGCTAGACTATCTTGGAGCGTCAACTATATTTACCTAACTCCAAATAGAACCTGTAAGAGGAAGTGTCGCTATCTCGACCAAGCTTCCCTAGCAGGCATCTGACAGTCATCATCACATGTCTTGGCGAGCGTGAACTAACACCGTCCTCCCATGACTTCAGGTTTTAGAGGATACACACTGGGAAATTCCTCCACCCCTCCTAATCGTAACTAGGGTCCACACCCTACAATGGAGAATACATGGTGGGAAATGCCTCCACCCCTCCTAACAAAACTAGGGTCCACACCCTACAATGGAATATATAGTGGCACCGTGTTGCTGGAGGTTTTGTCATTGTTTATTTGGTTTTGGGCAGTGTCGTCACCTGAAATCATGCACTGATCCACATATCATAGCAATGTATCCAAACCAATATTAATTTCACATACAATATTCATACCATAATGTTTCTCAGTTAGTGGTCCTGATATCCACCTTCATCATCATTATCCCTTGGCTATTTCATAGCCCATAACCTGCAGATTAGACTGTAACACAAACTCATACATTTCTATGCATTATCATCATGTAATTGCATACTATCATCATTTCAATTTGGTATCCTTGTACCGATAAATTAACATCAAAGTTTTCCAATTAGAAATA
Organism: Picea engelmannii; assembly: GCA_009831015.1. Classification (NCBI taxonomy): domain Eukaryota; kingdom Viridiplantae; phylum Streptophyta; class Pinopsida; order Pinales; family Pinaceae; genus Picea; species Picea engelmannii. The sequence goes on along the minus strand of ML792705.1, from coordinate 463,822 downwards.
GATCTCATAATGTCCCATAATTAAATTTCGACACCCATTCACAAGATTATCATTTACCCAAAATAGATTGCATCATATCCAACATCATTCTAATAGTATTTTAAATATTCATAAAATTCTTCATTCTCACAATGTGTCACATCATATACATCATCATCAATAAAATTTAAACATTCATAAAATTTACATGCACGTAGTAGATCGCATCATATACATCATCATCAAATAACATTTAAACATTCATAAAAGTTTATAAAATTTTAAAGTTTAAGTGTATCACTTAATAGTTTCACTGTGACTTAGAAAATAAAGTATATAGGCCTCAAGTAATCCTGGCTATATAAGTCAAAAGGTGGTGTTACATACACCCCACCTTCGAGAAACATGTTCTCGAGGTGGTCAAAATAGTGAGGGATAGTCTCGCCATAATGTCTCAGCATCTTCCCAAGTAGCAGATCCTGGACTATACTTGTCCCACTGTACCTTAACTTGGTCTACCAGACGATTCCTGAGCCGTCGGACTCTACAGTCCAATATGCGTAACGGTTCTACCGTGAGGGTTCCCACGTCCGATACCTGCAATTCCTTCCAATTTAGTTTATGTGATTCATCAGCAACATAATGACGTAAAACAGATACATGAAATACCTTATGAGTTTTATGCAAGTGGGGTGGCAGTACAAGACGATAGGCAACGGGTCCAATTTTCTCTTGGATCCTGAATGGTCCTATAAACCAAGGTGACAATTTTGTCCCCTTCCCAAACAGTATGGTACTCTTATTAGGCCTGATACAAATGAAAACCTGGTCTCCCACTTTATAACTTCGGTCGGTCCTGTGTGCATCTGCATAGATTTTCTGCCTATCTTGTGCTTCCTTTAGTCTCTGCCTAATCTGAATCACCTGTTCCTCCATTTCTTGAATCAATTTTGGCCCAACTATTACTCGGTCTTCTAGTCTATCCCAACTCAATGGCATTTTGCATGGCCTCCCGTACAAAGCTTTGTAGGGTGGAATTCCAATGGAACTATGATAACTGTTATTGTAGGCAAACTCTACTAAAGGTAGGTACTTCTCCCACTGGGTCTAATTATCCATTACATACATCCTAAGCATGTCTTCCATGACTCGATTTAATCTCTTAGTCTGCCCATCTATTTCAGGATGATAAGCTGTGCTTAAGTTCAACTGAGTCCCCAACGCTGACTGTAAACTGGTCCAAAACCTAGAAGTGAATCTGGAGTCCCTATCTGAAATGATCTTCTTAGGTATCCCATGCAAATGGATGACCTCGCTTACAAACACACATGCCACATCAATGACATCGTAAGTGTCTCTAACCAAAATAAAATGAGCACTCTTGGTCAACTTATCCACTATCACAAGAATGGCATTGTGTCTATGGGATGTGAGCAGAAACCCCACAACAAAATCCATAGAGATGACTTCCCACTTAGACATAGGGACATCATGTGGTTGTAGGAGGCCTGCCGGGTAATGGTGGTCGGCTTTCACTTGTTGACACTCTAGGCATTTGGCGATGAAATGGACTACATCATGCTTCATGCTAGGGATGATTTTAAGTACAGAAAATTATTTTAAAATGTAGAAACCTTGGCGAATCTTACTAATCCTTCATATGCCAACTATAAATGTTTAGCAATATTTTTGTAAAAATATTCAAATTTCTAAGCATTTTATATAGGCTTTATAAAATTTTGGTGATTTTTAAGGTAAAATAATTTTATCCTATAGAATTTGGGCGAATCATTTTTAAAATAGAGAATCTTGTTTTTGGAAAAACCATGGAAAATTAGCCCATGAGCGAAATTTAGCCCCTAAAATCATCGATGCTTCATGCCTACCCAAAAGAAGAGCTTCCTCATATCTGCGTACATCTTCTTCACACTCGGATGTGGAAAATAAAGTGCTCTATGGGATTCCTTCAGTATGATGCTTCAAATATCCCCATTCTCTGGGATGTACATCCTTCCTCGATATCTTAACAGTCCGTCTGTTTCCAGACTATATCCTTCATAATTTGGGTCTAACTGCCTCCCGCTCTGGAGGTTTGAAGTAACCTTTAAATACCAACTGTCTCCTGGGAGTTGTGTCAACACATGTTCCTTTAGATTGACCTTTAAGGTTACCAAGGAGAAGATACGTGGTCTCCTACTCAAGGCATCTGCAACCACATTTTCCTTTCCCTTGATGTACGAAATACCAAAATCGTACTTACTCATAAACTCACTCCATTGCCTTTTTTCTGGCATTTAGATCTCTTTGAGTGAAGAGATGTTTTAAACTTTGATGGTCCATTTTGAGCTCAAAGTTTCGCCCCACAAGATAGTGCCTCCAAATTTTCACAGCTAGCATTACAGCTGCCAACTCTAAATCATGAGTCGCGTATAGCTCCTCATGGTTCTTCAACTTCCTTGATGCATAAGCTATCACTCCTCCATCCTGCATTAGCACGACTCCCAACCCTTGCTTTGAGGCATTCGTCCAGACTGTGAAGTCCTTTTCCATAAATGGCACTCGTAGAATTGGGGCACTAGTTAGTAACCTCTTAAGCTCAATGAATGCACCATCACATTCATTTGTCCATTCATACCTGACCCCCTTGCGTTGCAAAGTGGTGATGGGTTTCGCTATTTTGGAGAATCCTTCCACAAATCTCTGGTAATAACCTGCTAGCCCCATGAAGCTTCTCACCTCATGGGCATTTTTTGGCACTGGCCACTCCATAATGGCCTTTACCTTTTCTGGGTCCACAGAGATTCCTTCGCCGGAAATGATATGACCCAAATAGTGGATCTCTTTCTGGAAGAAGGAACACTTTGACAGCTTCCCATACAATTTGTTCTCTCTAAGGCAGGACAACACTATTTGTAAGTGTTCCTCATGTTCTCTTTCATTCTTGGAATAGATGAGGATGTCATCTAAAAATACTTGTACAAAATGGTCTACGTACTTTTGGAATACGTCGTTCATGAGGCTCATGAATACTGTTGGAACATTGGTCAATCCGAAAGGTACTACCACAAACTCGTAATGTCCAAACCGAGTTCAAAAGGAAGTTTTTGGGATATCACCTTCCTTAATCCTTAACTGATGATACCCTGATTGCAAATCGATCTTTGAGAATACTGTTGCTCCTTTCATCTGATCGAAGAGGTCATCTATTCGCGGCATCGTGTACCTATTTTTCATTGTAGCACTGTTCAAGTCCCTGTAGTCTACACACAATCGTAAGGATCCATCCTTCTTCTTTATAAAAATTACTAGTGCGCCCCAAGGTGAGACACTAGGCCTTATTATCCCTAAGTCTAGTAACTCTTTCAACTGCATTTGCAATTCACAAAGTTCTAGCGCTGTCATCTGATATGGAGTCTTGGAGATTGGTTCTGCACTAGGTTTTAGCTCAATAGTAAAATCAAGCTCCCTCTCAGGAGGTAACCCTGATAGCTCATTTGGAAAAACATCCTGAAATTATGACAGTACCGGGTACTGATCCAATGAGGGTCCCTTCCTTTCCTTCACTGCTTCCACTACATAAAGTCGACACCCTTGCCTCAAGCATCGCTTAACCTTAATAGTTGATATAAAGCGTAACGACACTTTTCTCTGTACACCCTGGATCTCTACTGGTCTTCCTTCATCATCGACACAAAGCACCCTCTTTGCAAAACAATCTACCAAAGTTTGATGAGATGCTAACCAATCCATTCCAATGATTAGGTCATATGCCCCAAGAGTAGTGATGTATACCTTCAACCTGGTAGTACACACTCCCAGGTCTACTATACAATTATCGACACTAGGTCCTATTGTTTGTTTTTCCCCCGAATCCATCTCGACTTGTTTAAAGTCATCGTGCTCGTAGGCTGCCAACACACTCTTTTCTAATGCATATGGTGAAATGAAACTATCTGTTGCACCAGAATAAAAAAAAATCTTAACATTGATATGATTTAGCGTACCTGATGACTCCACCACCGTGGATTGATGTTTGGCCTGGAGGTTATTAACCGCTGCGTAAATCTGGTGGTTGCTACTTGCTCTCCCCATCGATGCCTTTCCTTCTCTATGTACGAACCCTGATTGTAACTCTGGGCAGTCGCGTTGGTAATGGGGTCCTTCGCACCTCCAATAGATAACACGAGATTGAACCTGTGCACTGTTATGCGACTGTCTCTGAAATGAGTACCTTCCCCTGAAACTCCTTCCCCTACTCGTTGTTCCTTGAGATGGTCATGGACCTGTCTACGTCGTTGGTGATGTACGAGATGCTGCACTCGCTTCCATTGAAATCCCTGTAGCTACTGTCCTTGGCGCGACTCTGTTACCATATGGAGGTGGCCTTGAGCCCCCTCCCCTAGGAAATGTCCTCGGGGCCTTTCCTATGAACATCGGGAGATGCGAAAATGTTGGTCTTGTACCCCCAGTCAAGTTCACGTGTTCTTCTGTGTAACATGCATTTTCCACCGCCTCCGCCACTGAAGACGGTTTTCACATCCGCACCATAGCTCTTATCCTAGGGTTCAATCCATAGACGAAGCGCTCTGCCTATCATTGGTCATTATCCATATACGACACATATTTGACCAGTTCCATAAACCTGATCTCATATTCTTCTACAGTTCTATTTCCCTGTACTAAGGCATGAAATGCCCCTACCTATTGTTCCTCATAGTATGCTGGTAGATATTTCATTCGGAACCTCTCCTCGAAAAGTTCCCAAGATACTGTGTCTGGGGTAAGGTGCAATTGTCTTTCCAGGTTGCCCCACCAGTTCAAGGCTCTGTCTCTTAACTGAAAAATGGTGATCTTTTCCTTTGAGTTGGATGCATAGTCCCTTAAGGCAAAACACCTTGTCATGCCTTCCAACCATGCTTCCGCGCGTTCACTGGTGTGACCCCTGGAAAACTCTGAAAGTTTGATATTCTACAATTCTCGCATGATGTCTTCAGGTGGAGGTCCTCCCCCTGAATCCATTGATGCTTTTGGATTACTCGTTCCAGATGGTGGGGGTTCCACTTCAGTCCCTGCCGTTTGTCGCCCCTTTAAAGTCTCGTTAATGGCTTCCAATGAGTGCAGTATGAGGGCTAGTTCGAGCGATGGTGGTGGTGGCGCTGGCAGTGTTAGTGGTGCTTGCGACGATGCTCTCTTGCCTCGATTCCCTCGATTCCTGACCATCCTGTATGCTTTGACCTGCATCCACCAAAGTTGTCAGGGTGAGTTCCAGGATGTTTCAAATTGGTGCTACTCAAACTAAAAATAGGGTTAGGCGTAAGTTTTCTTTACTTGTCTATAAACAAACATTACTCCATTAGGGGATTGTCTAGGTTAGGGTTAGGGTTAAGCATCTAATATTGATTTCTTTGCCCCTACGAAAATAACTATTGGTTCCCTTTCCCTGTAGCTACGTTAGCCTTGTGCCTCACTCGCCACTTCCTATGCTTACTCTCCTAGTGCATATTCCACCTCCTTCCTGCTTGTCCTAGTCTAAGCCCTTTTAACTTTTCTCATACAGCTTGATTAAAGTGACTTCCGACATTATGTTTATTAATTTACACCGATATGTGTACACCTATTGACAATGGGCACAATTAATGATCTTTTAATCTTATTTAACCTTAACCCTTATATGATGGCAAAGCATTGAAGATGGTGGCATATTCTTAGTCTTCCTCCAAAATCAATGGGTCTGATTTATTGTTCATAACTTTCTCACATTTATCAAGGCATCCATTAACATGTTTACCTTTTTAACATTTACCTAATCATATTAAAAAAAATTGCTGTAAGGATATATAATTACCACGTTTAATGATTAAATAGGATTAAATAGCAGCATCTAAATAATTATCCCCTACTGCCAGCCACATTTCGGCGTTCACCAGCGCTATGTACCTTTCGGCATTAGTGTTCTTCTTAAGGCGCTTCGCTTGGTGGGTGGTCTTGGGTATGACAATTAAAGTATTTATATGTGAAACTATTTGTAAAAGTCACATAGTGTGGTGCGTTGGCAGGGAAGACTTTGTAAAGACTTGACCGGTGGGGAGGTTCGGGGTTCGATCCCCGTGGACTCCATAAATCATTCTTAGCCCTATATTATTAAATTATTTAAATTAAAACTTATAATTATTTATATATATATATATATATATATTAAATAATTTAAGTTTACACTAGCGTATTAATACCTTTAAATAAATTATAAAACTAAAATTTAATTAAAATAAAAAAAATGAAAATTTAATTATTCAAAAGGGCGTATTAATATTTTTAAATAAACTATTAAACTAAACTATAATATATATAAGAAAAATCCTTGGCATTCGCTGGCATCCTTTAAGGTTGGGATTTTTGCATGAGGCCCACGTGCCCGGCCTCCAGCTCTCAGTACCAAACACCTAAGTTGTTCCTTAATCCTAACGCTGCCTCACTTCCACCTCTCACCTCTTTGCTCTGCTCTTGGCGCTGGTGTTGGTAATTCCCGCCATCAATGTTGTTGAGCTTCTGGTAAGGGAATGGGATTGACATTGGCAGTGCACCAGAGTTATCCACATTTGTAATTTCTAAACATTTTTCAACAACAGGTGCATTCTCAACAGTTAACTTTTCTGAAGTAATTTCAGATTTAGTTGCTCCCAATAGTTGATTATTAGATGCCAGGTTATCAACTGGCATCTTCAATTCAGACTCCATCATATCGCATTCTCCAGCTGGATGTCCAGAATCATTATTTCTTGTGATTTTAGACTGAAGTTTAACAAGGGATAAAGTATCCCAATAGTGGGGTTCAATTGTTCGTAGTGCTTCACATGAAACTTTTCTTGCAGCCTCCTTCTTACTCTTTGCAGGACCTCCAACATAAGAAGTCCCATTAATTTTCACAGTGGCAATAAATGTGGGACAATGTGCATATCCCTCCTTCGTAAAATGATAAGTAGCAAGAGGCACATTCTTCTTTAAAGCGAGCTTCTCAAGGACATTTTTAGGCAGTCTGGTCTCTTCAAACTGCACAAGTAAACCTTGCTTAAGTAGATCTTTGACAGTTTCCTCAGCTGCATCATTCTGGGCAGGCTTCTTGTGTTGCAGCATAGTGGCCGAATTAATTCATATCGACGTCTATGTATGTGGGGGATCTGGAGCACAGTGTTATTGATGGCCAGATTTATGATCTGTTCGAGCAGATTGGCCCCGTTCTCTCTGTTTGCATCTGCAGAGATATCAACACCAAGAGTCCTCTTGGATATGCCTATGTCAATTACGACACTATTGATAATGGTATGTCTGCATTCTTTTGTGTTTTTTTTTTTTGTTTTAAAATCATTAGATATCTATTAATTTTTAATATTTTAAGAATTATAAAGATTAGCCAAGGTTTCAGCTATTGTAAGAATCATATATTTATTTTGTGAACTATAAATATTGGCCAAAATATATATTTGAATTATAATGATTGGCCAAGGTTTCTGCACTTGTAAGAAATTTATCTCCTTACCATATTCCCAGTCGAGCAAGTTTTTAATTAATTTTTTTTTTTTGAGGAAACATTTAACTTCTAATGAAGAATGCACGAGTTGAAAATATAAAATCCACTAATTACATTGCATTTTGCCATCCATTGTTGCTAGATTGCATTTCTGTGCAATATTGTCCAAATGGATGCTATACTATTAATTGGACTATATTGGTGAGTCTTCTGTGATTTGTGATTGAAACCTGGCAAAAGCTCTTAGTCTGAGAAATATATATTTTTGTGCAATTTAGAGGTTTTGTTATTTTTTTTTGTCTCAGTCATACTCTTACTCTCTAGCCTCACTGACTTGACTCTGCCAGACTCAGCAGTCCAAGTAATACTCACCAAGTACAACTCAATGCGTGTTAGCAGGACAAAATATTATATTCGTTGAGTAATGGAAATTCGGCAGTCTGAGCGTTATGGGTTTTGGGTGAAAATTACAGTTCTTGCTTACAATTGGGTTAGTCGTTAACATAAACATTTCTGTATGTGTATGTCCTATTACTGTGCACGTGCATATGCTATGATCTACCTGGTCCTGGCCTGAGAGAATGCATGCCTTGCAGACATATCTCATATATTTCAAAAAATTACTAAAAATTATTGAAAGCCTGTTTCTTTGTCTGTATTATGTTAGGACATCTTCGAAATAATTTAACGAGGATAAAATTAATGAATTTATTAAAAAAAAACAATTGGCCTCGTGGCCTCTATTCTGAGGTTGAACATTTTGGTTATGAAATCTCTTAGTTAGCGCTTCATCCAAAACTGTCTAAATGATTGCCCCATTTGAGTCGAAGACTGCATCTTATTGCAACACAATGCGAGGATTGGTTAACTGAGTGAACTGTAGTCTCGAATTCCTGTGGAAAGTCCTTTCAACTAACAATGGGATTATTGTTCATACATCGGATTTTTTTTTTTTTTTGGGAGACAATTGTAACAACCCTAATTGTATGTTTTACTTTGGTAATTTGTCTTTACATTTTCAATTCGTATTGCATTTTTATTTTTATATTTGTTTTAAAATTTCTTTGTTTTGTTTGCAGGTTAAGCGGAGGGGAATGAGAGCTAGAGATTGGAGCTGGGAACTTGGCCCATAGGCCGAGATTTTAAGCTAAGACGCTCTGATACCAAATGTAGGAGCCGAATTAAATTAAACATCTATTAATTCTACAACATAGCAGTAAAATTCAAGAAATTTCTATAATTTATCACATTCGCTTACAAATTTATCAATAATAATAAAATTTTATAAGAGATTAAAAACAATTGCATAATTTTAAATACCTGAACCTGATGCTAATAACCCTCCATTTGTCCTTTACTTTCTTGACCGCTGCTGCACTGTAAAACAGTGCCCAAAACCTAGTTCCTCCCTGCCAACTAGGTAACTTCCTAGCTCCAAGATATCATATGGATATACTGGCCCCTGTGCCTAAAACCTCCAGCAACCCTGGTTCCTGACTGATACAATTCCCACTCCCAAAATTTCAATCCTCTCTGCAAATCCAGCCCACAAAATCAATCGCTCATCCCCCCGTAGAATGACCTCCCATCAACCTCCTTCCCCTCCATATTCCTCCTTCACCGACTCCCCCACCTCATTTACTCCCTACCTAACCCATTTATTACCTTCTTATCCTTTCCCGTTAATGCCCCTTATCCCCTTTATTTAATATCTTATCCCTTGTAGTTAATATGTTATCCCTTATCGGGTACGTAACTTAATTTAATAATATAATTTATTATCCTCCTTTTATTTATTTACCTTATTAATTAATGAGTTAATTAATACTTAAATTAATCATTGAAAATCACGAATAACTAATTAATAATAATTAATTAGTTAATGTTATTTTAAGAAATAATTATGGTTTAGCTAATCTTTTAGGACAGTTATATTATTAAATTAATTATAATTAATAATCATATACATCTATTTAAGCAGGTTCGTTACAACTATCATAATTATGAAAGTATTATTTCAAAGACAAACTATGTGCCAATCATTAGATCAAAACCTCAAGCATGCTTAAATTCATATAAATAAAAATTAAGCCAACGTATATCACATTAAATCATCAACTCAATTACTCATAAACCTCAATATGCATGGGGAGATAAATGGTCCTAGAAACATGCCAAAGTAGATTTGTAGGTGCAATATTTCAATAGTTGATCAAAATGTGTTTATATATTATTGCACATCAACTTATAAAATTACTTCTATCTCAAAAATATATTGATAGGTCACAACCTAGCGAGACACCAAATTGATGTATGAGACCTGCTTGTTTGCGGGACAATGAATAGACCCTTTATGCATCCCACAAACATAGGGGCCTCATACATTAATTTGATGCTAGTAATGTCCTAGAAATTATGAATATCTTAAAAATAATTAAAATTGTTTTTTTACATTTCTATGTCTCCATAATTTCTACATTGAGTTCTATACTTTAAAAAACACGTCAAAACCCTTACCTTATCATTGTCCTTTCTCTAGATTAATTATCCCATAAAAATTGATAAAGTTTTCCATGAGATTCATTTCCATAACCAAGACCTGCATGAATCATAAAAGACAAATTCTTTATACGAGTAAATAATATATAACCAAATAAACAAACATTTAGTTATGTAAAATACTCTAGAAAAAACTTAAGTGGTCACATACCTTAATGAGCTTCTCTTTGTTTCGAGAATAGGTTATTCTCTACTTAACAGGGCCAACCACGTGAAGGTGGAAGCTCATGTGACCCTTCCCCCCCCCCTCACATCGCTCTCAATTCTCCATACCCAACAAATAATTTTGTTTATATAGAAAACATATAGACATTCATGCATAACTAGGATAGTCATCAAAACATATGAGCATATAAACATTGAAGCATGATGTTGTAATTCATATAAACAATGTTTCATACTAGCAACATTGATAAACATCCAAATACAAGTCATGAATTTATACATCTATTTTTCTTTGATTTATGTTTTTTTTTACATTAAAAAAATTGGCGATTGGGGTATCATAATCTTCCTTTGACATTGTATTTCTTGCGCTCTGTCCTTCTATTGTTTGTGTTTCCATATGCTCATGTACCATACTTCTGGTATGTCGTTGAGAAGGGAGTTGAGACATCTATGCAGGGGCGTGAGCTGCAACAATGAAAATGATCATATCGATATGTTGAAATATAATTGAAATAAATAATTCATTATTTTGATTAACATAACAATATTGCTCTTTATCTGTCTGTGTAGCTGTGACATTTGGTTCGTTAATTTCTTGTCCACTTGGTTCCTCTCACAGTTCACCCTCTTGAGCTACATGCTCTTCCATTTAAAGAATATAATAGATAAGTATAAGTCAGGAAATAAATATCTACAATCACAGTAAGTATTTCTAATTTTGAAGCATACATACTAGAATGGGTACTCTGATCCCCACTATCATTGGACATGTTCTCCCTTGTATGAAGTGGTGTCTGATGAATACCGCTAGATTCACTGATGCGATTGCACTATTGCTTGAAAACAAACATAAATACTTAGTTAAGGGTGATATAATAAAATATGAATAGACTTTACAAGCATGCTACTACGGTTTCCTTATTCATTTTATTTACCTGCGTGGATGGGGAGATTGGAGTCTGCCCCAAGATTTTCCTATATTCAATTACACTTTTAAAACCATGCTTGTAACCAAGCTTTAGGTCCTCCACATTGGAAACAGCGTCGAACATATTTAACTGGAATGCATAACACAATTAAAATTACCAATAACAAAAACATATATTTGGTCGCTACTGTTAAATAAATATTCACCACAATTAATCATTTAATTCTTACAATTCAAGATTTTAGTTTTCCATAGCCACCCTAGCCTAGTTTATGCTTTCCGTGCTTTTCCATTCTAGCCTTGGTTGCTTTGGAGGTGTCAGGTAGCCTATATATGGAATTTTTGGAAAACAATAGATATCGAAATTGTTACTTAAAACAAGAAAGAAAAACATAAATGAGCATATTTCACTAATAAGATGACATGTGTTGTACCTTGCTTGACCATCTCGTGGATGTATTCCTTGTTTTTTAAACAAGTTATCCTTTTCATCCTCTATCAGGTTCTTCCACTCTTTCTCCGGAACCATGGGAGAGCGCTCATGCTTGAGGTATAATTGCTACAATTTCTCCCTATATTGGGCCCTGGTATATTTTAAATTATCGTCAGCTAACTTTGTAACCACTTCCTTGTTGAACAAATTGTCGAACAACTTTACCATGTGGTCTATCAATTCATCTTTATTTTTGCTATCATGGCCATTCCACCGTGTGCAAATGGTGGGGAAAAACATCTCCAATGCTTTGTCATTCAGGTTTCTGTAGAAAACATTGTTTCCTGCAAAAACATGTTATCCATTAATTTATAATAATCTCAACAGATGTCCATTTCAATTTCATGATAAAAATGAATCAATTAATTAACAAATACCTGCAATCTTTTGAATCTTGATTGGAAGACATGCATCATCCACCAGAAAGGTGAGATCTAGTGATCCGCTTTTTTTAATTCATTTTGCTCCATAATAGCTTCCTCTTCATATACAATACATTCATCTCCAAAGTCATGTGGAGTCCCAGGCTCCGACTCATCATGATCTGGTGTGTCATGTTGGTCAACATTATTGCGCTCATTAATGGATTCGAGGGGAACCTCAAGAGGGTAAAAAATCCTCACTTGTACTTTTCTATGTCGACTTTTTTTTTGCATTGGACCATCACTGCTACCTATAGTAGTTGCAAGATCGGAAGGTTCCTGGGGCATGGGGTTTAAGAACTCCTACAAACGAAAAAATTTACTTTATCAAATCATATCGAAAATATAAAACAAGAAAACAGATATGAAATTGTCATAGCTGATAAAAATATGTGAAGATGCCACTTACCCCAAAATTAGTTATTAGATTTTGTAGCTCTGCAATTCTTTCCCTGTCCTCCTGTGTCAGGGGTATTTTGCGAAACAAACCTAAATATTCTATGTTTTCCTTCTTCAAGGCCTTTGCGACAGTTTCTATTGGGTCAGTGGAATAAAATATTTCTTCCTCATCAAGATCCTCAGTGAGTGCCCCGGATGGGGTGTCAGAGCAGTCAATGGGGCGAGGTTTGCACGAGCCCGGGCCACGTGATGGGCTCATGGCGCAGCCCATCGACGTACCCAATGCTTAATGGCGAGATTAATTCAATGGCAGGGCGCATTCACGCATCAGACTTCTCCTGCCCGTCGTTTATTTCACTGGCGATGCTCGTTTTGTTCGGTATTTACCTATGCGCGCAGGTAGCAGAGCTCTCTCCTGTGCAACAAAGGTCACCCCCAGAACCCTGCCGCTGGTCACACCTGGTCCGCTCACCTCACCCACTGTCTATCTTACTCCTGAACTGTTGTAATACTCTCGCCATGCCTCGCTATCGTCCTAGAGGAAAACCAAAGCGAGGCTCCTCTTGGAAGCCTCGGCGACCTCTGTTAACCTCCTCCGACTCAACCGACAGTGATACCTCTCCTCCACGACATGCCACAACCAACCATGTTCCTTTGCGAGCCCCGCAGCCTCGCTCCATGGCCATCATCCAGCGCACACCTATCTCAATTATGCGTCTCTCGCATAATCAAACCGAGCTTCCATCCATCTCCTTGCCTCCTGGCGAACCACAGGACAATTGGAGCGATCATCCTCCTCCTCAAACAACACCCATGCGGGCAAATCCGTGCTACCCGGAGCACATGGACAGAATTCAGTTTGCAGAGAGCCTAGCCATCCTACACGACTTGGCTTTCGAGCTTCGGTGAGAGGTCGCCGATCTGCAGTATCGATTCCAAGCTACGGAGGGAAAGGTGGCCAGATTCATGCACATCGTCTCCTCTATGCACGAGGCCCTGTTCTCCGCCCCGGAAGACACCTGCCCCACAGAGCATACCGATAACCCCACCGAAGCGGCACCACTCAGCACGCAGCCTTCAGGAGCAGCACGAGAGCAGCAGAAGGAGAGCAGGACCGACAGCAAGGACCTCGCAAGCACACGTGAGGTTGCCGAACAATGGGACTATGGCATCACTTTCATCGAGGAAGAACCTTTCTCAGGCGATGCCCTTGCCACTTGGCCTACATACAAGCCAACTATCTGATCATAATGTATGTCTGTTTACTAGCCATTAGACACTATAGGATAAATAATGCTCTTTTTCTTGTCAATCTTAGACTTATATTCTCAAGGAACTGGCAGGGCTAGCTGGACTGGTTTCCCCATGATGGGGCAGTCCAGCAACTGTAGCCTGGACCAAGCTGTATTTTGGACCAATGTTTCAGATTTTGGAAGGATTTTAATATAATTTTACCCCTTACTTACAAAAAAAAAAGATCCTCAGTGAGTGTCTTCCCACGTTGACCATGCCACAATACATTGATGAATACAATTAATGAGATGAACTTTAACATTTGAGAAATTTAGTTATTGTAGTAATAAGTTATTACTATATTTAACATTTACCTGTTGAGGCACAACGGGTGCCTTTCCATGGTCACCCTGGACAGATGTAGCAGGTGATTTTCCATGGCCACCCTGGACATAAGTTGACACAATAAATCAATCAACAAAAGTTATGAAATTCACTTGTAACATTAAAAAAATGAAATATTGTAGTAATATCAAAAAATAAATAATGAAATTTCAGAAATTTAGTTGTTGTAGTCATAAGTTGCTACTATATTTAACATTTACCTATTGAGACATAGCGGGTGCATTTCCATGATCTCCCTGGACAAATGTAGTGGGTGATTTTCCACGGTCACCCTGGACAGAGGTTGACACAATAAATCAATCAACAAAAGTTATGAAAGTCACCTGTAACATTAAAAAAATGAAATATTGTAGTAATATCAGAAAATAAATAATCAAATTTCAGAAATTTAATTGTTGTAGTCATAAGTTGTTACTATATTTAACATTTACCTGCTGAGGCACAGCGGGTGCATTTACACGGTCACCCTGGATAGAATTTGACACAATAAATCAATCAAAAAAAGTTATGAAATTCACCAGTAACATTAAAAAAATGAAATATTGCAGTAATATCATAAAATAATAATGAAATTTCAGAAACTTAGTTGTTGTAGTCATAAGTTGTTACTATATTTAACATTTACCTGTTGAGTCACAGTGGGTGCATTTCCATGGTCACCCTGGAAAGATGTAGCATTTGATTTCTCAAGGTCACCCTGGATAGATGTTGACACAATAAATTAATCAACAAGAGTTATGAAAGTAATTGTAACATTTAAAAATGAAATATTGCAGTAATATCAGAAAATAAATAATGAAAAATGAAATATATGCAGTAAAAAATTGAAATATTGCAGCGATAAATTATAACAATGATTGATCAAAGGTTGAGTTGAATGGTATGTAAGATATTTACCCCCATAGCTGTACCCAATCCATCTATTCAATTTAAGTTGTAATCGATCAACAACTCTTCACCCGGAACTATTGTTTTTGTTGCACATACAAATATACGATTTCCTTCGCATCCCTCAAATATGCAATTCAGTTTCTTATTTGTTGCAAATGGTCATGTACTATTTATAAATCCCTCGATGTTTCCAGAATATTTTGGCCTTCCATCAATATACATAGTCACCCGTTTATTTTGATTTTTTCTATATCTCCACATACGTCGCGTATATTGGACCAACATCAACCAATGATTGTATTTTAATAATTGTACAACATACTCCGTCAATTTAGTTACAGTGTCATATTCGACCTTTATGCCATCCTTGGAAAATAACCCCAATCCATGTAAGGATGAAGGAGCAATGTGATACATCCTCCCACTGATGAAGAAATCCATGTCCACTTCATGTAGCTCCTTAGGCGCCCATCGTTGCAATAGATGTCTATACCTCAAGGGAAACTCAATGTCACCTATGCTCTCAGCATCATAATTACATGACCCTCCATTGGCAATACAAAATTGCATGCGTATACAAAATCTTTTCCTTACCTTTTCAGATCTAGTTTATCTAGAACCGGTAGATCTAGTACAACACGTCTCACTTTCAACCTCTCTTAGTATATCTTGATCATCGCTAGAGGAAGATAGATCTGACAGATACCTATTTGGTGGTACCTACACTCGTTAAAACAAGAAGATAAGTTATCATGCAAATATAAGTTTGTGGTACCAACATTCGAAAAAAATGAGAAGATAAGTTAGCGAGCAAATATTTAGGGAACCCATGTTTTTCTCGGAGAATATACTTGATTCTATTGTATGTAACAAACTTATTGGGGTCCTTGTTTACTTGATTCATATCATACTTGGAATCCCATTATTTTTATCTTGGTATGCTTTGGGGTGTGAGTCTTCTCTTTTATAGAATGGCATTAAAGTCCCAACATTAGAGGTGTATGAAATTCATTAGGATAGAAAGAGGCATTAAAGTCCCAACATTAGGCTTGGGAATTGATGTAGATAGGGTGATGGATTTGTCAACTATTTTGGGTGAAGCAAGGTGCTATGATTGCACACTAAGGAGGTCCTCCAAGTGAATTTGTTGCATGGATAGAGTGTTGGTAAGCATGTGCAACATAAGAAAATTGTTTCCATGCCAGGAACCAATTGGTCCTAGTAGAAGGAGGTCATTTACACATCCTCTTGTGGAATTGCATAAAGTTTCATAGTTGCATAAGTTTCATGTTGCATAAAGTTGCATAAGTTGCATGTTGCATAAAATTTCATAAGTTTCATTGTTGCATAAAGTTGCATAAATTCGCATAAAGTTGCATAGTTGCATAAAGTTGCATAGTTGCATAGTTGCATGTTGCATAAAGTTGTGTAGTTGCATAAAGTTGCATAGTTGCATAAGTTGCATAAGTTTCATAGTTACATAAACTTGCATATAGTTGCATAGTTGCATAAGTTGCATTGTTGCATAAAGTTGCATAAGATCCATAAAGTTGCATACAGTTGCATAAGTTGCATAGTTTCATAAATTTGCATAAGTTGCATAGTTTCATAAATTTGCATAAGTTGCATAGTTGCATAAAGTTTCATAAGTTGCATGAAGTTGCATAAGTTGAATAGTTGCATAAATTTGCATAAGTTGCATAGATGCATAAAGTTTTATAAGTTGCATAGTTGCATAAGTTGCATGTTGCATGCATACATGTCAAGTGCATGTTGATTTGGTTCGCATGCATGTCCAGTCAAGGTGATATGTCATTAATGTCCCAACATTAGAGGTGTATGTCATTCAAGTCTTCTCTTTTTTAGAATGGCATTAAATTCCCAACATTAGAGGTGTATGCAATTCATTAGGATAGAAAGAGGCATTAAAGTCCCAACATTATTCTTGGGAATTGATGTAGATAGGATGATGGATTTGTCAACTATTTTGGGTGAAAAAAGGTGTTATGGTTGCACACTAAGGAGGTCCTCCAAGTGAAGTTGTTGCATGGATAGAGTGTTGGTAAGCATGTGCAACATAAGAAAATTGTTTCCATGTCAGGAACCAATTGTTCCTAATAGAAGGAGCTCATTCACACATCCTCTTGTGGAATTGCTGCATAAAGTTGCGTAGTTGCATAAAGTTGCATAAGTTTCATAGTTGTACAACTTGCATAGTTGCACAACTTGCATAGTTGCATAAGTTGCATAAGTTCCATAGTTGCATAAACTTTCATATAGTTGCATAGTTGCATAAGTTGCATTGTTGCATAAGTTGCACGTTGCATAAAGTTTCATAAGTTCCATAAAGTTTCATACAGTTGCATAATTGCATAAAGTTGCATAGTTACATAGTTGCATACAATTGCATAGTTACCAATAGAGCTTTGATCATGTAAAAATAAATCATTAAATTGGTAAAAATGAATTTAATATTATCATTGATTTATATTCCATACTTTTATTTGACATACCTAACTACCCTAACCTGATATATGCCTGATGTGTATGCCACTTGGCATACACATAGCCACTGTGGCTATTGTGTATTTGAATTGGAATACATAGCAGGACCAATGGAATTGCTCTATATGCCAATTGGCACACACAACATTCATTGTGTCTATTGTGTATGTCAATTAGCATATAGAGCAGGCCCATTGGAATATACATGTCAATGATAAAAAGCCTATGTACGTGTCAATGGTAAGAATGGGTATTGGTTTATTGAGCTAAGTTCTTGGTTATCCAAACGCTACAAAGAAATATGATATCATTATGATAATGATTTTTGCTCTGAATTGGGATAGATACATATGTGTTTCAATGTTGGGAGCATAAAGGTTGAGTAGATCTTGAGTTTTCTAGTCTATATAGATATCTTTATCTCTTGGAGTGACATATTGTGTTTTTTGTTGGAATAAAATTTATTATCTTGGAGAAGCTCACTAATTCTCGATACTAGAGCCTTGTATATTTTGTTGTTGGAGTGTTGATTACAATTGTATTGTTGGGTTTCATAAGATTGTGGAGAGAGCATTCTTTAAGTTGGGATTTCGATGTGTTCTTTAAGTTGGGATTTTGATTGAATTATCAAGAGTTGGGGGATCATGTCTTTGAATGCTGACCTTGTGAAATCTTGAAGTGGGTTGGTGGCACTTGCTTTGTAC
>ML792705.1:426377-437848 GCA_009831015.1 Picea engelmannii | reverse complement strand
ATGGTTGAGACAAGTAGTTGATGAGTTGGCGCACATACATGAGGTGTATAGTTGATGATGTTGGTACACATTGATGAGTCATAGTTGATGAGTAGTTGAAAAATGATTGGTACATACTTGGCACATGGTTGGATGCACTTTTTATGGTACAATTTGATTACATGTTGGTGCATGGTTAATGCACTTGTTTATGGTACAGGTTGATTATAGGTTGGTGCATGGTTGATGCACTTGTTTATGGTAGAGATTGATGCATGGTTGATGCATGGTTCAGACTTGTTGGTACAATTTTATAGCAGTATATCTCATAGTGATAGTGTGACAGTGGTTCCATCATTCTACTTCTACTTCAGGGTGGTAGGACAGGGCAAGGACAGGTGGTTGTAGCCACCTTCCGGTTGTAGCTGGAGAACATTGTGGGTTGTAGCCTCCTTCTGGTTGTAGCCAGAGATTTGGGGAGTTGGAGCTTCCCTTAGGTTGTAGCCTGAGAAACTAGGAGGTTGGAGGCTCCTTCTAGTTGCAGCTAGAAAACAAAGGAAGTTGGTGCTTCCAATGAATGTAATTCTTCAAGACATATAAGAAAAAACATTCTGTGGTTTTCTCCTGATTTGGGTTTCCACATAAAACACTGGTGTATTGTGCATGTGTGTGATTGTTTATTTATTACTGCTCATTATTGGATAATAATTCTACATTGATATAACATTTGAAGAAAAAGGATTATAATTATGTTATTACTAATTCACCCCCCCTCTCAGTAATCCAACAGTCAATATGTGAAGGCTCGACTTGTTTTCTTGATTTTGTCCGTCCTCTTTTAGCTCAAAAAGTGGTGAGTGAGGGCTAAGTTCCAATAAATAATTATACTATGCATGAATTAGTGGTCTACTTTCCTGAGATATTTTGGATATATGTATTTATTGGTGTTCTCAATTAAAAAATGAGGGGTGCACCCATTGTTCAGCTCCATTTTTTTCATACTTTCCGCCATACAAATGCACTCATCATTACACCTTCTCCATGCATTTCGTCAATAATATATCGCTAATTACACCATAAACCTCCATTATCTCTTGTTATTCATCCTATGTGGTTAATACATAATTTTCCATATCTTTAGTGATTAAAAGGATAATTATACAATAGTTTTGTTGATGATGGTTTAATCATATGTTTCTATGTCCAAGAAAAATCATATGTATTGTTCGTATTCCGGTATATGCACTGACCATGTTTCGATACATGTAATGTTCTTGTTCTGGTACCCACATTGCAGGTCATCCGGTACTCCAAGTCATCCAGTACCAGAAGGTTCTATAGTCAACTGGTACCTTCACATTCATCCATTACCCACACTCCATGTCATCTGGTACCCATACTTCATGTCATCCAGTACTCAGTTCGTCCGGTACCAATACTGTGCTCATCCAGTACCAGAAGGTTCTACAAGTCATTCGATACCCACACTCCATGTCATCCGATAATCACACACCATATCATATGGTACTCTCAATTCAACACATCCAGTATTGGAATGTTCCAGAAACCATCCAGTACCAAAATGCTACAGGTCATCCGGTACCAGCATCAACGAGAATCCGGTACTAGAACTAATTCAAAAATTTGGAAAGTTTCTAGAGGAAAATCGGGTACATGGGTTTTGTCCAGAACGATGTTTTCATGCGAAAATGTGTGTCATAATTCACCCAGATCGCACGTGTGAACCTCCATCTCAAGGGGAATGATTATGCAAAAATTAGCAAAAATCTCAAACAACCAACTTGCACCTCGATTTCTGTGTAGATGGCATCAGATCTAGAAATTCTAAGTAATGGGTTTTGTCTAGAATATGGGAAATGAGTAAGACGCGAGTAGTTTTTAAAAATTAGAATTGGTTTGGAAGATATGGGTGGGGGCCTAACTCGAATCTGCCCAAATTGCAATCAAACCCAAATTTTTGAAGATTTGTCCTAAAAATGTAAATTTTGAAATCAGAGCTTTGGGATTTGGTCCCATCCTCTCTTCAATGATTTTTGTGTATAAATAAGAGTGTTAAAAGGTGGAGAGGGTAGCTATTATCATTTTGTAATGGATGATATCTATTCATTGTTGTGAAGAAGATTGAACATATGGAGGAGTGCTTGTAATTCCTTGGAGTTTCCAGCTAATAAAAAGAGTTGATTGTTCCTGTACATGGTGTGGATTAGTCCTTAGTACTGTAGACTTATTCCGCAACACATGCCAAGTTTGGAAGGGCCCCCATCCATTGGTATGTGTTGTATTGTTTTATAGATAAGGTAGAATACTAGATTTACATTTTTTGACAGTCTTTAGATCAACATTTTATATTCTCATTTGCTGCATAAAGAAGTTTTGTTGAGGTTATTTATATTCATATAGATTTGATTTATTATTTTCTTTCAATTTATTAGATTATGATTGTGCTTTTTACATTTGATTCGAAAACTAAAACTGAGAGATCTTACCCTTTGATTATATGCATTTAGAAATCCATATGATAGGGTAGGTTTAATGATTTTCAAGCGTGATGTGTTCATTTCAAAAATACAAGAAATACAAAGTGCATTGATTCATATCATTGCTTGAAGATTTATGATATAAATTATTTGATAAACAAAGCATAGGATCTAAATAACCCTGGAATTCTATAGAAATTTGGGACAACAATGAATACAAATCTGTGTGAGGTGCATAAAACATTTATAATCGAATATCATAATATTAGAATTGCAGATTTGTTTTGTATTGCATGGCAACTAAATTAATAAGAAAGGCATGTGCTTAATGCATTTCACTTGAAGAAAGATTTCTGAGTTGAAAACTTCCTTAGATTTTTAGAGTTTCTTTTGCACATTTTTCCTTGTAAAGTTGATTTGCTTTTGCAATTATTTTTTCTTTGTACTTAGCTTTGTTTTTGCATTGTTTCTGATTTTAGTTTGCATTGTTTTTGTACTTGTTGTTGTTTGGTGTGGATTTATATTGTAGATTTCTTTTTTTAGATATCCTTTCCAATTAAACTCAGTTTGTCACTTGCACTCACAACACTTGATTTGATTGTTCCTATTTCTCTAGAATAGAAATGTTTTGAAATAAGTAGGAAATATTTAATGTTGATTAGCGTTGAATCATTTTGAATTTCTTATAGCTTCAAACACCAACAGACAGATTAGAGGTCGAACTCGTGAGACATGGCTTTCCTGTGTTGGAATTCTTCCTAAGGTGTTAGTTTCTATTGTGAATTTCATTTCCATGTGTTTGTTTCTTTTATCACAATTAAGTGTGGATACACTATAGGAAATAATCATTGAAGGACATAAAACTAAAGTATGTTACTCATGATTAATCACACAAACATCACCATGAGTGCATGAAAGACTGTGGTCTAATCCTTTATAACACTAAGTTATTCCTACGTCCCAGTGATGAATCCTTAGTGTTAATTTCTTTAGTGTGCGTTTGAAGATTGTTTTTCCGACTTTAGATTAGGCTAGACTAGGATTTGATCTTGTGTTTCTTGCGCCTGCACCTCGAAGCTTACGAGCCCCGGTTGATAATTAAATGTGGGAATTAATAGTGCATATATTTAGCCCAACATTTTGGCACCATTTCCGGGGAGGTGCTAAAGGGATTAGAGCATAGGTAGGTTTCTTTTATTTCTCCAAATCCTTGATTGTTCCTTTCATGCAAGTGTGTTTCTTTTCATGCAAGCGTGTTTATTTTCATGCAAGTGAGGTGTGATTTTAAGGACAACCTAAGGGCAGAGAGAAGACAGTAAGACGTGAGGGAAGAGCCCATGTATCCACTTTAGTGGGGTTACTCCAAAGTTAGGTTGTCCTCTTCCTTTTAGTAGTTAGAATTTGTGTTTTATTAGCATTAGCCATTTTTTTATATATATGAGAAGAGAAGATAACTTGTGTGAACAAATAACTTGGTGACAGAAGGGTCCTAGTAGCACGGTGGTGCTTCAAGTATATAATTGGTTTGCTTACATTTTATTTTAGTTTTCTTCTTTTTATTTCTTTAAGGTTTTTAAAACGTTTTTGGGCACTGTAAGAACCCCCCTCTACACTAATCCATGTGTGAAACATGACCCATCAACCAACAACAAGAACTCAATGATGATCAAGAGTTTAACAGAACTCTCTCAAATCCTAGCAGTAGCTGGTATCTCAATCTTGGCCTCTCAGGAAGAACAAATCTTGACAGTAGTCAAGAACTTAAATGTCGCTTTGCATCCACATGAAGATCTAGAAGTCTCCTTTGATTCCCTTTGCCAATCTATCAAGGAGACCGAAGAATCATGGACCAAATTCGATGGAGAGCCACCATCATAACCTGAGATCGATGAGTTCTTGACATGCATATCGCCAGATCCAGTATGCATCCATGAGACAAACCATTCGAAAGAATATGATCTACGTGGCATGATAGAGGGAGACATGCAGAGTGGTCTAAATGAGGAAGTGAACCAAGAACATCAAGATTACATTGAACATTGGTTCCAAACGACAACAAGATTGAAGCACCACTCTCTTCTTCAATAACTCTCCAAATCATCATCAAAGCAGTTGGTTATTCGTATTCTGGTATACATTAAAGATTCTCTTTCAAACCTGAGTATGCATGTGTTTCTACACCTATTACACACATGGTTACATTGGAAATATTCTTACATGTGAAATATAATTTATTGTTCTTAGGTAGGATAAATTAAAAGTTGCATGTTAGTTATCCTAGTTCTAAATAAATGCAACATCTTTCTTGTTTCTTTTCAAATAAATGAAATGAGATGAAGATAATATTGTGATCTAACATCAAAAACCAAAACAACTTAAGATATTTCTTCTTATTATTACATACATATTTCTGACTGTTAATAATAACAGTTGCTCATAAGCCTAATCTTTAAAATATTATGGGGATTTACAAAATCTTTAAGGTATGCATAATGATGCCCATAGGTAACTTGTACATCTTAGTTTCATATCAGAACTTGTTATTCAAGCATTCTTATCAAATAGTAGCAGGAGAGTGAATGAAACTTCTACTTGTGAGGGAACACAATATTATACAAAGAAGATTAACTTGGGGACTAGAGACACCTTTAGGTCATTCTCTCATGGCCTCATCCACCACACATTAATTAATTTTGACCATTATATGTCTTTCAACTAATCTTGATACATAAGTCTATTTTTCATACGAACAATCTTTTATGGGAAATCTATAAAATATCTTCCAACTCAATACCATCCCATCCTGTAAAAAGGTTTTCAAATATGCTCCCCCATTCACCCATGCGAAATCAATCTATAAATTTTATCTTAAGGGAAAATATTGGGACAAGATCCTCTGATGGAAAATGGGTGTAAGAGGGTAACCCGTCGGGATACTGAACAGGTTTGCTGGCAGCGGGTACCAGCCTGTGGTATAACTAGGCAAACCCATCAGGGTACTGAACATGCTCATGGGCAATGGGGAATTCTTCCTGGGAATGATATTTCTTAGATGTCAAAATTACCCCATCGGAGTACTGAACAGGCTTGCTGGCAATGGGTTCTGATCTTTGATGTCTTTCATTATGCCTAATCTATATTTGTCCGTATGAACAATATACTTTTGTAAATCGTTAAGAAGAAGCATGCATGGCTGAACAAAAGGATAATGAACCTCATCTAATTGTCATTTGAGAATGTCCATAGGATGGTCTTAAGACCTTTTCATTCATACCTAGGATGCCATTGTCCTAGAGGCAGGACCCATAAGTGTAGGAGTCTAATAAACTCAAATGCGAACTTTATCATTATCACTTGAATGACAAAGATTCTTTGAGAAATTAAATAGGGATGATTGGCTTCCTATCGGTTTCTCATTTATCAAAGACCACCTATCTCCTCGTGCTTTTCTATTCAAGGATGAGAGGAAAAATCCCTCGTCATAATTCACATGGTTTCTTGAGCATACAACTGTTAATGATTGATGAAATCATATGTAATAAGTAATTTAGAAATTTCCTTTATGCTTGTAATATTTGAAAATAAATTTTATTTCCAAATTTACAAGCATGAATAAAGTTTAATTTTGGTTATTTCTTTAAGCATGACATCAATGTATATTTATTCTCTCATAATAATAGTATTGGTTTAAGTTCTTTTAGATTTTTCTATTCTGGTACTGCTGGTACAGGAACCAGTAGGTTTCTGTACCAACAATACATAAATTTAAATATTTTTTCGAGGATACTTTTTGCAGGATATTTTCAGCATCTCTCAGCTCTGGCATACTTCATTTATCTCCTTCAGTCAACATGCACTGGTTCCACATAGTCCACTTTCAGCTTGTAGAAATTTTGTGTGCTAATGAGAGTTTGCATGAGGACATGCAAACCAACGGGTTTGGAGTGAGAGAGAGAAACATAAGGAATCTCAAAAGAACAACATTCATCAACTCTCTCCTGGATATCCATCAGTTCTCAACCTTGCTCCACTTCATCTTCAAATTTTAGTAGCCTACATCATGATTTTGTAGACATTTCATCCTGTTCTGCTAGTTTTCACTTCAACATGTATTAGAATTCAAAGAAAGGGTAACTTGAGGTAAAATTGGTACAAATCTTTTTAATTTACTAAGAACTTGGAAAACATGATGCATAAACACTATTACCCACTCCACACTGCACTATGCATTATCACAACTTGACGCAGGCAAGACGCAAAGACCACCACCTCGCGCCCCTGCTCACAGGATCGTTTTCATTCATTCATGAGCCGAAGTGGATATTTCGATTCCCTACTAGAATCTTTGATGAAAACCCAATCCACAGGTCCTTATACTTCCTCACGGCCTTCTGCATTCAATCATGAACTCCCCGACTTAATTTTGAGTTTTGGGGTTTCTTGTTTCCCGATGTCAAGAGTTCCTCTCCTCTCGAACTCTCGAACTCCGATTTGTCGATGTGTTCCTTTAGGCCTTAGCCCATCCTGGATAAACTCCTAGTCCATGTGACCAGCTCTTATATGACCACAGTCATACACTTTGTCGGGATTCAGGGTTTCACGACCCTTGATGTCACAAAACTCTGTCCCCGCGATCTCTCGATCTCCGATGAATAAATTCACCGATGCGCCTTTTACGAATTATCCCTCCTGGCTATACTCCTGTCTCATATGACCATTATCCCCGTGACCGTAGTCTTACCTCTCATCGGGGTTTCGAACATCGCAATGCCGAAATGCATAAACCCTGTGTCATCAGGATCTTCGATTCTCCAAATCCTGATATGAAATCACTAGGATGCCCTTCCACCGTAAAACACAATCAACGACTTTGATCGGTCACTGAGATCAATGGCTCCAGATCTCCCTCAGGGTTTCATGACTTCAAATGCCGAAGTGATTTTTCCCTTGACCTCCTCGATCTCTCGAAAGCTGATTCTCCATTATGCTGACAACTGGCCCCAAAATGGCACTTCCCTCTTCTCCAATATGCTGATAGTTGGCCTCACGATGGATCTTTCCTCCTTGTCAGGGTTTCAGACTTCATGATTCCGAATTGCAAGGACTTCATGTCCACAGGATTCCCGATATTCCAATCCCTGTCTCTCTTCGGATCTCCGACACGTATCCCCAACTGATGGACATCCCTGATTAAATCTCGTTGTTTCGGAGATTTCGATGCTCTGATGACAGAAATCCTCTGTCAACTCAAAACCCCGGTAGTCGATATACCGACGGGTTGCTCGATCTCCGCCACATGTCACCACAAACGGATGGTTCAGATCTTTCCCAGGACCTTTACCATGTAGATTCCCGATCTCCTGTCCTCGAGACTCTCGATTTCATGAACGTCGATATCCCGATGCCTGTCAGGACTTCTGCCTGGCGTGAGAAGGGTTAAACCCTGTGCACCTCCTGTCCGATCTAGTGGCTGATGATATTTTTGTGTGAACATTCGACGTTCCATAATCTCCCCTTCTGTGCGGTTCTCCTGATGCTCCCTGGATGCGAAAACCAATGGTCCATATCTCCTTCTCTAGCCGATCTGACGGCTGCTATGCTCCCTCTTGAGCTTGCACACTTTCTTCCCAACCTTGGGATAATTTCAAAAGCCAAAGGCCCCAACCTTTGCTCCCTTTCTCTACGAGCTCCACGAATTCTATTCCTCACCGTGCATGCTCCTCGATGCTATTCCTCCTGATATTTTACTCTCGAATCCTCAAAGGACTCTTTGACTTCTGCACCTCTGCAGAGTCTTCACGCTCACAAAGTGTTATCTCTCCTGAGCTTCTCAACTTCTCAGACACCTAAGGGATTTTGTCTTTCTTCCTTTCTCCCATAGATGGAGAATGTTTGGATGCCCTCCTAGCTATCCCTCTGCTCAAGAAACCTCTTGCTGAGTCTGCAGGGTGTTCAACAACCCTGTGAAGATCCCTCAATGGATTCTTCTTTCAATTTCCAGAACTCAAAGAGTTCTCCCCTCTTGTGCCTGCACACCTACTCAATGCCCACATGGAAGAGTATCTTCTCCCAGAACTTTCAGCAGTTCTGTCCTCTTCTCCTGTGCACCCCTTGCACCTGCTCAATGCCCACTTGGCAGAGCTCTCATAATCCTTAGTGATTTTGGTTTCTTCTTCCTGAACTCACAACAAAGTTCCTCCAAATGCACCACTGTGCATATACTCAATGCCCACCTGGCAGAGCTCTACAGAACTCCTCAGAGATTCTGTCTGCAACTGTGTCTCTCATACACAACCTTGCCTCCAAGGTGTTCAACAACCTTGAGGTCTTTCTCTTGAGTTGTTGACTCTAGTTCTTGTGTCGCAGCACGTCTTCGTCCGAACCCGCAGTGTTCAGAAATGCAACCTCTGTGCATGGCTATCAGAACCCGCAACGTTCTGTCACACCCTCCTGGTGTGAAGCCTCAAAGACTTCTCCTGAAATCAAGAACTCCTGCAAATGCACATCTACAACATACATCTGCAACATACATAAAGAACACTCACAGACATTCATTTAACACACAGTAATGCAGGAAAAACTACTCTTTGTATTAAATATGGAAAATGCCTGTATTTACAAGGTGTTACTAAGCACGGCCTGTAACAAGGTCTCGTCTTCTCTCTTCTTCTCTCTACTCCCAGACTTCCTCCTCTCTCAACTGCTCACACACTTACTTCCTCTTCCAAAATGAGATACAAAATCTCTTTTACCTGAGGGGGCTCTTCGAGCTCTTCCCTCCAACCTACCTACCCTATTCAATTACATTGAATGGGTTGTCTAGTCCACATCTAGATCTAGATCTCATCCTTACAAACATTAAAGGCCAATATTATATACAGCCTACACAAAGGCACGTCTTCATGGCTCAACATCCTAAGCATTTAATTACATTCAATTTAGATTTTAAATGAGGCTGCGCCTCTCTTCAGCTTTGAATGCGTGCGCTTGACGTGGTTGGCTGGCTGGCTGGCTGACGTGGAGATATGCTCCTGCATCACAACTACTCAGTAAACCCTCCATCTTCACTCCACTTTTTGTAATGAACAATATACTCTGATGATAACACTAAGTAAGGAAAATGAAATATGTGGTATACAAATACAAAGAAACATCTATAGTGTCTTCTCTTTGTGCATCATAAAGCATTCTTAAGTCATGTAAAAGAGGATGAAGTCATTGTTTCCTATCCAAGCAAAGAACCACAAAGTAAATATTGGTCTTAAAATTGATGTCCAAGTTCATACGACCACCATCACCAACATTTTATAAACCATTCTCCATATGCACACCATTCACCATCACTCTGATACCTCATCCACTGCTTGTCCTCCTTTTTTATGATGATTTTGTTTTTTTCTTTGAAATTTAATCTGTGATAGTTTGTTAAGAACCCAATACTGAATACAAAATCACCACAACAGATATACAATAACAATATGCAAAATCTCCTTTATTACCATCAAACCCTTGAGGTAGGGAAACACCATACAATGGATCCTATTATGGAAGGGATCCTCTCTTGTTCACTTGCCTCTTCGAGGGGGCATCCTCCTATTGAGCTACCTCTCCAAATACAATACTTATATTCATGTCTCATTACATTGCTTGAACCCCTTTATATAGTGCTACCATGAACTAAGAACATTATAAATGAGGAATCTTCTAGAAGTATAACCTTCTAAGAAATCATCTTACATTTATTATATCTAATTACCCATTTATTATATCTAACTACCATAGTGGGTGTTATTTAATAATATACTGGACCTAGTCCACCTTACATTGAATGGTCTCCACTATCATCACTATGGGCCCTCTGGGCCCCTCCACTACCTCTCTAGCTACCTTACATTTCATCCCCCTTATGAAAGTGTTGTCCTCAACGCTTGATGTACAACCATATACCAGGGTCCAATGGATAATTGTGGACGATAATGCTGAAGAAGACTGAAGAACCAAAGTCTCATGTAGAAAGGAAAGCCATCATGTTGAAGTAGTCCAACCGCCATTGTAAACCAGGGTCACATGTCCAAGTGCTCATGTGAACTCCACACGGAAGATATCGACACCCAATAACCAACTAAAAATGATGCTCCCAATACTGACACCTATCATGTGGATCCAAATAAGAATATTCATCCACATAGTGGGAGAGGATCAAAGATGAATCTGGAAGAAACAATACTATTGTAAAATATGAAGACTTAATATTGGTAACTAGCTCCTAATGTGGGACATTGATGTTCTCTACAGAAGATGGAGTAGAGTCATCAAATAAAATATAGAAGTGATTGTCATCCTAGAAATGACAACTATCCATATACCAATCATCACAATCGGCCTCAAAATCATACCAATCATATATTTCTTGATTATATTCATCCCTGAGGCCCTCCATAAGAAATCTCTCCTGCATGTTATTCAATGAATCTTGAATACTATGAAAACTATCATTGAGGCCGTCTGTGAGGCTTTCTGTGAGGCTTTCTGCGAGGCCATGTACAAATGCATCCAATTTGTCATCCGATGTGTGAAACAATTGATCTTTGAATGATTCAAGAATTTCTTTCAGGTTTTGAGAAGAAATATTCATCTGAGCACCCTATGAACTCTTCAGTCCCTTAACCGTCATGAAAAAAAAACAAAAATAGACCCATAAATTACGGTAGTAAATCGTGTTTTTTTTTGGAAAAACCCTAAAAAACTGTTAAAGTTAAAATGTTCATAACTTCACTTCCCGAACTCCGTTTTGGTTGATTTGTTTTTTGAAATTGGGTGAAATTGTGTGAGGAACTCAAATATGTAATTTATAGAGAAAACCCTTGAGGTAGGGTAACACCATATATTAATCCTTATGGAAGGATAAAACTCCTCAAACAATCATTTCTTGTACAATCACAATATTCTTCACTATGTTTCATTACATTGCCTACACTTCTTTATATAGCTCTC
>ML792705.1:407702-425364 GCA_009831015.1 Picea engelmannii | reverse complement strand
CATGGTAATCTTCAAATCTTTAAAAATTTGAACATTTTCACCCTCAACATGTGTTCTTTGAATATTCTTTATTGGAACTTGCAATCTATTAACCAATTGAACATTGATAAAATTATGCATGCAACTAGGGTTAATAGAAACAATGATATTTTCTTTATGAATACAACCATGAACTTGTAATATAGATTTTTTACATGAAACTAAACTCTTTATTCTCTCTTTATCCTTATTTTCTCCATGAGACCACTTGTCTAACAATATTTTTTCAAATTCTACATTGGAGAGTCTCATCATCTCCTTATAATCAAGCGATTTCCACCAAATGGTAGCATCACCTTGCAATTTGAGATATACCCAATGGGGACAAGTATCTTCCCATACCGATTTTCTTTTTTTAATGAATGATTCAATACTAGGGACATCAAATTTTCTTGTAAAATACATCTTGCTATGAAAAACCCCCAAAATAGAACAATAAGTTACGGCAGAAAATCAAGGCTTTTTCCGGAAAAACCCTGAAAAACTGTTGAATTTAAAATGCTCATAAATTTACTTCTCGAACTCCGTTTCAGTTGATTTGTTTTTTGAAATTGGGTATTTTTCCGAGAGGAATTCAAATACCAATTATTTTTTTCCAATTTCAGCTCATAAAGCTTTATATCTG
Organism: Picea engelmannii; assembly: GCA_009831015.1. Classification (NCBI taxonomy): domain Eukaryota; kingdom Viridiplantae; phylum Streptophyta; class Pinopsida; order Pinales; family Pinaceae; genus Picea; species Picea engelmannii. The sequence continues at coordinate 424,700 of ML792705.1, read as the reverse complement.
AACCTAAAGTGTGCCGCCATCTTTTTCTTCCTAGAAAAAATTCTGCAAAAAGAGAAAACAAATCTTTCCTTCTTTGGCCAAGGAAAGTGCTCTGATACCAATTGTTAAGTACCTAATACTGAATACAAAATCACCACAATAGATATACAAGAAAAATATGCAAAATCTCCTTTATTACCATCAAACCCTTGAGGTAGGGCAACACCATACAATGGATCCTATTATGGAAGGGATCCTCTCCTGTTCACTTGCCTCTTCGAGGGGGCATCCTCCTATTGAGATACCGCTCCAAATACAATACTTCTCTTCATGTCTCATTACATTGCTTGAACCCCTTTATATAGTGATACCATCAACTAAGAACATTCTAGAGGAGGAATCTTCTAGAAGTAGAACCTTCTAAGAAACCCTCTTACATTTATTATATCTAATTACCCATTTATTATATCTAACTACCACAGTGGGTATTATTTAATAATATAGTGGACCTAGTCTGCCTTACATTGAATGGTCTCCACTATCATCACTATTGGCCCTATGGGCCCCTCCACTACCTCTCTAGCTACCTTACATAGTTTATGTTGGATCTGCCTTTGTTTTTTCTAGCCCATCTCAAATTTCATGTCTTAATCCTCGAAATTGAAAGATGGTTTTCGTATTTTCCGTCTATGGTTTCAAAATTTTTGAAGTCTTATCACGCAGCAGTGATGATTATTGTACTCTCGAGGTGAGTTCTACTTTTAAGAAAAAAAAATTCCCCCTTTTGTTCTACCTCAGGGTTTCGCATGTTGGATGCTATAGGTCACGTAGTTCACAAGTCCTGAGCAATGAAATAGCAGAATCGCTTTAAAATTTTACCTTAGGTCAGTAATGGGAGTAAAGTTTTCCTAAATCTCGATTGAACATCATCGGATTTTTACGCATCGATGTTCCCTAAATCCAAAAATCTCATTATCGTGTCCCCGATAGCCAAAACCACGAGGTCCGTATGTTAGTAACCTGTGTCAAAGTTAAAGGAAAAAACTAAGCCATGGTTAAGTTCCATCGACAATTCGCCACTCGACATGTTCTCTTTTAAAAAACTACACTGTCTAAGCCCGAGTCGTGAAGTCACGATAAATATACAAACTTAATTAATTAAACACTTAATCCGAGTTTATCTTCCCTTTTAATTAAAACGTATTATCGCGATCTCATGGTTTCACAACTCGGCATGCAGAATTCCCGGAAACTTACCTTCGAAGCTTCGAGTCGCGATATGGCAAATATAAATAATTACTCAATTAATTAAGTGCCTAATCACAATTGCGTTTTTATTAACCAAAATCAATCATCACAATCTCGGGTGTTAGAGGTTCAAAGGATTAAAGAAAAAATTCTCGATACAACGAGTACCGAAAGATTAATTAACTTCGATAAAACTGGATTAATTAAGCCAAATCAATATATTCCATGTTTTGATGCTTGCATAGTTTACGAAACACTCTAAATCCTTCCTTACGTCAACTGACATTTCAAACCGCCAAAATTTATGGCATTAATTAGAAATAAGGCGAATCGACATATAAAGATTGGGTTTTTATGGCTAAATTTATTTCTAAACATGATTTGACAGATCTCTTCTAAAAAGTACCAAGTTTTCGAATATATATATAGAACTATTATTCATTATAACAAATGCATTTCTATATTATGCAGAGCACACTTTCTCAGCGAGCTAACTTCTGTATGTATACGTATTTTTATCACATAAGAGCTAATGCAGGATCTCCAGTCATGGCCCCGCGAAAAGCATCCAAAGCTAGTGTTGAGGTTTTGGGACAACGTTCGAACAACGTCGTTGATATTTCACCTCAAAGTGTCGACTCGGTCCTGACCTGGTCATTCATTTATGATGTTCTGTAGGCCGAATTAGTGGATTATTTCGATGATTCCAGTGACGGTGAAAAGGATGACATAACCACCATTTATAAGATCGTCATTCAATCGGGAATGCATAAAGTAGTAGCCAGTCCATGAATACTGCGATCTTATGATATGGTTCGATGGGCATTAGACCATGTGGACATACCAACCAGAACCATCATGAATGAGCAGAAGGTCACCATCGAGACTTTCAGGCCTGAACATCTTCAAGCCATGTATAAGTTTCCCACAACGTCTGACTTTACATATGGTGCTGAATTCTTGGACGAATTCAAATAGAAGGAATGTGTGCAATATGATAAAACCATGTCTAGCTTAATAAAATATTGAGTTTTGCACCCTGCGAAGTTCAGGGTAGACAATCATGGTATATATTCAATAGCTTCCTTAGAACCACAGTACAAGTATGTAGCTATCATGACATCTAGATTATATGGGAGAGATGATACCTCACATTTATTTCTTCAATGGGTGCCTCTAATATTTCAAGTCATCGAAGGTTGTTCCTTCGACTGGGCGAAAATGTTGTTCGATTGCTTGACCAGTCGGGTTATGGAGTATCGGGCGTAGAAAGAGAGTGGAAAAATTTATTCATTTTTTATGTCTGCATACATTATGGACACCATGTGCTTTATAACACCATTAACCTTAATGAGCTGGAGTTGGACTCCAGCAGAGGATGAGCCCATCCACGTCTATCATGCGAAATTGTGGGAAAACAAAGTAACATATTTCGTATATGAAATCTTCAACTGGGTGATGGTACCACTGCATGTCACTATTTTCAACCACCCGCCACCCAGGATCTCGGATAGTATAGTGACAAATTTGAGCAACATAGTTGACTGGTATGTAGAAGTCAAATTCTCATATCTCAGAGTTTTTGGGGCTTCTTTTCCCCCGCATACATTGCCATTGTTCATTATCTACAAGTTGACTTGTCTTGAGGTTGCTAGACAAACAATGATCGGTGGTATAAGCAAGGAGCTTAAGGGATACTCAAAAAAGGTATGGCCACCTTTTCCTGTTCATTTAGATTCATATTCTTTATTAGATTTCGGGCATGCTAAAGCTTAGGCAGCAACCCTGGAAGACCTAAAGTTGGTCCTTATTGAATACATTAAAAACGATCTGCAAAGGGTCGTGAATAATCATTTGGCTAGTTGTGGGCTCAAGAGATTTGAGCACGAAAATTCACCCTCGGATGACATTTTCCGAGGCGCATGATCTTATGCCAAGATTTTAGCTCAGATACAAACATTGGCACCTAAAGAGAGGGTTGATGTTTTGAAATTCCAAGAACATAGACGTAGTTGTCTTCCCACAGTATTAGGGGGCGAGAGTCTGAGTACAACGGAGGTGAAACAAAAAGACGTTGAAGGCTCCAAGGATGCGACTCCTGATCAGGAAAAACACCAGGATGAGGGAGAGAAAACTAAGAGTCCAAAAGAAGAGATAAAGACTCTCGACCCACCGAAGAAGCAGAGTCTGGTTACTACTCTAGGACAATCAGTGAAACAAATTGAGGATCCTATCACATCAGTTACTGCCTTGCAGTCAACTCTGGGAAATATTGACGCAAGGTGGATCTTCAATGAAGAGTTGAGGCCTATAAGGTTGGAATATCTCCCTCCAAATGAGTTCTTCTTTGATAAGAAGAGAAAGGCAGTGGTAAAGAGAGAATTCTACCAGGAAGGGGAATCGACAGTCAAGAAATACAAAGTTATGACTGATGGGAAGGACAAGAAAAATGAACAGTTCACAACAAAAATAGCTGGGACATTAGGTGCATATGCCACATCAAACCAATTTTCATTTGGGGTTTTGAAAAACCAGCTTAAATGAAAAAATCACCTCATCAAGATCCTAGAAGCCAGACTAGCCACAACAATAGAGACTGTCAAAGACCAAGTGAGTGTAAGTATAGAGAAAGAAAGGTTGGCCGATAAAGGTGAGATAGAGCTGCTCAAGACTAAGCTTGAACAAGCACAGCTAGTGGTTCAGGATGGTTAGATGCAAGCGAACCAACAAAAAGATTTGATCGAACATCTACAGGCTAGGGTGGAAATCACCAAGAGCAAAGTGATAAATATCGGGATGTTCCAATCTGAGGCGATGGAGATTCGAAGCAGAGTCTCTGCAGCCCAACGAAATTTACTCGCCAAGGTAGAGGTGATTCGGGACAACTATTTGCGGGTTAATCAATTTCTGGAGAATTTATCCGCTAGGGAAAGAGAAGTTGGAGTAGCACGGGTCACCTTTCAAGAGGCTGTGATAGCCACAAACAACAGGGATTCAGGAAGTACTCCCAGGTTCACCATTTCAAAGCAGACTAGAGGAAACATTATATTGAAAGAATGGGAGCACAGCATCTCGGAATGAAAACTGCAAGCCAAGAGGGTAACGAAATCCTTAGAAGAGGTTTTTAGCTCTATAGATGTAATCTTCTAGGCATTGATAGTGGAGGTAATGCCGAGACATTGATTCAGATGAATATGGAAAAAATCTCACTCGATTTAAATGAAAAAGAGGAAAGAGATTCAACGGAGATCTCCCAAGTGTCTATGGCGGACATAGTCCAAATAGACAAATGTATGATTAAACCAAGCACGCAATTATGCGCTATCAACATCATAGATAGACAGATGGAAGATAGGTTGCCACAATTAGCCCGAGATTGTTACTTTTTTTAAGCCAATTGTCAAGCAGAACCGTCACGGTTGATATCTCGACTGGTCAAAATATGTGTCACCTATACCGAGCACGCATGAGAACAAGCTTCTGGCACCAAGTAAAGACAGAGAAGAAGAAATGGAGCGATTTCTCTCCTCCCTATCATAACTGAAAATTTTGCAATGATTGAGATTCTATCTTATTGTAAAACTATATAAATACACCATAGAAAAAAAGAAACAAGACTGGACCTTTTTGTGTCAATTGTAACAGAGTTTTTACACTTTGAGAGTTAATACAAAGCAAATCTGAAGATTCTCAATTTCGTCACGATTGTGTTATGAGTTTGTTTTCTTGTATCTCATATTTCGTTTCATTTCATATTCTTATCTGATGAATGCTTCGCTATAATTTAGTACAACCTCTACTATAGCGAATGAATTTTGGTTTTCTATATTGTTTACTGTTTTTCCTCTGTACCAATGATCAGCAGGTGTAAGACCAGTCAACACTTTCAGAATTCTATATATATTTTATGCTTCAAGACCACCTATATTATTTAACCAAATTTGGGTCTTTAAGAAAAAAGAATTCATAAACAGTCATGGAGTTTATTCAAAGATTCAACAAACTGTATAACAAAATCCCAACCGAGGTTAAACCGTCCCAACCCACGGCCAAAGTAACTTTCACAGGGGCTTTTGAACTGGATTTTTCACTCCTTTTGCGAGAAAGAAGGGGAGCCACCCTAAACAGAATGAAGGATGATGCTGTAGAAATTGAGTCTAATATGATGGCTTCTGGTAAGCTTAAAGCTAAAGTAGAAATGAGAAAATGAGAAACTAAATTCTTTAGAGAACAAGCAGGTTCGTCAGGGTCTAATAGATCCACAAATGACAGGGTAGACGATATGGCTAGAGTAATTAAAGAACTGTCTAATAAAATATCCAGAATGGAGCTTGAACAGGCCAAAGATTATTCTTTCCCTAAAAAGGATTTCAAGAGGAACCCCAACCCCCTAAACCAGGAAAGACAAATAAAAAGCGAAGATCAAAAATACAAGATCCCCTAAAGAGCGAAAATTTTATAGGAGCGAACGATCTCCAAGATTTCAGAGATTCAGATAATGATGTCACGAACTTTGGTGATGACTATACACAACCATATATGACTAGAGAAGATTATGAGAAATCTCTAAACCCTCAACAACCGTCGGTTAAGGGTGAAGAAAGTGATCATACTAACCTTTGTGGCTCTCAACAAGAAACTGAAATGATAATGGCTAAGATCCAACCTAAGTAAAACTTAAGATCTAAGAGTAAGCCCATCTCAACTACTCAACCCAAGAAAATCCTCCAAACAGGTTAAACTTATGAGCCTACTCCGGAAGAGACCTTATTACCCAACAACAAAAAAAAGGTTAGTAAGCACACAAGAGTCCGAAGTGGGAAAAGTTGAGACCCAAGCACAAGGAACCGAAACAACTAATAAAATTATGCCTTCAACCAAGACCATGAGTAATAAAGAGGTCCAGACGAATAAGTCGGAAAGGAAGGATTCAAATGTCTCAACTAAAGAAGCAGACAAGGTGAGTGGAGCTTTCAGTTTTGAAAACGAGATAAATAAAGTTAAGATACCAATCCCTCTGGTAGAATTAGCAAAAAACCCCATTTATCGGAAACAGATTACCAAAGTGATGGGTGTCTCAGAGCTAGAAATCCAGTCTGACATTTTAAACCTAGAGGATGAAAAACCTAACATCACTTTTGGTCCTCATTTTGAAGGGGCCAAAGACACTATTGCTCCCTTTTATATCACTTTAAATGTATATGATCAATTGCTAAATAATTGCATGTTAGACTCCGGATCCTCCCGAAGGATCAAATCCACACCGTGCACTAACTAGAAAGGGGAAAAACCAGTGGAAGTCTTAACCAAGGTTCGATATGCCCAAACCACGGGATATAACATGATGTGCCAATTGGAATTACTCTGAATGACAGTTTTTTGTGAAATGGTCTTGAGAGACTTCTTGACGGCCTCTACTTTCCCATTTTCCTAGGGAGAATAAGGAGATGAATAACCATGTCTAAGCCCCATCTTAGATGTTATTTCTACCATCATTTCATTCTGAAAGTGACTGCCATGTTCAGTGACAATCTCACTCGGGATACCGAACCGGGTGATAATTTGGTTGAACATGAAGAAGGATGCAGTATTCCCATCATATTTTATGGTAGGAATGGCCTCGGCCCACTTAGTAAAGTATTCAACGACCACGATAATGTGTTGATGCCCCCCAGCCAAAGTTGGGTTGCAATTGACAAAATCTACCCCCCACTTGGTGAATGGAACAACGGTAATGACTGGGTGAAGAGGGGCTGGATGTAAGTGCATTTTCCGAGTGAACAACTGGCAGGAGTGACACTTCTTAACCACTTCGATACAATCTTTAAATATAGTGGGCCGGAAATAACCGACTCAGAAGATGTTTTGGCTTGTTGCAAGTCCAGATAGGTGACCACCACAAGCCCCTTTGTGGAAATCATTTAGGATTGACTTGGCCTTCTCATGAGTTAAGCAACGATGCAAGATATAATATATTCCTCGACGATATAAAGTGTCGTCGATGATGGTATACTTTTTTTCTTGGTATCTAATACGTCATCAATCATCTCACTATAGATGCTGAGAAAACTTCAAGGTTTGAAGATATAAAACAATTTCTCCATACACGGGGTTGGACGACAAAACAAGGAAAATGTGTTCATCTGCAAATGAATCAACATGGATAACATCCTTGTCTAATAATGGAAAATCAGATATTAATTCTGCGAAGACTAGTGCTTTCTTAGACTTGGCCGAAGCAAAGTCGAGATCAAACTCTTGTAAGATGACAATCCATTTATTATATTTCCCGCCTATGATACGCCTAGTAAGGACATATTGAAATGGATTGACATCGATGATGACTGTAGTATTGCAAAGTAATATATAGTGACATAAGTGTTGGACTACGTGAACGACAACCAAAGCCATCTTTTCAACGTGAGAGTAATTAAGCTCAGGACAGACTAAATTCTGACTAAGATAGTATATGACGTGCTCATGGAGCTCATCATCCTCCTGAACTAGAACCACACCAATCGTCTCTTCAGACGCAACGATATACAACAATTAATATCTAGTGTAATCATGAGACTTTAGCAGAGGGGACAATACTAAGGCTTTTTTCAAAGCATCGAAAGACTCCTGGGCTCACTCATCCTAGATAAAAGGGGTGTCTTTCTTCAAGAGGCGCATGAAACCCTTAGTGATATTGGCATATTTCACTATAAACTGACGTAGAAAGTTGGTTTTCCCCTGTAAACCTTGAAGTTGTCTAATCTTGCGTGGGGGAGGCAATTGAAATATTGCCTCAACCTTAAGAGGATCTACCATGATCCAGATCTTGGAAACTCAAAACCCTAAAATACAACCAGACTTAATGCAAAAGATGCATTTGTGAGGGTTTAACCGAATTCTATAGTAACGACATATTTCAAAAACAAGGTGAAGGTGTGTAACATGATCCACTCTCTTGCGAGAGTGAGCAACAAGATCATCGAGGTATTCTCCGACTATGTTCTTAAGATCGTCAAAGGAGAAAGTCATGGCATGTTGGAAGGTTGCTCCAACGTTTTTAAGGCCGAAAGGCATTTTCTGGTATGCAAAATTACCCCAAGGAAAAATAAATGTCGTCTTGTTTTGGTCCTCACGTTTGATATGGATTTGATTATACCCTGAAAATCTGTCCATAAAAGAAAATATCTAGCTTCCTGTACATTCGTCGAGAATCTGATCGATGAAAGGCATGGGGAAGTTATCTTTCGAACAAGCCTTGTTCAGGTCACGAAAGTCCATACACACACGGATGGTTCCTTGCTTTTTATTCATAGGAATGGGTTGGATACCCATTCAGTGAAGGGAATCGGGAAAATGAAGCCAACATTAAGTAGCTTCTCCACCTCTGCCTTAATAGAAGGGGCCTTCTTAGGATTTATAGCTCTAAGACATTGTCGAATAGGTATAGCTTCTGGTTAAGTTCTAATCTCATGTTTGACAATACGAGGATCGATCCCTGACATCTCTTCATATGACCAAGAAAATACATCTCAAAATTCTTTGAAGAGTTTGATGTAGATCATAATTTCTTCGGGTAAACAATCCGCACCTATATTTACATTTTCAACCTTGCCAGGGGTATGAGAGATATCGATTGAGATGGTAGGATAAATACTTGCCATATTTCCTTTGGTATAAATGTCGTGCATATCAAGTGGAACTATGGTATGACCGACTATCTCACTCAAGGTAGACCGAAAGTCATCTTGCTCGATTCTTTCAAGACTTGGGAGAAAATAAGATCGATGATGCATATCATCCCAAGGTCTCTCAGAACCATTCATGGTTTCGAGGATGGATTCATCCGAAGGCAAAGTACCATCTAAGAAATCATGCGAACAAGACAACAAGATGGCCCATATAGGCCTAAGAACAAGATCCTCCTCGTCCGTCGGCGAGGTAATAGGATCGGGATCGACAGAAGAGTCAAGAACAACTTGATACACAATATCCACTGCTGATAGTGGCATAGCCATGCCAGAATGCAATTGACCTTCACACGACGAATTCGGGGAAGGTAGGGTCCATGGATCATTAAAATAGGAAGTGTGGAAAGGAATGGAGCTCTCTTTCGAAGCAGGCCTACTAGACATGGCGTAAATGTGGTGATTAGGTGTCGAGAAGTCGAAAGTACCCATAAGGGAAGAATACATTCCGACAATGATATTCTAAGCTGCCGACTGAGAATTGTTGATCATGGGGATAGATGGTCTGATAGATGCATTAGGACTAGAGTACGCAAAGGAAAACTGGTCAGTAGTCACGATCTCCCCTTGATGAGGAAAACAAAGTGTACGGAAGATGGATGAAACAAAAACGACCATAGCATAGGTCCAATTGCAACCTAGTAACAGGTTATAATCAAGAGGTGCATCAACTACCTCTACCTCCACCTTTACCGTCTTCCCACCTAACTGGATTGGAAAAGAAGGGAGAATACTATGAGGGCGGAAGGAATGATCGTCAAATGAAGTCAACATGTTCGACGACTTGGAAAGGGTCAGAGAACCAAGAGCTTTCCAACAGACCAGGGACATCACACAAGTGGCAACACCTTCATCAACGACCATTCCTTTGATAGTATACTTGGAATACTCCACATGGATTTGGAAAGCCACATGGTAAGGTAAGCGAGGCTTCACATCCGTAACTTCAAACTTGATAACTTTCAAGCCACTAGGTTCTAGATATCCTAAGGCAGAGAGTAAGGCATTCCTCTATGATGGACATGTCTGGAGTACCTCCAAAGCCGACATCGTGCAAGGGGTTTGACCTAGATCCTCAACAATAGATTAGTTTTGGGCAGCTCTAGCATTAGGGTTGTGAGTAGAGCGCTTGAGTACTCCTTTTGGAATACGAGGTGGTGGCTTTGGTTTCTCAATTTGTAAGTTTGTCTCCGGAGGGGGAGGAGGATCTTCTAGACCGGTACTAGCTTTTGAAGAGCTATAATCTTGAGAGCGAGTGGCTATATCAATTTTTGCATCGACCATATTGATACAAACACAGTCTCCATCTTGCGACGGTGGGTTTTGACTTCCACCAGGTGCATTTCCAGTGCTCAAAGAGCTCAAGGCTAAGTGTTGGTTGTGTGGGAATGGATTCGTCAGCATAGTGAGCGATATATTCAAAAGCCTCATAGCCTCCACGAGTTTGGGGCATAAATGTGTAAGGTGGTCAATGGTACAAAGTTTACATGGAAACTTCACCTTACGTTTCTCTTTATTTCCCTCTCCAACATTATCATTTGGTTTCCCATTGTTATCCTTGTCCTTGGGTTTATTACCATTTTAAACACCCTTACGATTATTTTGACCTTTCCTTTTATTCCCATCTGGTTGCTGGTCACCATTTGTGTTTTTCGACGATTGCACGGAATGTACATACATTGAATGGGTGGGTTTGGAGGATGTAGACGAAGCTGGTCCTCCGGCAGACTTCATTGCCGATTCTGCAGACTTTACATTGATGGACCCTACAATTCCATCAGCATGAGGTCCAGGTTTTTTCCTAGGATCATAATTTGACCATGGTTCTTCTGGAAGAAGGTGATATAACATCCCAGGCTGAGCATATATCAAGTCTAGTTGCTGGGCTCTAAAGATAGCTTCTTCCTCAGTGGATACCTCGGAAGTAGCAACGTATTTCGAGATAGGAGGGTGAAAATAATTTAAGAACCATTCTAAGAGAAAGGTCAGGGGCATAGGAGTCTTAATCAACCGCCTCTGTCTATGCCACTTCTGGAGATGATCCGAGATATGAGTGGTAGTGTCCTGGCGTAAAGTCGACAAAAGTTTGAGGCCAACATCATAACGAATGGGCAATTGAAAGTGGTTGAGAAAGGCCATCACCAACGGATTAAATGACCCATATGTCCCCCTAGGTAGCTCAATATACCATTGTGAAGCAACTCCAATGAGAGTGCATTGAAACAATCGTAATCTAATAGAGTCATGGTTCAGGGAATTCGATGAGAACCAAAGGTGAAAGGTAGTGACGTGATCACCATGGTCCTCTCCATTCTTACCCTCAAACTTTGGGATGTCTAAAGGAAGTTTGGTGGGGACAGGGGGGCATGTGGGATCATGACTCACTGGGTCATTCATTAACTTATCCAAATCTGGTAGATTAAGCATGGCCAGAAAAGGGAGACGGGGTTGCATCTAGCCCCATCCTCCCGCGAAAGACTGTGCATTGGGAACTACATTCCATCCAGGATTCTGGTAAGAACCAAAGCCCTATCCAGAATTATAAGGTCTTCCTCTGGGATGATTTGTGTAAGGTGGGTTGGGTATCATTCCAGTAGGAATGCTCTGATAAGGATTATGAAAATCCCCCCCAGTCGGATTGGATCCAGGCTGGGGTTTATAAAAAGTGCCCCCAACTGGATTGGATCTGGGTTGGGGGTTGCCCAAAGTGTAATAATGACCTCCTCCGGGTGGGAACCTGGAGGATTGAAGTGGATTCTTCATGCCAAAAGTATTGGTCAGAATCAGCACAGAGGAGGTAGGGATATAGGGCAGAACTTGTCTGCCAGCTGGGTTGTTCCATCCAGCTGTAGAAGGATTAGACCCGGGGTTAAGAACAAGGACACTTCCAACATTAGAATTCATTTGGTGGATATGAGAACCATGAAACATAAAAGGAGTGTAAGGAGGTGTAGTGCCCACAATTCCAAGGCTAGCGTTAGGGCCAGCAGCTGGGATGGCATTCGAAAACTGCGAAGTGAAGTTAGGCATACCATAATAAAATGGACTAGAAGCCATAGGGATGGACTGAACATTGTAACTCGACGAGTGGCCAAAACCCCCAAAAGGGTTTGACACAAGAGACTAAGCATTAACTACAGTCTGAGCCATAGTACCAGTATAAGCCTCCATAACTGCAACTGTAGCAGCTGCAGGAGTCGAAGGGTTTCCATTAACTATAGTAGGTATGGGAGTCGATGTGGGTTGCCATTAACTATAGTAGGATGTGTGTGTGTTAGCACAAGATTGGTTAAGGAGCCTATGTGGATTTTGAGTTTTTGTTAAGTTCTAGCTTCACCTAGTGGTAAAAGGCACTACCTATGGTACGGTCAAGGCACCTAACTAAAATGGTTTTGTCATCATGAAAGAACACACATTGCTCTATACATATTCAAGATTGAAAGGTGTTGTGTTTTGGCAATGCTACCCAAACCTGTATGTAGACATAGAATAAATAGCATTACGTAAAGGTGTTGCATAATATCTCACAGAGAACAGAAGCTGCATATAGGTGCAACACAGTCGAGCGCTACCTACAGGCGTTGCATAATATTCTGGCAGAAAACAAATTGTGCAAGGTTATTTTACCAGTTTTGAGTCATTAACTTAAATCTTTGATTGTGAACAATTGAGAAGGTATTTTTGAAAAATGGAGGAGGTTTTTGTTGATAACTTTCCAAATAACAAAAAAATCTCTCAGTTTTTAAAACTGTTTTATGGTTTGAGAGATATTGGATATAGAAGTGGCACTACCCACTCTGCATAGCGACACTACCTAATTTCCTGTAGCGGTCACGGATTTTGATATTTGCCTCATTGGGAGGTTGCCACCTGTCAAGGAGGATTCAAATGGATTCTCAAGGATCAATTGGATGTCAAGGGACACATGCACCTAATATTTATCTCCAGAAAAGGCCTCATGCAATGAGGTGGAGACATTTTATTAATGACTTCCAACAAATTCCTGAAAATTAGCAGTTTGTTGGATTTTTGTCTCTTTGATTGTTGCCACCTATCTCCAAGGCTTAGAATCCAATGGAGGAAATGGGATTCAACCTCCTTAATTAATTTGGATTCTATTGTATAATTAAATAAGGAGAGATCTCTTGAAGAGGGGATTGATGAGCCAAGAGAGGCTAGAGAGAGTAGGAATATGCAGTTTCCTGTGTGTGTTCATTTGTAAGCCTGTGGGTATTTTATGATTGTAAGCATTACTGCTATTAGAGACTCATGGGAGATGTGTTTTGATATTGCAAACCTTTGTTTATATTTATTCTTATTTGAATATATTGTATATTTGAGGATCAAAGGCTATCAATGATTTATGGATCATAAGCAATAGAGGATCTGTTGTATTTTGCCCATCAATAATTTTTTATATTCAAGTATTTTTTGATTCATTAAATTGAGAGGATCTCTATTTACTGAACATTCTATTTTCCTTCTTCATTTCTTCCACCTATCAACATATAATCTTGTTTTCTGTTAAGAAACTTTTGTGCCTTCGATGAGTGGGATGTTTGTGACTCCATTGCCCATTGTTGTAGCCTCTTAATCTGCAGTTTGTTTCCCTCTATCTTTCTTTACCCATCTTGTTGATCCACCTATTCAAAACCAAATTTATCTTTTACATTCTGATGGGTGTTGAGCTTACACTTTAGCAGTCAAAGTGTGACTTTCAGTGCTAACATTTTTGGCGCCATTATTGGGGATGGATTTGAGCAGATTGAAAATCTCCCTAGGAAGAATGACACTGTACAACTCCATCTTTAGATGGTGACTGAAGTTGGATGCCTTCAAGACTGCACATTCACCATGGCAACTCCATTGTTTAGAATCTGTTGGTGACTCCACTAGGGATGAGTCAAATCAAATAGATATGAAGGCTATCTTGGCTAGGAGGTTTTCTCCACTCGATTTCTTAGCTATAGAAAATTATCCACATCCTATGCCTCTTATTGACGAATGGCAAGACCTACTGCCCAAATTTTATGAAGGTAAGGATGATATCCCTGTTGATCATGTTCATGAATTTCATATATTGATGCAGCATCTTGACATCCATCATGAAGATATGTTGATGAAAATGTTCATGTATTCATTGGATGGTGATGCATGTAAATGGTATTTCTCATTACCCCCTTCCAACATTTCATCCTTGAAGGATTTCCACAAAGTATTCAATGAACATTGCAAAAAAATTTATCCCTCTGAAAGTATTTTTCATAACTGTTGTGAGGGATATGTAGAATGTGCTCAAGATTTGTTAGATTGCTCTGCTGAATATAAAGATGAAAACTATTTTATTCACTGTCCAAATGAAGATATGAATGAATCTCTTTCTCTTTCTTATTCATAAGAAGAAAGTCTTCCAGATATCACTCATGATTGTACTAATGATTTCATGGATTCAGTTGCATTATATCATGTACCTTATGCATCTGATGTCTCTGATTCAAAAGAAGAACAAATTGTAGAAGAGGATCTTTCTCTTTTCCTGCAAGAGGTTTCCCATGATATATTTTCACCTGAGATTGAAGAGAGAGATTGGGGTATTGTTCATTTTTCTGTGCAATACCAAGGAGCCTTGGACTCACCTATCTTTGATGAATACTTTGATGAAGAGGACTAGATCCATTTTGCTGATTTGAGGAGTAGCCAACCGAGTTATGACAGTTATGAATCTGATTATGATAGAGAATAGTATTATGAAGAAATCAGCTATCAGGAAACCACTATAGACATTCTACAGTCATCTCTACAAATCAGTAAGCTTGCATGCACTATTCTTGAAATCGGATCTACAAACAATAGAAAACAATCTCTCATTAGCAGTAAAGTAAGTTTGCAACCATGTTCTGATTTGCAGGCAGTTGGAGGTGGCAACCATTCTCATGAAAAACATGTGCAGATACTTTTCCATCTTCAGCTAAAACAACAGCAAGAGGTATTTTTTTAAATCATTATTGATCCATTTGCTAATTATCTAGAGTCTTTGAGTATCTTGAATGTTAGAGCACTTTTGTCAAATGAAGGATGGTTGTTCTACTCTTTTGGAATGCATTTATGTAATCTTCTGGTTCCTGAATTCATATTTTCTGGATCAAGATATTCACCAGACAGTCAGATATTTGTATGGCTTCATTGGAAGCATGATATTACTTAACCAAGAAGAAACACGCTTGATTAGAGTAGGAGTAGGAAAAAATAAGCTCATTTTTTAGCATTTCCTTTTTGTCAGTTTTTATCATCTATTTTCAGCATACAGTCATATCTATTTCAAATAAGGAATAGAGGTGCTTTCGAGTACAAAGGTTTTCTGGGACAGCGTTAAAGATGGAAAAGGGACAGTTCTACAAGATCTTGGCATCTTGTGGGGAGCATGCCATCCCCCATGGATCCTATGTTAGCACAATATTGGTTAAGGTGCCTATATGGATTTTGAATTTTTGCTAAGTGTTAGCTTCACCCAGTGGTAAAAGGCACTACCTATGGTACAGTCAATGCACCTAAGTAAAATGATTTTTTCATCATGAAAGAACACACACTGCTCTGTACATATTCAAGATTGAAAGGCACAGTGTTTTGGAAATGCTACCCAAACCTATATGCAGATGCAGCGCAAGTAGCGCTACGTAAATGTGCTATGTAATATTTCACAGAGAACAAAAGTTGCATATGAGTTCAACACAGTCGGGCGCTACCTACAGGTGTTGCGTAATATTCTGGCAGAAAACGAATTGTGCAGAGTTATTTTAACAATTTTGAGTCATTAACTTAAAACTTTGATTGTGAACAATTGACAAGGTATTTTTGAAAACTGGAGGAGGTTTTTGTTCATAACATTCCAAATAACAAAAATCTCTCTCATTTTTTCAAAATGTGTTATGGTTTGAGATATATTGGATATATAAGTGGTGTTACCCACTCTACACAATGACGCTGCCTAATTTCCTGTAGCGGTCACAGATTTTGATATTTGCCTTGTTGGGAGGTTGCCACCTATCAAGGAGGATTCGAATGGATTCTCAAGGATCAATTAGATGTCAAGGGACACCTGCACCTAATATTTAGCTCCAACAAAGGACTCATGCAATGAGGTGGAGACATTTTATTAATGACTTCCAACAAATTCCTGAAAATTAGTAGTTTGTTAGATTTTTGTCTCTTTGATTGTTGCCACCTATCTCCAAGGCTTAGAATTCAATGGAGGAGATGGGATTCAACCTCCTTAGTTCATTTGTATGCTATTTTCTATTTAAATAAGTAGAGATCTCTTGAAGAGGGGATTGATGAGCCAAGAGAGGCTAGAGAGAGTAAGAATAGGCAGTTTCCTGTGTGTGTTCATTTGTAAGCCCGTGGGCATTTTATGATTATAAGCATTACTACTATTGGAGACTCATGAGAGATGTGTTTTCATATTGTAAACCCTTGTCTATATTTCTTCTTATTTGAATATATTGCAAATTTGAGGATCAAAGGTTGTCAATGATTTATGGATCCCTAAGCAGCAGAGGATCTGTTGTATTTTTTCCATCAATCATTTTTTATATTCAAGTATTTGATGATTCATTAAATTGAGAGGATCTCTATTTACTGAACATTCTATCTGATATTTTCCTTCTTCATTTCTTCCACCTATCATCATATAATTTTTTTTTCTGTTAAGAAAATTTTGTACCTTCGATGAGTGGGATGTTTGTGACTCCATTTCCCATTGGTGTAGCCTATTGATCTACAATTTGTTGCCCTCTCTCTTTCTTTACCCATGTTGTTGACCCACCTATTCAAAAACAAAGTTATCTTTTACATTCTGATGGGTGATGAGATTACACTTTAGTAGTCAAAGTGTGACTTTTAGTGCTAACAGTGTGTACCACTCCTAAAAACTCTACACCTTTTAGAAGGCAAGAACTCAAAAACTAGTGGTAATTGTAACAACCGACAGGACTGATGAGGAATCTGGTCCAACCCCACGATGACTTATAAG
>ML792705.1:385643-399794 GCA_009831015.1 Picea engelmannii | reverse complement strand
AAGACACTAAACCAACCAAGACCCAAACAGGATCCAGAAAGCCCCCTGAGAAGATAAACTCCTTACAGGGGAAGAGGGGACTGCCTCTTCAACCTCCTGGTCACTACACGCTACTGAAACCACTACAGGACGCGGATATCCGCATGCTGTAGAAGGTTAGGGCGCGGGTCACCCGCGGGCAGGGCTTCTGCAGGCCGTGGGTACCTCTGTGTGTCCTGAAAAGAAAATGTCGAGCGTCAGTCAAAGAGAACTGGTATTAATAACCAGGCTCTCTACTAGATTTCAACTAACAGAAAACAAAAAACAACAAAGAAACTGAAATTTAATTCTCTAAACTACCAAGAGATCTT
Source organism: Picea engelmannii (assembly GCA_009831015.1). Classification (NCBI taxonomy): domain Eukaryota; kingdom Viridiplantae; phylum Streptophyta; class Pinopsida; order Pinales; family Pinaceae; genus Picea; species Picea engelmannii. Next base: position 399,444 of record ML792705.1, on the reverse strand, counting down.
TCACCAAACCAGGAGACCCTAAGAGTAAAATATCCCCAGCGGAGTCGCCAATTCTGTTGTTGGGTATTCTACCCTACGGACTAATAAGCTAGGGCTCTAAACTTATACGCAGATCGTGACCCTTAAGATTTAACTTTTAACCTTCTACCCAAAATCTCAACCCCTTTTCTCAGGCAAACACGGGAAGAATAAACCAACCTTTTTCCGACGGTTGAAGTAGATCCTCCGTTGAGTTGTTATCTCCTTGCTGCTGCTGCTCCTTCCACAAAGCTTCCTGCAATCAAGAAAAACTTTGCATGCATGCTACTGATCTACTAGGGGGTTAGAGATGAAACATAAATCAAATATCATAGATGAGACTCATGTATTCGGGACAGGAAAAGTATCTTTTTCATTAATCTCAATATGAACCAACTTACAATGATTTCTGAGATCGGCCACCATTCCACGATCCTGATCATGGGCTCTTCCTCTTCTTTCTGTCCTCCAACTGCTGCTACATGTATTTCTCCTAAATCTTGAGGCAAGGCTAAAGGGTTGGGACAGAACTAGCTTGGCAATTTGGCAGAGTTTCTTTTCTATGATTTCTCCTCCTTTGAATAGTACCCGTACCCCTCCTTTTATAGGCTAGAAGGAGCTAGGGTTTTTGGCGAACTCTCGGCCATGCATGGCTCGGCGTTCTAGTTAACTGACAAAAATCCTCGTGTCCCGGCGGAAACTTTCCTGATTTTTTGCTTTGTTAGGTGCCCGCGGGCTGTTTTGGGTTAGCCTGCGGATACCCGCGTGCAGTATAAGGACAACAAGTGGATGCCCGCGCCCAGGGATAAGTTTAGGGCGCGGGTTGCTTGTTTTGAGTGGTTTTTTTAGGAATTGTTCAGCATGGCTTTGGCTAGGAAGAGGCATGAGTAGGCCTGATGCCAGGTAAGCAGGTATAGTGCAATATAGGGTTATAACATGGGGTCCTTTGGAAGATATTGAAAACCTTCATCTAGAGCGTATCCTTCTTTGAGAGTGAAGTTTCCATGTGGTGAGTGCACCCATCGTAGAATGTCGGGATCATTGCTTGTGTGTATTCTTCATGGGGAGATTGCTTGTGTCCAGTTCTGCAGGTTGCAGTTTTCTATTGCCTGTAGGTCCTGATGCGTGTATTTCCAGGTTCTCCAGGGATAGTTGTTTGGGTTGGCCACCCACATGTCAACTACTTTGGCAGTGGTAAGATTTTGTATCTGATTTTCATAATGCAACAAATTCTCTTCTAACTGGAGGGGTGGAATCTGTTTCTAGGACTTAGTCCAGAATAGGGAGGTTTGACCATTGCGGATTTCCCAGAAGGCATGTTCCTGGATGAGTGGTATGTTCCTCCACGCTGCATTCCAGATGCTGGAACCTATTATTTTGTCTCTCATCCTAATCCAATGAGTTTGTTGGATGTCTGGTGTGTACTTGTGTTTCCATAGATTGTCCTATATTTCTGTGGGGGTTTTGATCCATCTCCACCAGATTTTAGCTCCCATTGTGTTATTGAGTTTGTCGGGGTCACGGAGGCCAAGGGCTTCAAGAGATTTAGGTTTGCAAACTTTGTCCCAACTGAATAGAGCCCATTTTTTGTCTGGCTTGTGACCATGCCAAAGAAATTTCCTCTGTAGATTTCAAATTTTCTTTATGACTGATTGAGGAGCTTCTAGAGTAGAAAAGAGGTAGGCATGCATGGCTTGGAGAATGAACTTTAGGCAAGGAGTTCTAGCTGGGAGGTTGAGGGAGAGAAAGGTCCAGGTGTTGAGACGATTGGAAATGGAGAGCAGGAGGGAGTCCCAGGAAAGGTTGTGGGTTGCTGAATCTGACAAGGGGAGGCCTAGATATTGAGTAGGTAGGGTGCAGACAGAGATGGAAAAAAGTTGGGAGATATGTTTTTGGATGGCCTCTAGGGTGTTGAAGAAGAAAAACTGCGATTTTTTCAGGTTGAAGGAAGTGCCAGTGGCTTTGCTGAAATCAGAGAGGATGGAGCTGAGCCTGTTAGCTTCTTGCACCGTGGGGGTGTTCATGAGCATGGTGTCATCTATGAATTGCTTGTGTGAGGTTGTAGGTTGAAGCCTATGGAGGGGGAGGCCTTGTAGAAATCTGTGTTCAATGGAGGCTTTTATATAGCGTCCCAGGCCCTCTGCCATTATTACAAGGAGAAAAAGGGAAAGAGGGTCCCCTTGCCTTATTCCCCGTGAGGGAGAGAAGGGTTGGGAGGGGGAACCATTGACTAGGATTGAGAAGAATGTTGAGGTGATGAGGTTCATGATCTAGTCTATCCATTTGGTACTGAAGTCGAAGGTTGTTAAGACAACTTTTATGTAGTCCCAAATTAGTTTATAAAAATATTTGGAGAGGTCAAGATTTATAAGCATACCTGGAGTGTGTGTGCTTTTGATAGAGTGGATGACCTCATGGACCAGGATGACACTATCCATTATTTGTTTTCCTTAAACGTAGCCTAATTTCTCCTTTGAGATGATGAAGGGGAGAATTGTTTTGAGTCTGAGAGCTATGACTTTAGAATTAATTTTGTATATCACATTGCAGAGCGCTATAGGTCTGAAATTATTTGGATTGGTGAACCTTTCTGATGCAGACCCCCTTCCTCTGTTTCGGTAGGTTCCACTGACCTCTCGGTCTAAGGATCATTCTTCATCTCTTGATGAGCCGAAATGGCTCTTCGGGTCCCCTGTAGGAACCTCCGATCACAAAAACCACAAGGTGCGAGCCTCCTCCCACATGACCACCAATGTGACCATAGCCTCAAAGTGAAAGGGACTTCAGAATTCGTGACTTTGTGATTTCGGTTGAAAATTATCCTAAGTCCTTCGACCCCAAAAACCTTGAAAAGGGATAATGGATGATAAGCTCCTCCCTTTTTAGTCGACCATATACCCCTTCGATATAACCTCATGCCTTTCTCCTGAGCGCGTCAGGACTTCGTTGTTCATGAAGTTGCGATGCAACTCCACTCCTTCCTCCTTTGACTCCCCATAATCTAAACCTTCAAAGTTCACTCACCCAGATCAATGGTCACCCTTCTCTCATGATCTGATGGTTCATATTGTATCGTGAGTTCGGGCCTCGTGAGTTCTTATAACACCTCCCGTTGAATTCCTTTGTGTAGAGAGTCAACGAAACACTAAACTCTTTCCACGTTTCCTCCATATGCTGAGTGGGGACTTCTCAACTCAACACTTTGTGAAGGTTCTCCCCTTCGAAACCCCGGTACCCAAAATGTCGAAGTCTCCTCCTGGACAATCGATGGTCCATATCACTCCTAGATCAACGACCATGATTACGTCGCGATTCACCTTTTTCTACTTTGAGGAATTCTTCGCCTCCATTTCCCCGATAACTAAAGCCCTGAACTGTACCCATGATGAAATCAATGGTTCACAAGTGTCTCTATATAATGTCCTGGATTCAATCCGGCTTTCGCATATCAGGGATTTAGAATGTATCCTCCTCTGCTCATCCAAACCCTGATTCCTGACTTGTATGTATCTCCACCACATGTCCTCTCTAATGGACAATTCCAATATAATCAGAACTTTGACGAGTCCGTTATCCTCTACATACACAAGGTTAAACCTCGTGTTCCTCCTTCCTGATCCGATGGTTATTGGTCCTTTGCGCTCAGATATTATGGTTCAGATTTTTTTCCTCCTGCGTGCATTTTTTGCATCTAGACATGAAGTTCAACGGTCCAGATCTTGTCTCTCTAGCTGATCTAATGACAGTTGTTTCTCCTCCTCCTGAGTTTTGCATGTTCTCCTTCCCTTAAAAGATTTCCACACTTCGAAGGTCTCAGCCTTTGATATTTCTCCTGCGAGCCCTAATACTTTGGGTCTCGTCTATATTTTTGGAAATCGTATCCCTCCTGAGATTTGGTGATGAATCTTGACCTCATCCCTTCGCACAATTTCACTCTGGGTGAAACTTCATGCTACTCCTCCTGAGCTTTGGGAATTGAATTAAGTCCACTCTTGCAAAGTCCTTGTGCTATCTCTTCTGAGCTTTCAGTTGGCTTAGTTTCTAAGGGGCTCGACCCTCTTCTTCCTTGGAAGACTTCTTGGTGCTCCTCCTGGCACACTTCTGCCCTTGACCTCCTATGATTCTTTGAACTTGAAACAAGTTCACTCTGTTTGTTCTCCTTATGCTTCACTAGCCTTCAGTTGGTTTTCATTCAACACCTTCATCTGAGTGTTGGGCTGGTGCACTCCTTTCACAGGTCTTTGTCCTCCTTGAGTTTCAACTGCTCGGACCTCAAAGGTCTTTGTCTCTTCTGTCCCTCGAAGAGATGAAAGTGCCCTCTTGGAAACTCCTACTCAAGCACACCTTGTTGATCCAACAAAGTATTTAGAAACTCTGTAAGTGTCTTCCTCCTTGACACTTCTCCTCTCTCAGAAAATAAAAATAGAGTTCCTTCTGTGCACTCCATGCACTCGCTCAATTCCCTCCTGGCAAATCTTTATAGAACCTTCAGTGATTTTGTCTTCTCTCTGTGCCCTTCTCTGCATAGTCTTACCTCCAAGGTGTTCAATAACCTTGAGGCTTCTCCCTTGAATTAATGACTTCTTTGGTATGCCCTCCTGGCACATTCTCACCTAAATCCAAAACAAATTTCAAATGTGCACTCTTTGCATTGGCTCACAGAGTCTTCAATACTCTGTCATGCAACCCCTTGCATTTGGCCACTAATAACCTAGATTGAAATCAACAAACTCACAAACAACAATTCATGTCTATCACTGTAGATAACAACCTAACATACATCTACAACATAAATGAACACACAAATGGCATTCATCAAATCCATAAACAGACAAAGAATAATGTGCAGGAAAAACTCATCCTTTCTTATTAACATAGATATTTGATTACAATGTGTACAAAGATCAGACTGCTACAGAGTCTCAACTCTCTCTTCTCTCTTATCCTCTCTAACTCTCCTTACTAACCGAAAAACATATCCAACGGTCTTTTACAAAAGGGGGCTCCTTGAGCTCTTTCCCTCCATCTCACCTACTCTCATTGATTACAATGAATTACAATAAATGGTTGTCTAGTCTGAATTGGATCTAGATCTCAGCCTGTCAACCATTAAAGGTGACCCTATCTACAACCTGCACAAAAGCATGGATTTATCTCTTTCATCCTTACAATCATTTAATTACTTTTTGAATTTTGAAAAATGAGAGGGATGAAGCCTCTCTCCTCCATTGAATGCATGCTTTGATGTGTTGGCTAGCTGGCGCATTGGTAGGTGAATCATTTCTCCTGCATCATACTCCACTACTACGAAATATTCATGAGCCCCTACTCATGAGATTCCAAGCTCTGTTGAAATCCACCTAGATCCCAAACTATTCTTTGGAGCTATCCATCAACTTCACTACCTTGTTGTTGTTGCTGCATCTTCCCTGCTGCTATGCCAGGCTTCCCTCTGCTTAGCTTCTCTCCATTGACAGATTCTTGCGCTAACTTCAACACCATCTTTCTGATTTCCTCAATTACTTTTTCCAGCTGCTCCAATGGCTAGTTTTCCTTATGCAGTCTTCTCAGTTGCACTTCTTCCTTATCAATGGGTAGATCGTCCCAACCCCCCATTCTATATTATTCCTTTGTGGCCTTAGCTTGCCACCCTTCTGCAAAATTCAGTTCTGCAATCTTATCTTTTTGACTGACCTGTTGTTCAATCATCCCCTCTGACAGATTTTCTTCTGCCAATCCTCCTGCTGGCATATCCCCAACTTCTTCTAGCTACTTCCCAGACTGGAATTCTCCCTCTATCTCCAACCTGATATGTTGGATGTGCATGCTCTGCACTATCACCATTTTCTCTAGGGATTCAAATTCTTCATACAGATCAAAAAAATCTATGTTTTCTACTTCTTCCTCTCATGCTTCTTCTTCTACAGACTCCAGTACTGCATTTACCTCCTGTTTAGCTTCCTGGATGAAAAATTCAAGCAATTCTATTGAATGCTCTTCTTCTTTTGCTGGGGAAAACATTAGTGTCTTCTCCATGTTCTCCTCTTTCTCCATGACAGTCACTGCTTGATGTCCTTTTTCTTCAGTTGCATCTGCAACACATGTGTAGGCCTCAATTTGACTGCTTGGTAGGAATATCTAAATTCCCCCAATGACCAGAATGTATTTTTGACCCTCCTCTGTCATCTCTCCTTGCTGATATGAACTCACCTCTGAGTTCATGGGACTGTCAAACAGTCTCATATCCTCTCCCTTGCCCACCCAGAAATATGGAATTTATGCCCTGCCCTCCTGGCAATCTATGAGATCGTTCAATGATCTCATCTCATTGCCCGCATGGAAACTTAAAAGTTCATTGCTTCTCACCTGACAGTCTCTGAGACCCTTCTATGATCTCTTCTCCTCATCATAACTGAGACTCTTCCCAGTTTTTGGTTCATAGATATGAACCACTTCCTCTTCATCTTTGAGGCTTTCAACATACCTCAACCATATCTTAAACGGCCTTAGCTGTCCTCTGGCCAACAATTTATGAACGGGCCACTTCACCTTCTTATTTATGGGCCACTCATATAACCAATTCGTTTTTTCATCCTACTGCATATTCAATGCAAGCTTCTCCATTCTTTCTCTTATCTCACCGAGCTCTTTGTCTATCTTAGCCTTGATTTTATGCTGGCAGTCTCCTCTTCGACCACGTCCATGGCCTTCAGTAGCCATCTCCTTCTTCTCTAGTTTCAGCCCACCTGGATGTCAAATGTTTTTTTCCTACATGCAAACAGATCTCCATAGAGCATCAACTTCATCTCCTGATACCACTTGATGGTATTGAACTGATTCTTTTATATCTCTTGCCTGCTACCTGAAAAATAAATATAACAACTTTCCTCCTTTTCTCTTTCACCTAAAACCTATAGACGAAAATTCTCTCTCTGATACCACTTGATGCAAACCCCCTTCCTCTGCCTCGGCAATGTCCATTGACCTCCTGGTCTAAGGATCATTCTTCATCTGTTGATGAGCTAAAATGGTTGTTCGGGTCCCCTACAGGAACCTTCAATCACAAAAACCATAGGTGCTTATACAAAAAACCCCACCCGCGCTCACTAGCACAAGGTGCGATCCTTCCCCCACAATACCACCAATGTGACGACAACCTCAACGTGAAAGGGACTTCAGAATTCGCGACTTCGCGATTCTGGTTGCAAATTCTCCTAATCCCTTCGACCCCTGAAACCTCGAAAAGGGATAACAGGTGATAAGCTCCTCCCTTGTTAGTCGACCATATACCCCTTCGCTATAACCTGGCACCCTTCTCTTGAGTGCGTCAGGACTTTGTGATTCGTGAAGTTGCAATGCAATTCCACTCCTTCCTCCTTTGAGTCCTTGAAATCCAAACCTCCAAAGTTTGTTCGCCCAGATATTGGTCACCCTTCTCTCATGATCTAATGGTTCGGATTGTATTGTGAGTTCGGGCCTCGCAAGTTCTTAGAAATCCTCTCATTGACTTCCTCTATGTAGCGAGTCAGCGAAACACCGAACTCTCACCACGCGTCCTCCGTCTATTGAGTCAAGAATTTGCGACTCAATACTTTGTGAAGGTTCTCCCCTTCGAAACCCTGGTACATGAAATGACAAAGTCTCCTCCTAGATGATCGATGAACCAGATCACTCCTGGATCAACGACCACGATTACATCGCGATTCACCTTTCACGACTTTGAGGAAGTCTTCACCTCTGTTTCCCCGATGACTAAAGCACTGAACCGTACCCACACTAAAATCAATGGTTCACGAGTGTCGTTATCCAACAACCTAGATTCAATCTAGATTTCTCATATAGGGGATTTATAATGTAGCCTCCTCTTCTCGTCCAAACCCAAATTCTTGATTTGTATGGATCTTTGCCACGTGTCCTCTCCGATGGAAAATTCTGATCTAATCGAAACTTTGAAAAGCTCATTCTCCTCTGCATGCACAAGGTTAAATCTTGTGCGCCTCCTTCCATATTCGATGACTATCGGTCCTCTACACTCAGATTTGATGGTTCAGATCCGTTTCCTCCTGTGCAGATTTTGTGCATTTGGACATGAAGTTCAACGGTCCATATCTTGTCTCTCCAGCTGATCTAACAGTAGTTGTTTCTCCTCCTCCTGAGTTTTTCATTTTCTCCTTCCCTTAGAATATTTCCATACTTCGAAGGTCTCGACCTTAAATATTTCTCTTGCGAGCCCTGATACTTGGGTCTCGTCTGTATTTTGGGAAACCTTATCCCTCTTGATCTTTGGTGATGAATCTCAACCTCAGCCCTTCACATAATTTTTCTCTAGGTGCAACTTCACGCTACTTGTCCTGAGCTTCAGGACTTGAAATAAGTCCACTCTTGCACACTCCTTGTGCTATCTCTTATGAGCTTTTAGTTGGCTTAGTTTCTAAGGGGATCGACCCTCTTCTTCCTTGGACTACTTATTGGTCATCCTCCTGGAACAATTCTGTGCTCAACCTCCTGATCTTCTTCGAACTTGAAATAAGTTCACTCTACACATTCTCCTTATGCTTGACTAACCTTCAGTTGGTTGTCATTCAACACCTTCATCTAAGTGTTGTCCTGGTGCACTCCTTGCATATGTCTTTGTCCTCTTTGAGCTTCAACTTCTCGGACCTCAAAGGTCTTTGTCTCTTCTGTCCCTCAAAGAGATGCAAATGCCCTCTTGGAAACTCCTACTCAAGCACACCCTCTTGAGCCAACAAAGTATTTAGCAAATCTGTAAGTGTCTTCCTCCTCGACACTTCTCCTCTCTCTGAAACTCAAAATAGAGTTCCTTATATGCACTCTATGCACTCGCTCAATGCCCTCCTCGGAGAGCTTTACATAACCTTCAGTGATTCTATCTTCTCTCTATGCCTTCCTCTACACAATCTTACCTCCAAGCTATTCGACAACCTTGAGGCTTCTCCCTTGAGTTAATGACTTCTCAGGTGCGCCCTCTTGGCACGTTCTCGCCTGAATGCAACATAGAATTCATATGTGCACTCTTTTCACTAGCTCATAGAGTCTTCAATACTTTGTCATGCAACCCCTTGCATTTGGCCACTAAGAACCCAGATTGAAATCAACAAACTCACAAACAACAATTCCTGTCTATCCCTTTAGATAGCAACCTAACATACATCTACATCATAAATGAACAGATGCATGGAATTCATCAAATACATAAACACACAAAGAATCATGTGCATGAAAAACTGCTCTTTTCTCATTAACATAGATATTTGATTACAATGTGTACAAAGATCGGACTGTTATAGAGTCTCAGTTCTCTCTTCTCTTCCTATCCTCTCTAAATCTTCTTACCAAATAAAAAAAAAACCCAATGATGTTTTAGAAAAGGGGACTCCTTGATCTCTTTACCTCCATCTCTCCTACTCTCATTGATTACAATGAATTACATTAAATGGATGTCTAGTCCAAATCGAATCTAGATATCATCCTATCAACCATTAAAGGTGACCCTATATACAACCCAACACAAAAGCATGGCTTTGGATCTTCCAACCTTACAATCATTTAATTACATTTTTAATTTTGAAAAATGAGAGGGCTGACACCTCTCTCCTCCATTGAATGCACACTTTGATGTGTTGGCTAGCTGGCGCATTGCTGGGTGAAGTGATGCTCCTACATCACTCTCTTCTTTGGGTATCAGGGTGAGGAAGGTGGCATTGAGGGCTGGGAGGAATTTTCCAGAGTTTTGTTATTCCTCCACCATTTTCCAAACTTCTTCCCATAGCATAGGCCGACAAGAGTGGAAGAAGTCTGTTGTGAAACCATCTGGCCCTAGAGCCTTGCATGTGGGTAGCACCTATATGGCCTGGTCTACTTCAGCCTGTATTGTGGGATTCATGAGGGATTCATTTTATTCCTGGGTGATAAGTGTCGGGATATTGGTTGTCACTCTTCCAATTGCCTCAACGTGATCCCCTAGGGGCATTAAGAGGAGGTCTTTGTAGTATACGGTGAGCTCCTACGTGATGTCCTAGTGGGTGAGCAGGGTGTTGCCCTGAGCATTTTCCATCTTTTTTATGTGGTTGACAAAGCATCTATGGATCATAGAGTAGTGGAAGAATTTTGTATTTTTTTCCCCTTATTTGAGCCATTGAACTCTAGATTTCTATCTCAAGAGAATTTATTCCTGTTTGAGTCTTTCTTCCAACTGTTGCCTGATGTGTTCATCTTCCTGTTAATGAGTTGGGGTGTGTTTGATTTGAATAGCCTGTGTTTGTAGGGCTTCAAGTTTCTGTTCCAGGAGTTTTCTCTCTTGGAAGATGTTTCTGAAGACTTCTTTGTTCCACTTTTTCACCTGTTGCTTGAAGTATTTTATCTTTTGCTGAAAGAAATACATTTTGGTTCCTTGTTGGATCTTGGCCGTGTTCCACCAGTGACGAGCTATTTCTTGAAAGTCTAGCTGAGAGAGCCAAAACATTTCAAATCTGAAGGATTTGAGTTTTGGGGAGGTCGTATTGTCAACCCATAGATGAACCGACCAATGGTCTGAGCCTACTTTAGGGAGGATGTTGGACTCAATTAGAGTTCCTTCCAAGAGGAGGGTCTCTGAGAGAAGAACGTGATTGAGCCTGCAGGTGATTTGTTGGGGCCCCATTCGCTTGTTAGTCCAAGTGAAGGTGTCGTTTCCATTTTTTATGTCTACCAGTTTGTGTTGATCTAGGAGCTCCTGGAATTTTATGTTGTCTTGATCCAATCTCTTCTTCCCACCTCTTTTTTTTAGCTATGGAGATGAGGTATGCTATATTTTGAAGAAAAAAGGTATTTTTCCTGAATGTTTTGTGGTCCACAGGCATTGGTGATTAGCCCATTCTTATCAGAGCCTATGGCTCGATAGTGGGCTGTGAGAGTTCCTAGAGTGGAAAAGCCTTGGTTGTGAATGATCGTGTCTGGGTTCCAAAGGATGGCTAGGCCACCTGAAACACCTTTTGAGTCTATATGGTACCAATTGCAGGTACAACAACATCTTTTGATAATTTCTTCCACTATATTCCCCATGCATTTGGTTTCTTGGACAAGGAGGATGTTCGGGTCTTCCATTTTGATGTAGTTTCAGAGGATCCTTTGTTTGGATCATCCATTGAGGCCTCTTATGTTCCAGGTGATGACCTTCATGGTTAATAGTTTGGTTGGTGAGAAAATGAGCTCTCAGAGAGATTGTGTATCTGTCCTGAGTTGATCATGTAGTTTTTGGCTTCCTTGATGAATTTTTGCACCATTTTCCTGCCTCGCCTTTTGTTCTCCTTTGGGTTTCTTCACTGATCGGAGTTTGGATCTCCTATGATGCCCAGCCATATGGTGGCCCCTGCTGATGAGTCCAAAAAGACCTTGTGGACTTTTCTGAGCTGATATTTTGATAGGGTTTGTAGATCTTTTTTGTTGAGAGCTTCTTCAAGTCTGTCTAGGTCTATTTCTACTAGGTCATGTTCATCCATTTCCATGACTGTATCTTCCTCCTTTTTTGGTTCTTTTCCTAAGTCTGGGTGGATGGGAGGGTCACTTGGGATTCTCTGAGCCAGGTGCTCCTTTGGTTGCTAGTTTTCCTTGTTATTATTGTTGTCTATTCCCGTTGCTTTGTGGGGTTTTTCTACTTCTTCTGCCTCTGGGAGGTTGATTAGGGTTTCAAAGGAATTGGTGTTAGTATTTTTCCGGCCGTTGTTGGTGGCTAACTTATTATGTGTTTTCCTTCTACGATTTTTCACCTGAGTGAATCCATCCTTTGGTTTCTCTTCCTCAGCTGGCTTGGGGGGGGAATTGAGGGGGCAATCTCTAAAGAGATGGTCATGCTCGTGGCATTTTTTGAATCTGAATGGTATGTGTTCGTAATCTATGGTTTGAGCCCATTCCTCATTTTGGTATTCTAGGGTTATCCTTCCTGGGAGGGCTTTGGATATGTCCATGTAAAAATAGATTCTAGCATATGAGGTGTATTTCCTGTGCTTGGTGGCTTCTGAGGACTTGAAATGCTTGCTTAGAGTGTTGGCGATTCTTGATAAAATTTCTTCTAACCAAAAATATTGAGGTAGGGAATAAAGGTGAATCCATACCGGGGCATGGGAAAAGTTCTCTTTTCCTGGGCAGAAGCGCAGATAGAGCTACGTCGAGTTGTAGAAATAAGGTCTGCCTTCAAATACACTATCTTTTTCCTCCAGGTTGTAGAATATAACTGTGAAGAATCCTTTGGATCTTAGCTGGATCTCGTAATCTCCCTTGGGGTTCCACCAGGCTTTGATCCAGAAAGCTCAGTCTCTTTCCGAAGGCCAAAGGCCTAGGAACTTGCCTATGAGGGCATGGTCCCTCATGAACTGAGTATGTTCACCTATTTTGTTGCTCTTTATGATGTATTAGGGCGTAGTCGAGGCTTGCAGAATACATTTTCCTAGTATCCAGGTACAAGATTCTTTTGGATGTGAGGTCTCTACATCCATGTTTGTGCCTGTGCCTCTGTGCGTTTCTTCCCGCAAATACTATTCTTATAGGTGCAAAGGTGGTTCGAAGGATGAATTGCGCACTTGAACATTCTCTGGATCGTTTGTTGCAATGTTGCGGTATGAAGGGGCTTTCTCCCCCCCCTTCTGCAGTCATTCTACTGAGCCGGTCAAAGCTCCTGTGTAGAGTGCGACAGGTGCATGCAAAGGTGGTCAACGAATGAGAGGGGGGGAAATCGTAGATGCATGAAACCCTAGTTGCAGAGCTCAATTATCAAACCCTAGTTCCCCATTAACCATGCTATAATAAATAAACATACAACTTATCCAAGAACCACTTTGGAATCTATAATTTAATTAAATTATATATATATATATATATAATTAATTATAACAATAAAAAAAAATTAATACATAAAAAACATATATATTATATTACACGATGACAATGATGACAATGACGATGACAATGACAATGACTGCAATGACAATGATGATGAGGAGGAGGAGGAGGAGTAGGATGCTGACAATGTTGATTGTTGGTGGTGACAATGGAGATGAACATGATGATGATGACAATGATCATGCCAATGATGATATGATGATGATCATGACAATGGAAATGACGTTGTTGATGACAATAAGGAGTGTGTCATTTGTGAATTGGGAATGGTTAATTGGCTTCACCCCTCTCATTATTTTAATTCCCATTAGGTTCCTAGACATCATGTCCATCTCTAATGATTTGGCCATAAGAATCAAGACCATTGGGATAGAGAACAACCTTGCCTATGGCCTTGTATTATTTGGAAAAAAGGTGAAATATTTCATTTACCAAGGGGGGCATCCATGTGTTGCACCTCTTTCGTCACCTTAGTGAGAAAAATAGAGGTGCTTGCAAGCTCAGTTGGGTTTGTTGAGCAGGACAGATGCAAGGAAAAGGGTTAGAAAAAGAAATATAAAAAAACAACTAAGAATTAAACTAAGAAATAAAACAACAACTAAATTTGTAAGCATAGGGACATAGAGACAAAAAGAACAATGAGACCCATGTCACCAATGATAAGGCTGATATTAGTGAAAGAAAACACCGAGAAGCAAGAGGACTATGAGTCCCTTCTTCCTCCAAGGGAGGGCTCTTGGACCCCCACAAGTAAGCTCTTCTTACAACTTTGAAAATGAAAATGAAAATGGTGAAAGAATTCTTTGCTAATCCACTCAAGGGGTGATATGGATTGCCCAATGCAATGATGCAAGTATACTCTTGGAAAGGATAGAAGAGTCCTCAAGAG
>ML792705.1:369809-381458 GCA_009831015.1 Picea engelmannii | reverse complement strand
TTTGAAACAAAAGACTTCCCTGGGTTGATAATTTATGTTTCACTTGGTTGTTTGAAATTAATTAAGCAATTATAGTGACCAACAATACTATATGTTGCTTGTTTGTATGTGTAGATGTGGAACCTCACGGGCACGAGGTGGAGTTGCAGAGAGCACCAACTCATCAGGAGCTAGAGATACTCCTACGGGGAGAGAGACAATGGCATGAGGAAACCGCGGCATGACCAGCTGATCCAGAGAGGGCAGCAAGGAGACGTCATTTTGATGACCCTGGTGTTGGGCCATCACATGCTCCTCCAGCGGCTACCAGAGTAGATTTTGAGGACATACACCGTCACCTGGAGGTGGTGTTACAAGACGTGCCTGAGGGCATGTGGTCTCACATCTAGGATGAGGGTATCCTGGAGTAGTGTGTGAGGATTTGTCTGCCATGGCGGGCCGTAGTACGATGGGAAGTAGTAGTTGGTGTTGTGATGACCAGACGACTATCGCCAGGGTAGGAGGGATTGGTAGGGGGTGGGCAACCGCCGCCTGAGGGAGGGGCAGGCGGTGGTGGGCCACCACCGCCTGAGGGAGGGGTAGGCAGTGGTGCTCTAGAGGCACCTTGAGTGGTGCTCTATGTATTGATGTATTTTTTGTATATAGGCTGGTGAGCCCATTTTGTACCGAGGTGCTTCATTGGCCTGCGGATATTTGTATTTGTGTATGTAAACATTTGGATGGCACTATAGACCTTTCGATATATACATGAGTATACATTTTGAGATCTATGTGGTGTTTACATGTGTTTTGTTAATGTATTGATGATTTCTAATATATATATGCTATGACATGTTGTTGATATGTTTATGTATGTGTAGTGGTAGCTTGATGTGAGATATGCCAGTCTAACACAATATTAGCTAGGTTATCTGTAATTTGATTCAATTGTCTTGGAATATGTGTAAATGTGATGGAATCAAAATGTCGAGATAAAAGTCTAACCTGCAGGTATTTACAAAAGAGGCAAGGATCGCGTACGTGGTACACATTGTTGAGTTGGAGAACGACTAGTTGAGAGTCGAGAAAGACGCTAAGGTGCCAAATACTATGATGTTGGGCATCAGCCAGGAGGCCAATGATGACAGTGTATTCGTCTTGGTTGTTGGTCGCTGAACCCAAACATATTCCTCTTGAATGGAGCATTTCATGTGAGGGGGTGTAGAGAGCCCAAGTGGCTGAAGCGAGATGTTGTGTCCAACGGCTGGTGTCATCGGCATAACCGATGTGGTAGGCTGGTGGAGGACGTATTTGTCAATAGAAAAAATGATAGTTTAGACGTGAGGGATGGAAAAAAGATTAAAAAAAATACAAAAGAAAGAACCTAAAGTAGAATGACTACATTTAAGCATAAAATTTATTTAAGTATAACCCATTGACGGGTTCTTTGAGAGAGAGGCCTTCGGGGGAGGCTAGGATGTATGCGCCTTTGGTAAGGTAATGTTGGATAATGTATGGGCCATGCCAGAGTGACTCCAATTTTCCATGGCCAAAGGTATCATGAGTGATATCGTAGGCCAGGACTAGGTCACCTTCGCGAAATGAGAAAAGGTTGACATGGCGATCAAAGGTAGCCTTTGATCATTTTTTAGCTGCCTCATTGTTCTGTAATGAAGATCAACGATCTTCATCCAGAGACTCTAAGTTCAGAAAGTGCTGCTCCATTGGAGCAGTGTCAGGTAATAGCTCAATTG
Organism: Picea engelmannii; assembly: GCA_009831015.1. NCBI lineage: Eukaryota > Viridiplantae > Streptophyta > Pinopsida > Pinales > Pinaceae > Picea > Picea engelmannii. The sequence continues at coordinate 379,725 of ML792705.1, read as the reverse complement.
CGATGCATAAGGTGGGAATTTCGCACTCGATGGCAAGAGTGGCCTCAACCCCATGGACTAGATGAAATGGTGTGAAACCAATAGCTATTTTCATAGCCGTACAGTAAGCCCATAGCACAGAAAATAACATATGATGCCAATTGGTTTTATGTTTATTAACCGTGTGTTGTAACATGGTCTTGAGAACCTTGTTAATTGCTTCGACCTGTCTATTGGACTGAGGGTAATATGGTGAGGCAAACTCGTGAGAGAATCCTAACCAATATGATAGTTCGATGAAGATCTCATTCTCAAAGTGTTTCCCATGATCGGAAACGAGTTGGAGCGGTACTCCAAAGAGAGATATGACGTGGTTAAAGAAAAAACACGTTGCGGTGTCAGCGGTGTTGTTGAAGGTGGGCATAGCTTCGGCCCATTTGGTGAAGTAATCAACTGCGACAACAATGTATTTGTGACCATTGTTGGAGGGGGGATTACAAGTCTTGAAGTCGATGCCCCATTTACAAAAAGGGTTGGCAGTGATGACTGGATGAAGAAGAGCAGGGGGTGCTCGGGCTTTGTTGGCATAAAGCTGACATTGCTCACACCATTTCAATGCAATCATGAAACAAGGTAGGCCAAAAGTAACCTGCTGGGATAATCTTCTGAGCAGTGGATATTCTCGAAATATGGCCCCCACATGCGCCGCTATGGCAGTCGTTCAAGACTCTATCGGCCTCATTAATGGTCAAGCATCGATGAAGAATGGTGTTAACTCCCCACCGATATAGAATCTCTTTGATGAGGAGGTAGTGGGGAGCCTGATGGAGAATACAATGATGATCATCTCATGAAAGGTGGTTACCAAAATTTTGAGTTCGGAGGTAGATGAGGAGGTCGTCGTACCAAGGATCATCCGAAGTGATGTAAAAGAGGTGTTTGTCAGGAAAGTCAGTGTTGACGGGGGTACTGGTGGTGTCATAGGGGAGGGCTATGACAAGTTTGGCGAGAACGAGGGACTTCTTACTCTTGGGTGTTGAGAATTCTAAATCATACTCCTGAAGGATAATGATCCATCAAGCAAATTTGTCGTTAATTTTCCGACGACTGAGAAAGTATTGCATAGGGTTGGAATCTGTGACAACCTTAGTTGTGCGAAGCAGAATGTAGTGGCGTAGTTTCTGGACTGTGAGGATGATCGCAAGAGCTAGTTTCTCTTCATGTTTATACTTCAAGGGTTCCCCTGAGAGGTTTTTACTAAGGTAATAAATGACATTATCATGATTGTCATCACCTAGATGAACGAGAACTCCTGCTACTGACATAGTTGATGCTGACACATAGAGGATGTAGTCGCGATTATAGTCAAGTGTACTAATTAAAGGGGCATTGGAGAGCGCCAGTTTAAGATTGTCAAATGGTTGTTGGGCATGTTCATCCCAGTGAAATGGGATGTCGTGACATAGTAAGCGAAGGAAACCATGGGCGCGAATGGCATAGTCAGGGAAAAATCATCGTAGAAAGTTAGCCTTGCCTTGGAGACTCAGAAGTTGAAAATTATGGGGAGGTGGAATTTCGGTGATAGCTTGGACTTTGAGGGGGTCCATGGTAATACCGCTTTGGGAAATGATAAAGCTGAGGAGGCACCCTATGGTGACATAGAAAACACACTTGAGGGGATTCAAGTGGATGTTGTACTAACGACACCGTTGGAAAATGATTTGCAAATCATCAAGATGTTGGGTGCATTTCTTGGATTGAGATGTGAGGTCGTCCAAGTATGCAAGGATGATATGAGCCAGATCGTGAAAGATGTATGTCATAGCCCATTGGAAAGTTGCGCTAGAATTATTTAATCCAAAAGGCATTACATGATATGCAAAAGTACCCCAAGGGGTAGTGAATGTGGTTTTATACTGATCGGCTGGGTGAATTTGAATTTCATTATAACTAGAGAATCTATCCATGAAGGATAGAGCCTCGTTGCCTGCACATTTGTCGATAATTTGATCGATGAAAGGAATTGGAAAGTTGTCTTTGGGACATACATGATTGATATTGCAAAAGTCCGTGCAGACGCGGATAGTGCCCTATTTTTTGTTAAAGGGTGTAGGGTTGGAAACCCATGATGTCTAGGTGATGGGGTAAATGAACCCGACAACACGTAATTTGTCAATTTCGGCTTTGATGGCCGCTGCTTTGGACGGGTGTAGCGGTTGTTGTTTTTTACGAACTGGTGTAATGTCGGGCTAGGTGTCAATGCGATGTTCGACAATAGAGGGATCGAGGCCAGGCATTTCTGTGTATGACCAGGCAAAAATATCTCGATATTCCTGGAAGAGGGCTTTATAGGCGGTGATTTCCTAAGGAGTGCAAGCAGCTCCAATGGTGATTTCCTCGACGATGCCATTTTTTATTGAAATGTCAATTTTAATGGTCAGGGAAATGTTGGCCATGTTGCCTTCTTCAAAAGCATCAGGGGAAGGAATGGGGTTCTTGAACCAGTCGATAGGCCCTGAGGGGATAAAATCTTTGGTTTCGACTATGTAGATTGGGTGTTTGTTAGGAGGTGTGGAGGCTTCCTGTGGGAAGAAGAGTGCGCAGTGGTGTAGCCCATCCCATGGGTAGTCAAGGTTGTTTAACTCTTCAAGTATTTCCTCGTCACAGTGGAAGTGACGAGAATACAAGGGGTCATGAAGAGTGATATCGGTGACTGTTATCATGTGGCTGCCTCCAGGTGATGAAGAAGTAGGGGGAACAACACAAGGAGGTGGTGATGGTGCGCTTGACATAAACCAAATGTTGAAGTACTGAGGAGTACTTGTGGTAGTTGGGTGTAAAATATCCATAGGGGAATGAGTGGGAGAGTTGGGGGGATTGGGGGGTGAATCCTCAAACAAGTCATCTAAGAACCATGGAGGCGTTGGAAGGGCCTCGGGTTCGGGAGAAATCACATGAAGAACCTCTAGTGACGAGGTAAGGTCAACTATTGATGTTGTGGGTTGTTGAAGCAGTGTCAATTGGCATTGCATGTATTCAATGATCATAGGACACTGGTATGTAAAATGATCTAATGATTCACATAGAGAGAAAGGGCATCTCATACGTTCATCAACTAAAGTGGTGACATAATGGATGTCAGTGATATTTGTTAAGGAGGATGTAATAGGACTGGGGTTGCTTTGGAAGCTTTTGCATACTGCGGCTAATGTCTGCCAAAAGCGTGGCAGTGCTGGGAAATGGTGGGTATAATGGCCATATTCTGAACATATAGCGCAAGAAAATTTGGTTTGCAACCCTTTACTACTGGAATGGAGGGTGGTAGTGGCAATACTGGCTATAGTGGCGAGGCTTGGGGGAGTTTGATTGAGTGGAATCAAATTTTGTAACTCTGGTAAAGATGGGAAGTTGTTGATTTGGTGTCCATCTTTCTCACATAGTGCGCAAGGAGGTTGGACACACAGAGGAAGTGGAGTTGTGGGCTCCTTCTTCTTTCTCCTACCCCTAGCTGTGGCAGGGGGGTTAGTGAGTGGGGGTGTAGGGGGTATGGTGGGAGTAAGGATGGGAATCGTCATTGGAATTCCTTCCATTTGGGGGGGAAGGGATGGTCGAGGGACCATCTCTGGTGGATGTAAGTACCAAACTGGAATTTCTAACACCATATTAGGTAGGGTAAGCGTTGCGGCTACATGGAATGCTTTGATGCCCAGTGGAGGGTAAAAGAAGGGGATTTGGGTGATGGCTTGGGGAACTATCTCCCAAACTGGGATATGTCCTTGGGGAGAGGTGAAATCATGGACTAGTGGGGTCGATGAGTTCAAAGGAGGCTCTTGAGGGGGGAGTTTTGCAACTAGTGGGGCGTCAGATATGACAAAAGCCTCTGTAGGAGGAAGGGTATCCTCTGTGTGAGTTCTGTTAGATGATACAACACATACTTGATTGGAAGGATGTAGGAGTGGTGGTGTGCCATGGTAAGTTCCTAACAATGATGGATCTTTGTAAATTCCAGGACAATCTCGACCAGTGGGTATGCATCGTGACTTGTGTGGATGAGAGGAAGAATGTTATCGATGTTGGCAGATGGGTTAGGCTCATAATTTGAGACTTGCTCAATAGTAATGATCTTCCCATTGTGGGGGAACATCATTGTCTAAAAGACGAAAGAGGCCACTACCTTCGTAGCATACATGTAGCTACGACTGAATAGGATATTATAATCGAGTGGGGCGTCGATAACTTTGATGTCGATGAGAATAGTCTTACCCCCGAGTTCGACGGGGACATTTTGGAAGAGCCCTTCAGGAGATGATGGTCATCCGTCATAAGCTCGTAAGGTGATGGAAAAGGGTATGAGTTAGGGGGTACCAAGTTTCTACCATACATATTTGGACATAATGCATGTAGATGCACCTTCATCAATGATACACTGATGAACTGTGATGTTCCGTATTTTTACTGGTATTTGAAAAGTGAACAAGGAGGGAAGGCAAGGTTCTCCGCTGTCGAGATCAAATGTAATGAGTCAAGTATCTGCGGGGTCGACTTCCCCCAAGGTGAAAAGTAAATATTTCTGCTGAGTGGGACAAGTTTGAAGGACTTCTAAGATTGACATGGCAGCCGGGGATTGTGATAAGTCATATACCAAACTATAGTTATGAGTTTCCCTAGCCTATGGGTTGTGGACATTCCTGTGCAATGGGATGTGAGGGATGCGAAGAGGTGGCTCAGCGGTAGGGAGAGGAATCACCAAAGGGGGTCATGTCAGTGTAGGGTTTATCTCTGAAGGGATGGGAGGAGACTCAGTGGGTGCATGATACTGACGATTACGTGTTTGCAGAAGGATTTCTTCCTCACTAGTGAGGAGAATTGTGCAATCTACTGGATTGTTTGGGTTGAGGTATTGTACCACCTGAGGTGGGGGATGTTGTGTGTCCTGTTGGGTGTTTATCACACCTTGATGTGGAATAGGATTCTGCAGTATGGCAGGGGGGGTTGTTACATGTATTGTTGTGGTGCCTGTTGAGGGGCAGGCGATGTTGGAGGATGGGGTAGACTACCTAAGTCTTTCAACCATTTGAAATCAGTGATTTGGGGGCAATGATAAGTGTAATGGCTGAACTCACCACAAAGGGAACAAGGGAAGTTGGTTTTAATAGTATTGTTATTTATCCCTTGATGCCTATTATTATTTCCCCCTTGGGGGTTCTGATTCCCTTAGTTCTGGTTGCCCTTAGTGGGTTGGTTCTGTTGGGGTTGATTCCCGCCTTGACCTGGGTTGTTGTTGTTCCTATTTCATCCTTTCTTTTTGGCATTATTCAACAGATGGGTCGGATTTTCCGTATTCAGTTATTCGAAGTTTTTATATTGTTGAATGGGAGAGAGTTGAACAAAATTCACCCCAGCATGAGGATGTGGGGGAGCCATGGGTTATGGGGGACCAGGAAATGGAAAGTACGGATTCTGTGGGGTTAGCGATCCATAAGGTACATAGGAAGGCATGGTTCTTTCACTAGTACTATAAGTTGAGGTAGAGGGGGTACTAGAACTCGTTTGAATAGGTGGATGTATAGGGGGTGCCGATAGTGGCCCATTGATGGGTGTAGGTATAGAAATAGGGTATGGTTGTTGATAAGGGGGTGGGGGGTAATAAGAAGTGCCCCCGTATGCCGAAGGGTATTGAGGTGATCCATACATCTGTGGTGGTTGGGGTTGTGGACCGTGGTGAGTGGTGGTACCAATCAATCTGTCTGTTGAGTGAGACATCCCAGGTTTGTCTTGGCCAAATGGCATAGGCTTTGGAAGATCAGGAAGTATAGTGTATAAGTACCCTGACTGTGCATAGATGAGGTCATATTGTTGAGACTTACTGATGGATTCCTCTTCAGATTGAGGGAAGGTGGAAGCTACATCCTTACCAAGGAGAGAGACAAGTGATATAAGAAACCAATCAAGACACTGTTGTATGGTGGTTTCTACTTTGCACAAACTACGTCGCCTACGCCACTCATGAATGTGATCAACGATATGTGTGGCTGAGGTTTGTTTGAAATTAGAGAGTAGTTCTAGACCATTGTCATGGTGGATTGGTAATTGAAAGAAGTTCAAGAATGATTTGGCCAAGGACTCGAAAGTCGCATGGGACCCTGATTTTTCCTCTACATACCATTTGGCCGACGGGCTAATGAGTGTGCGTTGAAATAATCGCAGTCTGATGGAATCATCCATAATGATATTGGAAGGGAACCATAGGTGAAAGGTCATGACATGGTTGGCAGGGTCATCTCCTTCCTTTCCTTCAAACTTGGGTATGTCTGAAGGTAGTTTGGTTGGCATTGAAGGCCATGTGGGGCCATGCAATATAGGATCATTAGAGAGTTTTCTTATATCTAGTATGTTGAGAGAGGACAAATATGGCATCTGTAGTGGGAGGGGGCGGAGGGTTAGCTCCATCAATGGTGTGAGTGTGCTGTGAACCTAACCATTGAGGGTGGTTAGGTGGGTTAGTACTTCCCCCTTGAGAGGAAGTTGGTCCCATGCTTCCGTGTAAAGGAGAGCGAGTGGACGGATGACCTTGGGAAGTGGACCCAAGTAATGTAGAACCAAGAAAATTTGATCCTAAAACAATATCACTCACAAGAGTGTGTGAAGGTGGTGTCGATGAGTGGGCAAGACCAGACACTCCCCCTAAGATAGGAGGGAGGTTTAGCAAGCGTCGTGAATGACGGGGATTCTGTGGGTCCCCTATGATGTTCAACTAGCTGAGTGAATGTGTGGAAATGGTGGTGAGAGTAATAAAGAAACAAGAGTGTTTGTGTTGCAAATTTTGAACTTTGCACAATATATATATCCAAATCAAAATGTAGTCAGAAGTGCATCATAAATAAAATGTTTTGAAAAAGAAGCATATATGTGGATAAGTGGGTTTTTTCTGCATGGGGAATCAAAAGAAAACAAATGCTAATGTCCTAGAAGACATAACGTCCTTCCTCTCAAATAGCACTGGACCTTCCAATAGTACTCAACAGTGGGGTCTGAAGTCACCGGAAGAGAAACTAGTGAAGGATGAAATAATTGGTTATAATGAGGGGTAAACGGGGCATATCCCGAAAGAGATGGCGATATTTCCCAATAGCCACACAAAATCCAATCAAGGTGCAATTGCAACCCACAATTGCCACCTGGATATATTTCCTAAAATTTGTTCACTAGGTAACTTGGTCAAAGTGAGGCATTTAGATTTTCGGCCTAAGAAATGGGTCACGGGCTGGATCCCGTCCAAGAGGTGGGTGCCTCAAGGGGGGATGCACAGAACAACTGGACCTCATCCTTCAACCCTTCACGGGTATCTCCCTGCCTTATGGTGTTAGGAACACTTGAATTGGAGGATTTTTAGTTCCCTATTTGACAACTTCTATGGTTTTGACAATGTGAGAACCAGATAACGGGGATTTTTTTGGATGCCTATCCCCGAAATCTTACCTAGACTAAAATTTTTATTTTGGCACCTATTGTGGAGGAAAACTTAGTGAGTTTTTTAGAAAGTTTTTTAGATGTAGGTGTCTTGAGAGGTTGGGGGTGTGAACCAACCTCGTTGAATTAAAATGGGAGTGGATAGTTTCGTCAAGAAAAGGGTGGGGTGTTTTCGGAAAAGAACTACTCTGTTTTTATAAAAACAATGATCTTATTAAACCTATGCAAATATGCCCAAATCATGGAACGATTATGATTTGCAATGACTATGATAAACCCAGTCGATTGATTCGCTTGATTGGATTGTTGTTCGATCATTTTTAGGAATTGGATTTCGATTATGATTACTGCTCTGTCTGGTTCTAGATTTGTAAAATGAATTAGTCAAACCCAGTTATAATTCATTTGATTGGAACAATTTTGATCAAAGACAATCATTCTTGTTTGCCCAATTTGCAATAACAAATTACGAATTCTGTTGCTAATCAAGAGATCCTGTTATGATTTTTATTTGAATTGATTTTTGCGCCAGTTTGAATTGATCTATTCATGGCATGAATCGTTTTCCATGTCGACACAGTTATAACAAATTTGAAAATGATCTTGTCTAATTCATACATCCTGTTGACAAGGTAGCGTGACAGTTGCTTGCCATTTGTTTTGATTATGTTGAATTCGATTTGTTATGAAACGATTGCATTGTTGTTCCACATATATCTTCTCACCCGACTTTGTGGTAACAAACAAAACAGAGTATGCCTATCTCTGTAGTCATTTGAGTGATTATGATTCTGTTTGATTTTGAATGGTATAACAAGTTCAAATTAAATGATTCATTTTCAAATAGCAATTAGATTTTAATTAAATTGAAATCTTTTAAAAGATTTTTTAATTGATTTTAATGTTGATTCTGTACCTTATTTAGACCATCTACAGAATCAGATGATTCTGTAGCTAGTCTATAGAATTAGATTTTTTATCATTTTATTAATAAAAGATCCTTCTAACTTGTTCATTTTTGGTCCTTTTCAGGTGAATTCTAATTGCATGGGATTTGATGGACAGTCTAGAGGATATTTGGATGTTTTACTTTTATTTTAGTTTCCTAGTGTTATTACTGAAATTTCATCCGCACAGGGCGACAAGAACTCTGCATCGTCAACATAGGACTGGAGTCATTCATGGCACAGGATGAATTCCTCAGCATTGCAAAAGGGTCAAAAAACTATACAAATGAACAAAAATTTGAAAGGCGCTTTACATCATCTGGGTGCGCACGCGTATGCACGTAACAGAAACGTACAAAGCGTGCATATGTGCACAAGGCACGGATGTTGGGCGAAAAACCCGCGCGCCTGCTAAACAGTGCATTTATTGAAATTGTTCGACCTCCCACCCACTAATGGATCAGCTCCCAAGTCGATTTGACACCAAATCCGAGCTCAATCCTCATGGTGGGCTGGTCAAAGACCTAATTGAGCCCTAAAGAGACCCTTTTCACATTCTAAAGAGGTTAGATAATGATCCAATGCTTGGCTATAAAAATCCATGAATGACCACCATTTTCTCAAGGAATTCTTTGTATTGTTATGCTGCTGAGATTGCTAAGGACTCATTCTTTGGCAATACACATCACAAGCTGCATTTCATAGAGCTATTCACCCCTCACTTGAGTGAATAAGATTGGAGTTCTTTCACCCACATTTTCATCTTTTCATTGTAAGGAGAGCAATCTTTGAGGGCCTCAAGAGCCTTCCATTGGAGAAAGAAGGGACACAAGTCCCCTTTCTTCTTTGTGCCTTTGGATTTCATCAATAGACCAGCTTATACATTGGTGATATTGGTCCATTTGTCTCTATTTTTCATTTATTTTATATGCTCATAGTTTTTATTAGTTTTAGTTTGATTCTTGTTAATAGCTTTGTTGTTTTTCTTTCTAACCTTTCCTTTCACAGTTGTCATGCCTAGCAGAGCCCAACTGGGCATGTAAGCACTCTTAATTTGCTCACCTAGTGACGAATTGGGTGCAAACAGATTGGAGACCATACTGGGGAGAAGGTATCAATTCCTCCCTCATTTGGGTTCTTTTTTCTTTCCTTTTGATTTAATTAACTTGCAGGTTCACAAACCGGCCTCTGCCGACCTGCTTACCAGTCAATTCACCAGAAATTGGAGAGAAATCCATCCGGATTTTTCTTCTCGGACTTTTGACACAGGCGCGCGGGTATTTCACCCCACAGGCGTGCGTCGTGTGTGCATGCGCTTTGTTTTTCACTTCTGTCAGCGCGTGGGCGCCATATGCGCCTCTGTCTACACAGGAGGAAGCGCATTTGAACTAAAATTTGCATTGTAAGCTCTTGGATGTGGGGAAAAATCATTTTCCTTCTTAAGAATGATGATATGCATGCTCTAAATACTGCACCACTTAGACCCCTCAACTTATAAAGGGGATAATCAAACAAACATA
>ML792705.1:322339-360787 GCA_009831015.1 Picea engelmannii | reverse complement strand
CATCATCCAACATTGCCTCACCAAAGGCGCATACATCCTGGCCTCCCCTGAAGGCCTCACACTCAAAGAACCCGTCAATGGGTTATACCTCAAGAAATTTTATGCTTAAACGTAGTCACGCTACTTTAGGTTATTTTTCTTTTCTAGCATTTTTTAATTTTTTTTTTTTTCTCCCTCATCTAAACTATCCTTTGTGCTATTGACAGATGACTCCTCCACCAGCTTACCACATTGGTTACGCCGACGGCGCCAGCCGTTGGACACAAAATCTCACTTCGGATGCTTGGGCTCTCTACACCCCTTCACATGAAATGCTACATTCCAGCGACATCTGTTTAGGACCAGCAACCAATAACCAAGCCAAATACACCATTGTCATTGGCCTCTTGACTGACGCCCAGCATCATCATATTCCTCACCTTATCATTTTCCTCGACTCTCAACTGGTCGTTCTCCAACTCAACAATGTGTACCGTGTACGCGATCCGTGCCTCTTTCGCAAATACCTGCAGGTTAGATTATTATCTCGACATTTTGATTCCATTACATTTACACATATTCCAAGAGAGTTGAATAAAACAACAGATGAAATAGCTAACATGGTGCTAGATTGGCATATATCACATCAAGTTACACATACATAAAAACATCCCATATATCTCCTGTCACGGCATATAGATAGAATCCAACATCATCAAACATCAACACAAAAAACACATGTACAACACATTTGGATCTCAAAAAACATGTATACTCATATATATATACGTGAGCCCCTCATGCCATATGATTGTTTATATACAACAAAAATACATTGGCCCACAGGCCTGTGCCACATCTCGGTACAAAAATACATTGGCTCACCAGCCTATCAAAAATAGTATACAAAAATGCATCATACAATCAGGGTGCCTCTAATGCACCCCCAGCTGCCCCTCCCTCTGGAGGAGGTGGTGGCCCACCCCGACCTACCCCAGGCGGTGGTGGTGGAGCACCTGCAGGACCCTCCTTCCCCGGTGGCAAGCGTCCACTAGTCATGGATGCAAGCACAGTTGCTCGTCGCATGATCGACCGCCACGATGGTGGTAACCCGATGCACTGCTCCAGGAACTCCTCGTCCTGGATACGGATCCACATGCCCTCAGGAACGTCCCGAAACACTGTCTCAAACCGATGGAGTATATCATCCAACTCCCCTCCAGCTGCCGTCGGAGGAGCATTAGATGGCCCCGCACCAGGGTCATCAAATCGACGCCTCCTCGCCGGTCTCCCAGGCTCTGCTGGTGCCCCCACAGCCTCACCCCATGGATGCCTCTCTCCATGCGGAAGTTGCCCCTCTCACTGCACCGACAGTCTATATAACTCAACCTCACGCCCGCGAGGTGCCAAATCTGCACATGCACCAAACAAGAAACAACAGATGGTATCAGTGTCTATACATCAAACATGTGCACTGGTATATCAAAATCATAGCGTAAATCAAAACACACAAGTACACAACATACCTCTATGGTCGAACACCTCCCCAGGAGGCAACACCATGTCCGGGTCCCCCCAGAAGTCCACCCCAGCATAGGGGTACTGTAGCATGACCTGCGGCATCTGCCGCCATATCTGCGTCGCCTGCGCAGAAAAATAGTGTCTACCTTCGCCACCACCGTGGCGAACCAAAATCATGGACCATCGCCTCAGTCGAGGCTCTCGTGCCCCAGGCGCCTCCAGTAACACCCTCGGGTGCAACATCAACACCCTCTCCAAGAAATAGGCCACCAGGATGGAGCCAAATGCAAACTCCCTGGTGCCTGTGGACCGACAATGGTCCAGCTGCGCGATCATCCGCACATGCAAGGTCAGACCCCAGGCAAACCACTCACGGCCTGCCACCACCCTCTCCATCAAGAACAACTCACCACCACTAATCCGATGGGGCGCTCAGGACCCATACACCCGAACTATCATTGCTGCTATGCAACGATGCAATAGGGAATCTATCCCACTGATGCTCACTATCGTCCCAGTCATATAGTGCTTGCCTGAGCAGTATCGCTCGGCGACCATCCGCAAATGCATGTCCCTCGGCAGCACAGGATCTGCCGGCAACGGTGTTCCCCGGAAGGGGATCCCTGTCAAGAAGTAGATGTCCTCCACCACAGTGAAGGCGATCTGCTCTCCTCGCATGAGGAAGCAGTGTCGATCTAGGCTCCACATCTCGATCAGAAACTGGAGCAAATACTCCTGTTCCCGTATCAACGGGCACTCAAAGAACTTTAGCAACCCACTGGTTGCTAAAGCTGCTCGAACGGTAGGCTGTGCATTGGCCACAACATCTCATAGCTGTGACCAGTCTCTCTCGCACCACCGCACATCCATGATCACTGCTCGCCACCTGCACACAACCTAGAGACCTATATTATCTTAGGCAATCATCCAATACGTCAAATAAGCTAATTTTTCACCCTGAAACCTTGCCTCAAAGGCCCGGTTTTACCACTCACAGGCGTGCACACATGCACGCCTGTTCACTATACAGGCGCACATGTATGCGCGCCTGTTTTTCTCACAGGCGTGCTCGTAAGCGCACCTATTCACAATACAGGCGTGCTCTAGAGCACGCCTGTCCTACCCACAGGCGTGCTCGGGAGCGCGCCTGTTCAACCCACAGGCGCGCACTCATGCGCGCCTGTCTACCCTACAGGCGCGCCTCTAGGGCGTGCCTTAAATTCCTTCTCACGCGCACACATGCGCACTTCTTCAGTGTATAGGCGTGCACTCATGCATGCCTTCCACTGAGTCGCTCACGCATGTGGGCCCATCCTCTACCCAAAAACCCCCTAAAACTCCCGTACGACCCCCCGTACCTACCCTGCCCAAAATTTGGAAACCTATAGCTATGCAGGATGTTCAGACCACTAACGTGAAAATCCCACGCCGTGAATCGGATACCTCGTGCTCTCGGAACCACTCAATCTCCTCTGAATCTGCTCGAAAACTCACTGTAGCAGCAGGTACAAATGAGGTGGCAATGTGGGCCCTACAGCTATATATAGGCCTTTTGCCAAACTTCCACTCACCATTCCGGGAGCCCACGGCGTCCATTTTGCGAACCGTCTTCAGCCACAGGATCAGCGTCCCGCCACCTACATCATGGCTGTCCCTGGGCCACTTTTTACCCTGAGCCCCTGGGGCACCTTTTTTTTTATTTTTTATTTTTTATTTTTTTCACATCATGGCCAGGTACGCACGCGCATTGTCACATTTATCTAATACATGTTCATATTTGTTATTATCTTCAGATATTGTTCACTTTGGTTATTTGGTTGTTCTATGTGCAGGTACTTGGTCATCATCTCTCCACATCATTCCTTCAGGTATATACTCAGCACTGGCATGTAGTCTCTCCCGTTGTATTGCATTTACATTTTCAGTCACACCCTCTGATATTGGCCTTTAGGACACCCATTTCCGGCTTTGCAGTACTCACACCTCCATTTGCATTTTTTGTACTGATACCCAGTAGTTTTCTTACCCACATGAGTCATCTCATTCATAGCACATTTTTGGAATTTTGACACTCATGCTGATCTTTATTACCCCTTAGGGATGGGAGTCCCGGTAGTCATTCATCATGTTGCGAATTAACCACATACTTCTTCTCCTCATTTTGCTAGCTTCCCATATGGACTCCCAACTCGTCGCTTTATGGTTATGTTCTTTTTTACCTGCACCTCCACAGGATCATGAACTCACCATTTCACCCACCATCAATTTTCCCATCTGCGAACCTATCTTCATCTCACCTACCTCATACAGAAACTCGCCAATGGGGCCCCCACCCTTCACCAGTTTTCCCAGAAATTTCTGCCCTCCCTGAGGCACTCATTTCACACTGGGGCACCCGTTTCTATATTTTGTACATCTTTCCAACATTTATTCATTATTTATTGTACAAACGCCTTTTATTTCCAGTATTTACTTTTGTCGTCACCGTTGACGACCTACTTTCCTTTTTTTTGGCCACACGCAACCCATGTCACCCTTGGTTGGAGCATTACTTCTCATTCACCCTCCCCGGCATCATCTATATCTTCAGAGTACTACTCAGATCACTTACCTATACCCTCTGCATTTGTTCACCTTGTTCCGCCTCTAGCACAACTTATCCTCGGTCTTGGAATCCCCCTGACACTCGACCTTGTCACACAGTTGCGGCCACTATTTGTCTCATACATCCTCCAACCAAGGGCAGTCTTGAGTCTTCACACTTCTTGACTTCGTCCATGTACCTCTACCACTTCCTCGCCATAGTAGATTCCATGAAACCCCTTGCTTCTGAGAGTCACGTCCTCCTTTTGTCGACATCAACACACTTTTCTAGAAGGGTGACAGTATCTTGGTTCTCATTTACCATTTAATGAGTGATCTCGGAAGGAAGAGGGGTAAACACCATTGCTCCTTGATGTCGTTGACCCCCATAACATTCGATGCCAACACTTTCTCATGTTGCGGTGGGTCTTACTTTGCGACTATTGCAGTTTTTTGTTATTAGTTTTCGAAGACCTCTGAACTGGGTTGGGCCACCAATGCCCACATCACCGTCGTTGTTTACTTCTACGACCATTACCATTGGTTCAGAGTATGTTCCTTTGCAGAATTGTCTTCTGCCTTTATCATTCCTCCCCCGAAGGCGCTGCAGTTGTCTACACCAACACTTCAGACATTTTTTTTTCAGAGTTACATCACATGAGCATGGGGCATGCCCGTCTCATTTGTACACACTTGTATATTGATACACAACTTATGGAAGGTCGGGTTCTACCGGTTCCTTTCTTCTCCAAAGGAGTTCTCTACACGGTCCCACTCTTGCTCTCCCTTACAACACCATTCTCAGTAAAAGAAACATTGATGGATTTCAGCTATACGTTTTTCTCCTAACCTCATCCATCAGGGGGCATCTGTTATCAATGAAATTTCGTCCGCACAGGGCGACAAGAACTCCGCATCATCAACACAAGACTGGAGTCATTCATGGCACAAGATTAATTCCTCAGCATTGCAAAAGGGTCAAAAAACTATACAAATGACAAAAAATTTGTAAGGTGCTTTACATCATCTGGGTGCGCATGCGTATGCGCATAACAAAAACGTACAAAGCACGCATATGTGCACAAGGCGCGGCTGTTGGGCGAAAAACCTGCGCGCCTGCTAAACGACGCATTTATTGAAATTGGTCGGCCTCCCACCCACTAATGGATCAGCTCCTAAGTCGGTTTGACACCAAATCTGAGCTCAATCCTCATGGTGGGCTGTTCAAAGACCTAATTGATCCCTAAAGAGCCCCTTTTCACATTCTAAAGATGTTACATAATGATCCAATGCTTGGCTATAAAAAGCCATGAATGACCACCATTTTCTCAAGGAATTCTTTGTATTGTTATGCTGCTGAGATTGCTAAGGACTCATTATTTGGCAATACACATCACAAGCTACATTTCATAGAGCTATTCACCCCTCACTTGAGTGAATAAGCTTGGAGTTGTTTCACCCACATTTTCATCTTTTCATTGTAAGGAGAGCAAGCTTTGAGGGCCTCAAGAGCCTTCCATTGGAGAAAGAAGGGACACAAGTCCCCTTTCTTCTTTGTTCCTTTGGATTTCATCAATACACCAGCTTATACATTGGTGATATTGGTCCATTTGTCTCTATTTTTCATTTATTTTATATGCTCATAGTTTTTATTAGTTTTAGTTTGATTCTTGTTAATAGCTTTGTTGTTTTTCTTTCTAACCTTTCCTTTCACAGCTGTCATGCCTAGCAGAGCCCAACTGGGCATGTAAGCACTCTTAATTTTCTCACCTAGTGACGAATTGGGTGCAAACACCTAGTTTAGTCAACTTTGGGATATCTTCCCAGATTTTATGTAAACAGTTTTATAACTTCCACATGGAGGTTTTACCCTGTGGAAAACCTTTAAATACTTATTATTTTGTGTAATAAGGATCATCCTTTCTTGTGGAAGAATCAGGATTATGGATATCTAATACAAACTGAGACAGAATTTGATGTTCTGCTACAGCTTTCGCTTTCATAATATCAATATTTTGTTTCATGTTTACGTTTATCAATTTGCATTAGATTATTGACTACTTTAGCTATCATAGTTTTTTTGCAGAATGATATGAATTAATTAATGTTCCATCCATATCTGATTTCTTCCAGTACTTAAAAACAAAACAATTACTTGATTCAGTTTATGAATGACAAATTTCTCTTCTTCATTGATTGAATTATTTTGTATATGTCTTTGCATACGGGTTTATCTAATTGTAGAGATTTATAAATCATATGATTGTTGTGATTTTTATGTCTTGTTTGTCCTGTAAACAAACTTAAAGAGAACTGTAGCTATCGTTTAGGAGAATCTTCTGGATTATTCGGTGCGAGTTTCCTTCCTCGGATCTGCTAGCACAGTCATCATACACAGGACAAACCTGGAGCGTTTCCAGGTCAACTTGTTATTTATTTCTTTAGTATATTTATTAGTAGTTTAAGTTAGATATATTTGTAGTTTAGATTAGTGATTTAGTTTAGTTAGTTTTTTTTGTTTTTTTCTGTTCATAAAATTATAAAATCAACAAAAACATCTTCCTCTGTCTTAGGGCAGAATATTAATGAGTTTTGCAAGTTTTATTTAAATTTGTAAATTGTGGATATTGTACATTTTGTGAATAAGTTATATTTCAGTCGGTAGTATAGTATTAGTTAGTAGATTATATTTATAGAATATTTAGATTTAGTTTATTTTGTTTTGATAATTAGTTTTAGCTAGTTTGTTTAGTAGTTAGTTTTAATTAGATTAGTTTATTAGTTAGTTTTATTTATTGTTAGTTAGTTTAGTTTGTTTTATTTAGTTTTAGTTAGATTAGTTAGTTTAGAATAGTTTTTCTTTTTGTTTTCTTAGGACCTTAGATCGGCTAATGGAGCCTCTAAACCCGTCAGGGTGGTTCATTCCAAACGTCTTGGGTTATTAGACAACCCCGGACTAGTTCCACTCTCTCAGTTGACGGACGATCAATTTTTCCCTCCTTCTAGCGCCATTTGTTGACTCTGCCAATCTGTTGCCCTAGGGGTAGTAACTAGCAGAATACTTCAGCTTAATTCCTTTCTCCAAAGTGAACTCGCTCATCTCAAGAGAAGAAAAGTATGAAGCGTTTTCAAAGACTAGACAGTCAGGGATACCGAAACGAGTGATAATATTTGAATTTAGAAAGGCGATTACCTGACTGGTGTTGACAGTTCTTAACGCGGCAGCTTCAGACCATCGAGTAAAGTAATCTGTGGTTGTCACAATATACTTGTGTTGTTGCGAGGATGGAGGGTTAATTGGACCTATGATATCAAGGCCCCATTGCTGTAAAGGAGAAACTACTGTAACGGGTTGCAGCGGAAAGGCTGGTTTTTGTAACTGCCCTGATGCTTTCTGACAGATGATACATTTACGACAAAAGGCATGGGTGTCTCTAAAAAGCGTGGGCCAGTAATAACCGTCTCTTAATACCTTATGAGTAGTGGTGTCACCACCGAAGTGACCACCAACTTCTCTTGCATGCAACTCTAGCAAGACTTTTTCTACTTCGTCCTTCTCGAGACAACGCATCAGTATGCCGTCAAAATTCTGACGAAACAGTACGCCATTAACCAGATGAAAGGAGGCAGACTTTAGTGTCAACGCTCTTCTCTTAGGGGGGTCTAAGTGACGAGGTGTTGACCCATGTTCAAGATAGAATCTAATATCGTCATACCAGGGACTAACAAGGTTTTGTGTGAAACAAATCAAACTTTGATCGCTTTGTCCTAGGTTTGACATATCACTTTCTTCTTGTTGTCTTGTTTCCGAATCAACCACCAACTTACATAACCCTTGGCCTCTCACAATCTGAGCTGGGGTGATTTCTAAGTTATACTCCTGCAAGGAGGTGACCCAGTTAGCTCTATTTTCTCCTAACTCCTTCTGTACTAACAAGTTCCTTACGGCAGGGTAGGGGACAATGACTTTCGTCCTTGACTTCAAAAGATAGGACCGAAAGTGCTTAACTGCTTTGAAAACAACGTAAGCTTGGTGATCCACCACTGGATAGTTAAGTTCAGCACCTTTGAAAGCAGAGCTCATAAAGGCGATGGGTACTTCATGGTTCTCGGCATTCTTCTGAGTTAGGATGGTGGCATAGGAACGGTTAGAAGCAAAAGTATAGAGTGTAAAATCTTGAGAGAAGTCAGGGCTCATGAGAGACGGAGCGTCTATTATGTCCTTATTTATTTCATTAAAAGCTTGATTTTCTATTGGTCCCCAGTGATATTGGGTGTCTTTCTTAATCAAATTCTGTAAAGGCCTGACCATTTCAGAGAAGCTAGGGACAAATCTTCTCACGAAGTTAATCTGGCCTAAGAAAGACTGCATGTATTTTTTGGATGTAGGAGGGGGAAGTTTAGTGATGACTTGAGTCCTTTCGGGGTCAATAATCATCCCTTCACTAGACACAATAAATCCTAAGAGTTTACCCTATTCTATTGCAAAGATGGATTTTTTGGGGTTCAAGGAGATGTCGTATTTACAACATCGTAGTAGAACGGCTCGTAAGTGAGCTAGATGATCGTCTTTGTTTTTAGAATAAACAGTCACATCATCTAAGTAAACTACGATGGACTGATTGATTAGGCCTCGGAAAGAAATGTCCATTGCTCTCTGAAAGGTGGCACCAGCATTAATCAATCCAAAGGGCATTTTGCGATAAGCATAAGTGCCCCATGGGGTACGAAAGGTAGTTTTGAGTTGGTCTGGTGGAGACATCAAGACCTGGTTGTATCCAGAGAAAAAATACAATAAAGATAGCCTCTTGGAACTAGATACCTATTGAAGGATCTGTTCCATGGGTGGGACAGGATAGTTGTCTTTGTCAGACGCTCTATTGAGGTTTCAGAAATCGATGCAGAGTCGGATTTCCACGTTTTTCTTCCGAACTGGGACAAGGTTGGACACCCATTGAGTGTGTCTAACAGGAAAAATTATATTAGCACTTAGGAGTTTATTCAATTCTTTTTGAACGGTCGGTTCTAGTTTAGGATGCATCTTCCTCAGTTTCTGTTGGAAGGGTAAGGTTTGGGGCTTCATCAGGATGACATGCTATATGATATTAGGGTCGAAAGTTTTAAGATCATCATATGTCCATGCAAAGACATCCTTAAATTCTTTAAATAATTTAACAAATGCAGCTTTTTCTTGTCTAGAACATCCCAAGCCTAGGTTAATGCACTAAGGATTTTCACTAGTTCCTAAGTTCACTTTTTCATAAGACAACGAGGAACTATTAGTTTTACAGTTGACCGCCTTTTTAAATTTATCTTCAAAATCATAAAACTTCTTTAATCTAACTATAGATTTGGGTATGGAATTTACCATGTCCGACAGAGCTTCAGGAGATTTTGGATCAGGTATTACCGTAAAATTGTGCAAATTGTCGTCGTGTGTGCGTTCATCTATCACCGCGCCTTGAAAGGTTTCTGCCATGTGAAGAAAGTTGATAATTTGCCGATCATCGTCAAATACTCTCCAGTTCATGATATTGTCAGGAACAGATGGTCAAAACAACAGCTCAACGAAGAATGTGTCTGGTGACAAGCCTTCTGCAGGAAGAAGTTTAGAGGCTACATTAGCTAATAGATCTTCTTCAAAATTATTTAATCTAGGAATGGAATTTATATTGAAAGTAGAAAATTTATTCATTAAACTCCATACCTTAGACTGGTAGCTCTTGAGATGCAGAGAGAGACAGTGGATAGAGTCCCTTACCTGTCTAGCCACTATTTCAGAGTCGCCAAATACAACCAGGTTTTGAATGTTCATATCTAGAGCTTTCTTGAGACCTTGCAGTAAAGCCTCATACTCTGCAATATTATTAGTACATTCAAATTCTAGTCTACATGCAATTAATGTCTTGTTACCTGCCGGATCGATAATGATGTAGCCTGCACCAGCTCCTTCTTTGGACTTAGATCCGTCGAAATATAGGGACCAAATTTGGTTTCCATCGGGCACATGGGACCATTTCATATAAGTTGTTGGTTGCGTACATGCTACAATCTCGGACTGTTGTTCTGGACTGGCGATAGGTGAAGCCTTGGCCATGAAATTTTCAAAGAAGGTATCCATCCCTTGGACCTCGGGTGAATCAACAGAAGGTGTATATGGTTCGTTAGGATCGTTCAAATCTGTGACCGTGAACTTAAGGTAACGTTCATGATTTACCCTGATCTTGTTAGGCTTACCATTCTCTGGAAGCCATAAGTGAGACCAGTTTGTCGCGAAGTAACCATGTAGCTGCTCCGACCAGTCCCTGCTTAAAAACAAACCATACACTTCTGGAATATCCACAATGATTATATCAATAATCTGATGAACCTTAGGGTTAGACGATAATCTAATAAGTACATTTTTTAGTTCACCTATAACCTTAACATTGGTTTGATCAAGTTGTATGATTTTTAAAGTAGATGGTTCCACTTCAGCGTTAATCTTCTGGCAGACAGACCAAGGCATCACATTGGATGACGCCCCTGAGTCCACCATACAATTATGCACGTTTCAGTTGAAAATTTCAAAAGTTAACAAGAAAAGAAGTACATTTTTGCGAGTACTAAGAGTAGTAGCTTGTGGATTTTCACTCGCAGTTTCTAAGTCTACTTTATCTACATTATTTACATTATTTACATTACTTACAGGAAGACTTCCTTTATCTTGAGGATCAGGATTATTTTTAGTGGAAGTCTTCTGAGGGACTTTGTTTTGCACAACCTTGTTACTACTTGAATTACCATTCTTGCCATTTTCTGAAATATTTTGCAACATCTTTTGTAACAAAAATGGAAACTTCAACAACTCATAAATAGAAATGTTATCCCTTAGCTTTTTAAGATCTTCAACAACATCATAATCTAAGTTGGGGTTCACATTACTCTGTTTAGTCTCAGCTGATTTAGATTGCTTTAGAGGCGAAGTTGTTGTATTTTCGGAAGAAGGTTTATTTGTTGCCTTACTCCTAGTGTTATAAGGATGAACTGTCTTGAAGTTCGCTTGGAAGATGTTATCCGAGAAGTGTCCAAAAATGTTTGGAGAAGACTCATCTTCTTGAACTGTTTCTTGTTCAACTACCTCCTAAGGGATCTCAGGGGGCATCAAGTTATCTTGGGCTTCTAGAATTGTTTGAAGAGCACATTGCAAACTTTCTAGATTAAGGCCTTCAGTGGTTGGGTTAGGTTGGTTGGTAGGAAAAGAATTCTGGAACGGGGGTTTGTAAGGTCCTTTGCTCGAGGAAGCTTCTTTAGTTGAACTTTTTAAGTCTATAACTTGATTAGACAGTTTTTGAACAACTTTAGTTAGGTTTTCCAAATCAAAGTTTTCAGGTTGTGTTTTACTTTGAGTGGGTCTGGGGAGTATTTCAATCTTCTTTCTGGAAGAAGAACTAGTCTCGATTTCATTGTTAGAAGAGTCTTTAAGACTAAGTATATCCTTTTCAATCTGGTTGGCCTCCTCTAAGGCCTCTAACAGTGTGGATTTCTTAGATCGTTTAACCCAAATAGCTATGCTTTGATGCAAAGATTTAGTGTAGTAAGCTATTATAAGACTCTCGGCAGGCATGGAATTCGCAGGGATTCGGTTTTTGAGTGTTAAGAATCTTTGATTAAAGCCTTTAACTTTTTCTTTTGGGTTCATTTTTAAGCTAGAAAGATCCATGACCAGGACTTTCAGAGGTTTACCGTCTCCAAATTTTTCCAAAAAACATGACTCAAACTTTTCCCAAGACACAATGGTATGGGGTTGTTGGGAAAAGTACCATGTGAATGCATTGTCCTCGAAAGTATAAGGGAACAACCTAAAGACAACGTCTTCATGTTCGACATTACGGAGTCTTATGGCTAACATAAACTTTTTAATGTGATCTTCAACGATCTGTTTTGAGTCAGGGTCAAACTTGGGAATCCATTTCTCTGGGTGTTTAGGTAAAGGGTGCTGAGCTCAAGGTACTGCTACAACATCCTGATCAAGCCAGGGTCTAGCAGGGTTGTTCTGATTTTCCATTGGGGTAATGGGTGTGGAAGGATGAGAAGGTGAATTTCCTTCGTCGGAGGAATCTCCTTCAGAAGAGGAAGGAGATGATGGAGGAGGTGAAGGAGGTATCCCAGATCCTCCTGCAGTAGGATTTGAAATTGGATCTATAGGATTCACAGTGAGGTTAGTATCACCTAATTGTTCTCTGATATCAGAGAAGTCTAAAGGTTGACCCCACATACGGTTTGGTTGCCTAAGACGAGCTAAGGCACTATGTGTTTTTATAAGAGATTGGCGGACAATCTCTTGTATGTCACCACCTGTAGGATTAGGGGTTGCTGGCTCAACTGTGATCTGTGGATCATCGGTTGAAGTAGTTGTTGTTTAAGGGGAAATATTATTGTTTGAATGGATTCTAGTCATTATAGGTGATCGATTAGGGGGGAAGGAGTCTTGCGACCGCCTTGTTCCATTAATCAAGTTCAGGCCTTCCTTCTAGCGCCATTTGTTGACGGGCGAAATCGACCATCCGTCATCTGAGAGAGTGGAACCGGTCTAAGGTTGTCTAATAACCCAAGCTGTTTGGAATGAACCACCCTGACAGGTTTAGCGGCTCCATTAGCCGATCTAAGGTCCCAAAAAAACAAAAAGAAAAACTATTCTAAACTAACTAATCTAACTAAAACTAAATAAAACAAACTAAACTAACTAACAATAAATAAAACTAATCTAATAAACTAATCTAATTAAAACTAACTACTAAACAAACTAACTAAAACTAATTATCAAAACAAACTAAACTAAATCTAACTATTCTATAAATATAATCTACTAACTAATACTATACTACCGACTGAAATATAACTTATTCAAAAAATGTACAATATCCACAATTTACAGATTTAAATAAAACCTGCAAAACTCATTAATATTCTACCATAAGACAAAGGAAGATGTTTTTGTTGATTTTATAATTTTATGAACATAAATAAAACAGAAAACTAACTAAACTAAATCACTAATCTAAACTACAAATATATCTAACTTAAACTACTAATAAATATACTAAAGAAATAAATAACAAGTTGACCTGGAAACGCTCCAGGTTTGTCCTGTGTATGATGACTGTGCTAGAAGATTGGAGGAAGGAAACTCGCACCGAATAATCCAGAAGCTTCTCGTAAACGATAGCTGCAGTGCTCTTTAAATTTGTTTACAGGACAAACAAGACATAAAAATCACAACAATCATATGATTTATAAATCTCTACAATTAGATAAACTCGTATGCAAAGACTTATACAAAATAATTCAATCAATGAAGAAGAGAAATCTTTCATTCATAAACTGAATCAAGTAATTGATGTGTTTTTAAGTACTGGAAGAAATCAGATATGGATGGAACATTAATTAATTCATATCATTCTGCAAAAAAACTATGATAGCTAAAGTAGTCAATAATCTAATGCAAATTGATAAACGTAAACATGAAACAAAAGATTGATATTATGAAAGCGAAAGTTGTAGCAGAACATCAACTTTTGTATCAGTTTGTATTAGATATCCATAATCCTGATTCTTCCACAAGCAAGGATGATCCTTATTACACAAAATAATAAGTATTTAAAGGTTTTCCATAGGGTAAAACCTCCCTGTGGAAGTTATAAAACTGTTTACATAAAATCTGGGAAGATATCCCAAAGTTGACTAAACTAGGAAACTAAAATAAAAGTAAAACATCCAAATATCCTCTAGACTGTCCATCAAATCCCATGCAATTCGAATTCACCTGAAAATGACCAAAAATAAACAAGTTAGAAGGATATTTTATTAATAAAATGATAAAAAATCTAATTCTATAGACTAGCTACAGAATCATCTGATTCTGTAGCTGGTCTAAATAAGGTACAAAATCAGCATTAAAATCAATTAAAAAATCTTTTAAAAGATTTCAATTTAATTAAAATCTAATTTCTATTTGAAAATGAATCATTTAATTTGAACTTGTTATACCATTCGAAATCAAACATAATCATAATCACTCAAATGACTACAGAGATGGGCATACTCTGTTTTGTTTGTTACCACAAAGTCGGGTGAGAAGATATATGTGGAACAGTAATGCAATCGTTTCATAACAAATTGAATTCAACATAATCAAAACAAATCGCAAGAAACTGTCACACTACCTTGTCAACATGAAGTATGAATTAGACAAGATCATTTTCAAATTTGTTATAACTGTGTCGACATGGAAAACGATTCATGCCACGAATAGATCAATTCAAACTGGCACGAAAATCAATTCAAATAAAAATCATAACAGGATCGCTTGATTAGCAACAGAATTCGTAATTTGTTATTGCAAATTGGGCAAACAAGATTGATTGTCTTTGATCGAAATTGTTCCAATCAAACGAATTATAACTGGGTTTGACTAATTCGTTTTACAAATCTAGAACCAGATAGAGCAGTAATCATAATCGGAATCCAATTCCTAAAAATGATCGAACAACAATCCAATCAAGCGAATCAATCGGTTGGGTTTAGCATAGTCATTGAAAATCATAATCATTCCATGATTCCGGCGTATTTGCACAGGTTTAATAAGATCATTGTTTTTATAAAAACAGAGTAGTTCTTTTCCAAATTAAATTGAAGAGAGTGGTACTCATGATACAACATATCGTAACAACTACACTCTCGAAATCACTTACCAATCACAGCATATGAATCATAACGAGATCAAATGCAACATGATCATATTCTAATTTGGGCATGGAAAACTTCCTGTTCGGAGTGGATACAAAAAGAATTGACTTGAAAACACACCATTAATTTAGTCACTTCAATAAGACAAACTTAGCAAATGAAATCCAAACGAAAACCATTCAAATCCAATAAAAATCTATGAGAAAATCGTATATCAAATCGAAATTCCTTTTATTTTTAGCAAAATGAAACTATGTACAGGATGATCACCGAATGACAGAGGCGTTTGGATGAGAGACTGAGCTATTTAAAAACAGAATTCAAATCATTTTATTAACCTTGATTATTCAAAAAAAACGATATCAAATTTTCATACCTGTATAGCGACGAGACGGATTGATTATGCCAGTTTGGAGTTGACAATGGCTGTGGCTGATTCAACGTTTTTGAAAAGGATGGAGCCTGTCGTCTTCTGCTTCTTATCAGCTGCTAGGAGCTTGTCTCTTTGACTGGTTAACACTGCAATTTGATCTTCCAATGATTGAATTTTCGATTGGAGTATGGGAACATCAATGTAGTATCGTTCCAACCATGAATCGCATTGGTCATAGGGAGGCTGTGTGGGTTTTTAAAGAGTAGGCGAGGGTTTGGTCAAATGGTCGAGGGTTTCACGAGGAAATTTAATACCAGGGTAGCTAGGGTTGTTCCTTAGGCAGAGGGGAAGGTTCGACACGAAATCACAAGGTGGCTCGGGACATAAACCCTGTGAGTAAGGGTACTCGCTAGCTAAAAAACGTTCAATGTCAGAATCGAAATCCTCACTCAGAACTATATGTTTTGACTCAACAGAGGGTTTAGGCTTGTTCCTGGCCATCCGAGAAATCAAACGAGCATTCTTTTTACCCCTAGCGTTAGCAGTAGGGTTTGCCTTGGGCTTTTTTCTCACATGCTTTTTAATAGCCTCGAAATTCTTAGTTACAACATCGGGTAAGTAGATAGGAGGGTAGGCCGAAGGTTTAGGAGCAGGAAATAAGACATGGAAGGGTACAGGGGGTACATCCTTGATTTCACTCACCATAGGCTTGTCAACCTGTATAGGGTCCAAGTCATCGAAACCATTCCGAGCAATGAACGTTCTCCAACTATCCCCGTGAAAACTCAAGTGATAAGCAACGATAAGCTTAATAAGCCCATGGTGGAACAGGCTACTATCAGCCTGCTGCCTTTTGAACCTTTTCACCATTTTATATAGGCTACGATGAAAGTAAAAGGGCATATTCAATGAGTATCCCATAAAATTCATAAGCAAACGCAGGTGGTAGAGAAACACAAGTCCGTATCGACCTTCATAGGTCACAAACTGTTTGATTACCATGAAAGTATCGTTCCATCGTGGTTTAAGTGCAGAGATAGCCATACCTCTGTCACAAGAGGTGACTTTGTGCGAGAGGAACAACAGTGTCCATGGCACTTCCTCAACCTTACAATTTTTGAACCAACGTTGTCCTATAGCAGGTAACCCTGTAGCATAACTGATGAATTGCTCATCGATTTCTAATTGTATGTCGCCCACCTTGGCTCTACAGCCATCGAAGTTCATGGAAAACTGTCGTGCTACAGCTAGGTTAAAACCCTCAAATCGTTTTACGAAAGTAATCCATCCATTATCCTCCAAGTCTTTGCGAGCATTGTCAAACATTAACAGGGCTTGGTTTCTGTTTGGCTCGATTCACACGACTGGTGCCATGGAACCGAGCACATGGTAAGCTGAGGGTTTGGATCATAACACACACAGGAGCAAAGATGCCTGAGCTAATAGAAGTGAACGGGAATAAGGCATAGGAATAAATGCCATTGTGCAAAGGTGGTGGAGTTATTCACTGCCATGCATAACAATTATGATCAATAGTACCACCGCCAGTGTTCATAGTTGTTATACCCACTATAGCATAGTTTAACACTCATGTCACTTGCCCAACCAATGAAATAATGGTAAGTGTATAAACAAACATGTTCAATCAACGTTATACCAAAGTTTGAAACCATCAATCATACGATTTAAAACCAAAACCATATGTTTAACCATGCACCAATGTATTGTAACATCTCATATCAATAATTTATCCAAGGTGCCAATGGATCTTCATACAATCAACATGCCAATAATTATGAAAACACAAACATAGGTATCATATTGAAAGATATAAATGAAATATTTAACCATAACACCCAAGTATTTTCATGAAACCAAAGGTCAAGTAGGTCAAATAAAATGCAATCCAAATGCTAATGCCTTACAAACTCAATAAAACCAAATTACACAATCTATCAAAGCATGAGTACCGATCAAAGAGTCTTGCCAGCTGTATAATGATAATTAAAAGGTAAGCGCAATAGGCACATCGAATAAAGAGATAATGACAGTTCAGATAATGATCGAAATACGACTTCGAAAGACGAAGTTTTCACGCTTACAGTCGTGAAAACAAAACAAAGGCAAATGTGCAAATGTCGCACAAAATGAAAATGTCGTTTATTTGAAAATTGCGATGAAAAATTGATGTTTGCAAAACATAGGTGTAGGCAGCTTATAATACCAAAGAAAAATGTGAATTGGCTGCCAACACAAATGCACAGGTCTCAGTGGAGATAAAGGCGCATAGAGCGCATGTGCGCGAACAGAGACAAGTCAATAAGCGCACGTGCGCAGAAAAGAACTGTTATTTAAGCGCATGTGCGCACGATGCACATCTATGGGCCTAAAAACTCGCGCAAAGGTGACACATGACCGAGAATTAAAAATCTGGATGGATTTGTGTCAATTCTCTTTGGAATTGGATGATTGGCAGGTCGACTTAGGCCGGTTAGTGCACCTGCAAGTTAAATAAACTAAAAGAAGAGATAGAAAAACCCAAATGGGGTAGGAAATTGATACCTTTCCCTAGTGGAGTTGTCGATCTGTTGTGCCTCTTTCATCACCTTAGTGAGCAAAATAGAGGTTCTTGCAAGCTCAGTTGGGTTTGCTGAGCAGGACAGCTGCAAGGAAAAGGGTTAGAAAAAGAAATATAAAACAACAACTAAGAATTAAACTAAGAAATAAAACAATAACTAAATTTATAAGCATAGGGACATAGAGACAAAAAGAACAATGAGACCCATGTCACCAATGATAAGGATGATATTAGTGAAAGAAAACACCGAGAAGCAAGGGGACTATGAGTCCCTTCATCTTCCAAGGGAGGGCTCTTGGACCCCCACAAGTAAGCTCTTCTTACAACTTTGAAAATGAAAATGAAAATGGTGAAATAATTCTTTGCTAATCCACTCAAGGGGTGAGATGGATTGCCCAATGCAATGATGCAAGTATACTCTTGGAAAGGATAAAAGAGTCCTCAAGAGAATAATGCCAGCAAAAATTTGCTTTGAATTCCTTGAAAAATGAAGTGTATCCATGGACTTTTTATAGCATTCCTTTGAGCTATTGTTCAACTAGTTTGTAGTGTGTAAAGAGGCTAATTAGGGCATTTCTAGGTCTTTGACCAGCCATCCAGTCGAATCCAGTCCAGATTTGAGTGTCAAATTTGCTTGGGAGCTGAACCAGAAGTGGGTGGGAGGCCGACCACTCTCATAAATGCGTTGTTTCTCAGATGCGTGGATTTTTGCGATAATAGTCACACATAGAGCGCATGTGCATGAATATGGCATTTTTGTTTCTTTCATGTGCACGTACACCGAGTGTCTTCATAGCGCCCTTCAATTTTTCACTATTTTGCATAGTTTTTTACCCTTTATGAATGCTTTTGTGTTAATTCAGGTCTATGGATGACTTCATAACTATTTGATGATGCTGAATTCTTGTAGCCATTTGTGGACGAAATTTCAGTGATAACACCATGGATACCCTATACAAGATTCTACCCCAAGATGAATGGTTTTCCTCCTTTGGGATTAAATCTAAGAAGGAGGAGTTTATTCCTCCCCCCCCAATTTTTTCCTTCCAACACAATATACTTAAAATCCTACACATATATGGTTTGATGATGTCCCAACAAACCATATAGAAAGATATGGTGAAATTTTCCATCCTAGGTGCTTTATCCAAACTTAAATCCCAAATTACATGAATAATTTCCTCCTAATATAGAAGCCAAGTAAGGACCTGATTATCTTTTGATGTGATCAATATTGGGATGTCCTATAGGAAATATCAACTATTACTATCTTATGATAGGTTATTCTTCTATGTATAGAGGTTTGAAGTGTTTATATGCTTCTCCAATGAAGGTATTCATACTTAGACACTTTCTCTCGGGATTTCAATTTGATTTCCTAAATGTGTCTTCTTAACTACCTAGCATGATCTTTCTTATGAAAAATTGCATGTTTTGATATATTGATTTTAACCATAGGATCCTCAATGTCAACCTCTACTGCTAACTATAAGAGAAGAAGACATTGAGGATGAAATCAACTTATCTTCAAGACTTCAAATTCCTTTTGGCATTTTAAAATCCTAAGGAACTAAAATCCTTAATGAATCTCCTATACTTTTGGCGATCCAAAGAATTGCAACAAGATTGTTGAAATCCTAAGATTGAATTTAATTTATCAATCCAGGGACGTGCTTTTTTGATGATGCATTGTTCACTATATGTGCAACTACACTAGTACAATTTGATTTATAAACTTAATGAGGAATGTGAATCCTAAGTCTAGCTTGAATATTATTGACCCTTTCCTTCAAAAATTTTTCTCATGACCTTCACTCCCTTGCTTAAGAGAAACATAGGAAGTTATAGAGTCACTATGTTGGCTACTTCGAGGTTGGTTCAATAGAGATATATGTAGTGGGTAAGTGCATGCATCATAGGCTTGAAAATCTCTCCATCATCATGTTCCTTAGCTTGACTATAAGACTCTATTTAGGGTTTCCTATATACACTAAGGGTGAAGTGATGCTAACACTAAGAATGCAAAAATTAATCTAAAAGCATTGAGGATGCCCAATATCATCCTTTCATATCATGTTCCTTCACCCTCAAAGGTTGATGATCTACACTCCTTATACCCCAAATCAAGAGCATAAGGAGAAGGGGTTAATGAGAGTGGTTTCCACTATTCTAGAGAGGAAGGAGGCAACATACATAAGATTGCTCAATCTATCAATAATTTCAATGAATGATCATCTCATAATTCATGAGATAGGCTAAGATACTAAACCTAAATTAGAAGGTTGCAATACAATGTTCGAAAAAGTGAATTTTTACAATTAACTTGAATAGAAATAATATGCCACAAAGAAAATTAACTTGATATAATAACATAAATAAAATTGTTGTGACAACAAAATTGCATTATCTAAAAGTGAAATGACATAAAAATAAAATTTATATAGCAACCTGCATGAATTCTCTACATGAAACTATGATATACTTGCAAAATAAAACATAACTATGTGACAAAAATAAAAGAAACCATGCAAGTGCAAGTTGATGAACATCCCCCTTGTGATTAAACTTTCTTGAGAAAATGATTTGCATAACCTTAAGAATGCATATTAGTAAGAATATGGGCCTCAAATTTCCACTATTTGGTGACCCATCATTACCCCCCAACAAAAGGTTCTATGCATCCTTGTGCAATAAAAAATGTCTCATGTGCATTATGTCATTTACTTTGCCTCTTTTTTTGTCCCATTATTTTTTTTCCTTGCAAGCATCCCTAAGGTCACAGGACACAAATTAAGTAATGACAACTTTGACATGGTACCCTACATTTTTGTCTATTTTCTTTCAAATATTCCTTCTCCTTTTCCTCATCCAAATTTCCTAGAGGTGTGTGTTGTTGGGAAAAATACCCTATGGACTAGCAAACTAGGGTCAAACTTGCATGCATATTTTGATCGTAAAGAAATTACTTTTTAACCTACCACCCAAAAAATAAACCCCTCTTTCACAGTACATGCATGGAGAATGACTACTAACCTTGTTACCGGCGTTTGATGTAGATCCTTCGTTGTGCTTTGACCACTTGCTTGTGCTACTCCTTCCAAAGATGACCTGCAATCAAGACAAACAACTATTCATGCATGCTACTTCTCTACTCGAGGGTTAGAAATTAAGCATAAATTAACCAAACTATAGATAAATCATGCATTGGGATGGGAAAAGTATTCTTTTATTATTTTAAAAATGAATTAACTTACAATCAAAGTCGAGACCAACCATCGCTCCTTGATCCTGATCTTGGGCTCCTCTTCTTCTTTCCTCCAACTGCTTTGCGTTAAATCTCCTTTGGCATGAGGAAAGGCTAAAGGGTTGGGACAATGGATTACATAAATGGGTAGAGTTTCTTCGCTATATTTTTTCCTCTCCAAATGGTACCCCTACCCATTCTTTTATAGGCTAGAAGGAGCTAGGGTTTTGGATGAACCCTCGACCATGCATGGCTGGGAGTTTCAGTTAATTGACCCATAGATTTTTGTTCCATTGGAAACTTTCATTTTTTCATGCTTTGTTAGGTACACATGGGCTGTAGTGAGCCAGCCAGCATGCACACACGTGCAATAATGGGTTAGGGTGCGTGGGCCTTGACACAAGAGGATTTCCAAAGAGTTTTTCAGCAGATGTTTTGGAAATGAAGGGATATGAGTTGGCCTGATGCCAGGTAAGAATGTGTGGTGAAATTTAGGGTTATAATAGATGCCCCCTAATGTGTGAGGTTAGAAGAGCATCTGATGGCTGAAATACATTAACAATCTTTTACCAATCTTTTCTAATGTGCTGAATGAGTGAGCCCAAGGATCAGGAACCAGGAGGTGCCATATGAAAAATAAAAAATGTCTCACCGAGGTGGGCATACCCATGCTCGAGATAAAATAGAACCATGGCTACCAATCAAATACACTGTAGATCCATGTCAAATAACTATAAAGAGTAGCCGCGAATAATACACAGCGGAGCTACATATCGAAATCAGAAAGATATACATATATAGTACCCATCTTCCAAAAGCTAATTCGGCCTGATGGTTGTACTTCAGAGCTCGAGCAACAACTTCAAAATATTCTAAAACTCTGGTAGGAGTGTAATATGAGTGTACGACTGCACTACCCAGAGGTCTTCGACGGCTCGTCGGTTATGGACTTGATAATCTTGATGATCAGACTGAAGGCTTCAGTGATTTCGAACAAGGACTTGATTGGACGTTCAGGATGGCTGGGTATGCAGACAAGAGACATATTGCAGAGGGGTCGACTTAGGCTTAGTGACAAACTTCCCTTGGACAATAGCACGACAAGTGATAAGACTCAGGCAGCATAGATTTTAATCATAAGTCTACGAAGCAGGAGGCAACGCAAACTCTCCATATGTTTGGAAGAGTAACCAAACAGTGGAGGACACAACTCTATATAGCGAGAAAATCTCCCTAAGGTCGTACTACATCCCATAGTTTGATGATCAAACGGACATATGTGCTTTATCCAAGGGCGAGTCATTATGCTACCAATAAAGAAAATACTTTTCCCATCCTCTTTTTGGGCTATATTTGATTTTTTTGTTCTTTTTGATAATTTTTGAAAAAGAATAAAGGAATATTACGTTACAATGGAGGAACGAGTACTGCAAACATGCAAGCTCGAGGCACAAGGAAAAGACTGATGTTCTGGTAAAATGATACTCGGGAAAAATCCTCCAGTGGCCAAAGGTGTTAATACGCAGAAGCAAACTGTCACAAGGCTGGTGGATAAGGTATGCAAATGTGGTTGATAGAACACACAATGGTAACGTCCTTCAATGTAAGTTTAACGAGCCCAGAGAAGGTAAGCTCGGTGGTTTTTCATATTTAGAGAGTCTGAAAAAGCATAAAAGGAGACTCCGCTGGGGTACCTTTTTCGACAATAGTCTAGTCAGTTCGAAAAAGGGATAAACTAGCACCGATTAGACGTCAATTCAAAACCATTTTAACGAGTGTGACAAGGACAAGCTCACTTGGCTATTTTTTCACTTTTAAGGAGTTTGAAAAAAGCTTAACTATGGACTCCATCAGGAATATTCTTCTAGACCAATTTAACGAGTGTGAAAGAATAAGGTCACTCGGTGATCTTTTCAATTTTAGGGAGTCTGAAAAGAGCTTAACTATGGACTCTGTGGGGGTTTCTTTTTCGTAAGTTTAGTCCCTCAGGCCTGAAAAAAGGAATAAAATTATACCTGAGAGTACTCTTCTAAAGAATAAGAATTTGATAGAGTATACCTTTGTTCATATAGTTGACCGTATAGACCGAAAAAGGGGTAAACTACCGCCGGAAAGATGTGACTTCAAATTTCAGTTTAACAAGCGTGAAAGGTCACAAGATTGCTCGGCAATCTTTTCATTTATAGAGGGTCTGAAAAGGGCTTAAAAGGAGACCCATTATATTTTTGGGAGTCCTGAGGGTAAGACAAAGAGTGAAAAAGACTCATGCAAATGAGGCTCAAACTCATATTCAGGAAAGAATATACGAACTTCTGAGCCTACAGTGTTTTTAGAAATGGCATGG
Source organism: Picea engelmannii (assembly GCA_009831015.1). Lineage (NCBI taxonomy): Eukaryota > Viridiplantae > Streptophyta > Pinopsida > Pinales > Pinaceae > Picea > Picea engelmannii. Next base: position 337,437 of record ML792705.1, on the reverse strand, counting down.
ACACCATAATGCAACCAGGACCTACCTAGGGCATCCATGTTCTAGTAAGCTCTACCACCAAGTTGCGACACTTCTAGAGTAGATATGACGTTTCCGTGTCATAACTGGATGGGATCGATCCTATAGCATAAGAAAAAGGCAACGAGATGCAAAAGTTGGGGTGGTATCCTAACCTATATGCTCAAGTTGATTTTTTTTAATAAAATATATATATATATATATATATTATGGACCGTCGATATTTTCTCGAAACTCAAAAAAAATTGTCCCAATACCCGATCAAATCCCTCCCATATAACTCCTAGATCACTCTAAATGGTTTTTGGTATAAAGAAATTGATAAGGGGGGCCAAAAAAGTGATAAAAAGAGGCCAAAAAGTCTATAAATAGAAGCTAGCAGCTCATTATCACCATTGCTGACTTGGAAATTGACTTTGGAGCCAAAAGACCCCCTTTGCCAAAGATAGTGATTCTGAGAGCTACAGTGGACGAAACAAACTTTTGCTTGGACCAAGTAAGTACAAACTCACTTATCTAGCTATTCAATACTTCAATTTAGTCATTTAAGTTATTTTTTGGGTGGGCGTCAACCTTAAAAAGGTCGGCCCTAGGTACACGTGGGTTGTCCAGAGACAACCCACATGTACACGCATGCAGAGTAAAGTCTGCATGCGTGTACATGCGACTGTCACCTATACATCCCGTGTGTACCCCCCTTATTGATGGAAAAACAACTAAAAGAAGTATTGACCCTCCTTTACCTTGTTGTGTTGGTAGGATGTATGTCCAGTGGAGGGAGAGGGAGCATGAGGCAATCAGTGAGTTGGTTATTGCAGATCCGAATGTTGTGGCCGTGTTAATGCAATGCGGTTTACTCAAATTATTTTTATGTTCGTTTATGCATGCACAACCAAGGCTATTGAATGCCTTGATTGATTACTGGCATCCTGATGCAGAGGCATTTATGCTAGAGGGGCAATCATTGGTGCCCACCACCGAGGACATTTACTTTCTGACTGGCCTCTCAAGGAGAGGGGAGCTAGTCAACTTCCAAACTTTTCCTGCGGGGCCGAGAAAGATCTCGGAGTTGATAGTTGAGTACTGTGAGGCTGGGACCAAAGGTACGGGTTCTCAGGTACCCATTAGCAATATTACCAACTTAGCACTACAGACTATCTTGTTACTTATTGGGCGGATTACTGTCTCGGCCGCTATGCATCAGGCTTCGTGCGCACAAATGAATTGTGCCATCCAGTGCATGAATGCACAAATTTTTGATTGGAGTACCACATTGCTGGAGTGTATGAAGAGGAAATTGACAGATTTTCGATAACAAACACAGAGGAACTTTGGGTTCGAGACTATCTTGTGTTCGTTCTTTTTTGAGAGAGTTTTGTGTTTCAGTCCTCAGGTTGTAGTATGAGGACATCTGGCCTCTTTCCTTGCAGTGTGTAGATGGGCAGTGTTACTGGTGCAACAGGGTGGTGGAAGAACCATTGAGGCCTTCGATGATGACTTCTTTTCTTGGCTTTCACGATAGATCCTTGCTATCATGGACTACCCATATGTAGGGATAGACTTCTTTAGAGATCCAGAGATACCTGTGCCTCCTGGTGAGGAGCGAGGGGAGATGGGTAAGTCTCTACCTTTGTAGTTTTTTTTGTTTGCATATGTAATTTTTATGTCTTTTTGTTATATATATAATTTTTTGTATGCCAGAGTATTTGATGGGTAAACATTTATTGCATGCAAATGTGGGACCCGTGCGAGCTGCCAACTATGCATGGAACAGGCATCGCCCACGGCCGGAAGCCGTGGCTGCCGCCACTGGGGGAGTAGCAGTAGCAGGGAACCTCCTAGCAGGAGAGGCCGAGAGGGTCCTTAGGTGAATTGAGCAGAACTTTACTGCGCTCACTCGCATATTCCCGATGGCAGAGATAGAGGACCTACCGCCATCCATGCAGCCTCATGTTGTGGGGGCACCTCGGACATGGGTCCGTTTGTTTAGGCATTTAGCCCGTGTTGTAGATGATTATAACAGGGCCCATAGGCCCTAAACATACTCTAGACTTTTTATGTGCCATGAGAACCTTGTTGTATATATTTTTTGAGGGCATAAGCCTGGTGACTCGCTACTATTCCCATTTTTGAGGCGCTTGCGTCCATCTATGTACTCTAGTGATTTTATGATGTTTATATATGGTTTTTTATCTTTTTTGTGTCTTATGGATTATGTGTGCAAAAATGTATTTACATGCTTATGTCCATGGTCTTTTTATATGTGGGCAAGATGCCAATATAAAATTTGATTAGCTAGAGTATCTGTAATTTGGTTTAATCTCCTAGGAACATGAAAATATGTAATATAATCAAAGTTTCGTTCTAAGAGATATACCCTAAGGAATCGTCGGTGTAAAGTTGGATCATGAACCCGCTATACTCTGTTTAGCTGCAACACAACCAATTGAGCATCGAGATAGACTTGGAGATGAGAGATACCCAATGACAAGGCATCACGAAGCAACTCAATAACTGCACTATACTCAGCGACATTATTTGTGGTGTCACCTAAGTATATACCTCCAGAAGATAACAACTAACCCCGAGGCATAAAGATTACCTAGGCTGCAGGCAAGCCTCCGCATGTGTCGACTAGCACCATATGCATACCCAATGAACACCTCAGACTCACTTGACATCTGCCATATTGATGAAAGATAACATCAATGACACATCCATAACACTTTAAAAGAAACTTAAAAAGTAATAGTACAAAGACTATATATATGTTACAAAAAGTTACCCACAGTGACCTATCTATGAGTAATACTTCTTGAGGTAGAGCCCATTTCTAGGCTCCGCCAACTCATTCCCTTCAAAATCAACCAAACGTTAAGAGCCCGTTTTTAATACCTCCTTTATAATCAAGGGTCTGAACCACATGGGTTTAAACTTTCCTACCCCCAGGGGGTCCTTGTCTTGGTCATAGACCAGGACAAGGTTGCCCTCAGAAAAAATCCAAGGATGAATGGACCTATCATATTGACACTTGAACTTATGTTTATGAGCCTCATTGGCCAGGGCCGCGTCACGACACTACTCATCAAGCTGCTTAAGGTATACTAACCATTCTTCAAGTGGAGAAGTGTCTGGAAATAACTGTATTGCCAATTTCAGAGAGGGGAGTTGACATTCGATGGGCAAGACTGCCTCCAGCCTGTAAACGAGTTGGAAAGGTGAGAAACCAGTTGCAGTCTTAACAGATGTTTGGTAAACCCATAATGTCGAGTATAACATCAAATGCCAATTTGACTTGGTTGAGTTGATAATGCGCTGTAGAATCGTCTTAAGAGTTTTGTTTACAGCTTCCACCTTCCCATTGGCTTGGGGGTAGTAAGGTGATGAATGTTCCTACCATAACCCAAGCTTTGATGTTAATTTGATCATCATTTGGTTCTGAAAGTGACTGCCATGGTCAGTGACAATCTCTCTCGGGACGCCGAACCATGCTATAATCTGGTTGAATAAAAAGAGAGTTGCAGTCTCTCCATCATATTTAAACGTTGGCATAGCTTTGACCCACTTAGTGATGTAGTCGACAACTACGATGATATAGCGGTGCCCCCTTGCTGACGGGGGGTTTCATGTAGTGTAATCAATCCCCCACTTAGTGAAAGGACCAACTATGATGACAGGAAACATAGGAGTGGTATGTGCCCTCATCTTCCGAGAGAAGACTTGGCATGGATGGCACTTCTTGACCGATTCGATACAATCTTTGATAAGTGTCGGCCATAAGTAACCTGCTCGTAGAATATTTTGGGCTATTTCCAACCTAGATAAATGACCACCACAAGATCTGGTATGACAATCGTTGAGCACTATGACAGCCTCCTCATGAGTGAGACATCGACGCAAGATGCAGTCTACACCTCTCCGATACAACGTATCATTGAGTATGAGATAATTCTTAGCCTGATGGCGTATCCGCCGACATTCGTTACGAGAAGCAGAGGTGGGGAACTTCAAAGTATGGAGATAGATAAGTATATCTCCATACCAGGGATTTGAAGATGCAATCAAAAACATATCGCCCCGGATAGGCAATTCCTCAGGCACAACGTCACCTGACTCAACTAGAAGTTCTGAAATAAGCTCTGCGAAGACCAATGACTTTTTGGACTTTGCTGAAATGAAGTCTAAGTCAAATTATTGGAGGATGACCATCCATATACTGATTTTTTTGCCTATAACTCGTCGTGTCAACATGTATTGGAATGGATTCACGACAGCAATGATGGTGGTCTTGCGAAATAGAACATAGTGACGGAACCGTTGAACAACATGAACTGTTGCCAATGCAAGTTTTTCAATATGAGAGTAATTGAGTTCCGGTCCTATGAGGCCTCGACTCAGGTAATAGATCATGTATTCGAAAAATGAATCATCTTCCTAGATTAAAACCATGCATATAGTTGACTCTGTAGTAGCCAGATGTAATAAGAAATCTTTGTTGTAGTTAGGTGGTCGTAGCGGAGGCGCAGTTGTGAGGGCGTGTTTTAATGCATCGAAAGAGTGTTGAGCGGCTTCATCCCAGAAAAAAGGAACGTCTTTCTTTAGAAAATGCATAAATCCCTTGGTTATTTCGGCATAGTTGGCAATGAACCGTCATAAGAAGTTCGCCTTGCCTTGTATACTTTGAAGTTGTAATATTGTGCGTGGGGGGGGAAACTGGATTATTGCCTCCACCTTAAGAGGATCGACAATGATCCCTGTTGTTGAAATGATGAAACCTAACAAACATCCTAACGTTACGCAGAAGCTCCACTTGTTGGGATTCAAGTGAATCCTGAAGTAGCGACAGCGTTCGAAGATTAGTCTAAGGTGCGTAGGATGATCCTTTCGCTTTCGAGAGTGTGATGCTAAATCATATAGATAGGCCTCAACTATATGTTTGAGGTCATGAAACGCAAAAGACATGGCCCGCTGGAATGTGGCTCCAGCATTTTTACGGCCAAAAGGCATCTTACGATAGGCGAATGTACCTCACAGACAAATGAATGCCATTTTGTGTTGGTCTTCAGGTTTGATTTGGATTTGATTATAGCCCGAAAAATCATCCATGAATGAAAAGGCTTCACAACCGATACATTCATCAATGATCTGGTCAATGAATGGTGTTGGAAAATTATCTTTGGGACATTCCTTGTTCAAATCATGAAAATTGGTACATACACGAATCGTGCCTTGTTTTTTATTGACCAGCACGGGGTTTGACACCCATTGAGTCAAATGAATAGGATAAATGAAACCTACCTTTAGCAATTTCTCAACCTCAATATTGATGGTTGCTGCTTTCTTAGGATTGACTGGACAAAGTTTTTGTCGAACAGGCTTAGCATCAAGATACATTGTGATTTCATGTTCAACTATTTTCGGATCGATACCCTGCATTTCCTCATAATACCAGGAAAAAACGTCGTGGAGTTCTTTGAAAAGATACGTGTAAATCTGAATCTCTTCGGGGGAGAAATCTGCTCCGACGAAGACATTCTCCATGATGCCAGGGTTTCGGGAGATGTTGATAGGTACAGTTTCAGCGATAGTCACCATATTCCCCTCACCATAAATTTCCTGTGTAGCTAAGAGATTAATAGGACATGGCTGATCTCCCATCATGGTAACAGTGAATTCTCCTGCCTCGATTCAGCTTAACTCTGGGAGGAAATATGATATGTGATGAAGATCTTCCCAAGGTTTGTTCAGACTAGTCATTGCTTCAATTATTTCTTCGTCAGAAGGCAAGACTAAGTCTAACGAATCCGTGTTAGCAAGAGAATCCTGAGCCCAAATAGGCTCTAGAAGTGGATCTAACTCTTGTGCAAGAGTCGGATTAGGGTTAGCTGAAGCTTGTTGGACTAAAGAGTACGCTACTTCAATGGCCGACAAGGTCATGGACATGCCTGAGTTCCCTGTCTCATCCATCGTGGCTGATGGGGAAGGAAGAATCCAAGGATCCTCAAAGTAAGTCGTGCAGAATGATGAAACTTGGAAAATCTCAACCTTATGGTGATTAGATATAAATTTGACATCATCGTGAGGAGGTGGGTAATCAAAGGTACCCATCAAGGATCGGCACAAACCAACTCCTACGTTAATGACACTTTCTTGAGGATTATCAATCATGGGGACCGTGGATGCCCCCAAAGATGGGTCAGGTCTAGACAAGGACAATTGATCGACAGTCACTATCCGACCCTCGTGTGGAAATAAAAAGACTCAGAAAACTGTAGCAACCATAGCTTGCATAGCATAAGTCCAACTCTATCCTAAAAAGAGGTTATAGTCGAGGGGAGCATCACCTACTTCCAATTCGATGCACATGGTTTTCCCTCCTAACTGCACAGGGAAAGAAGGAACGATGCCATGTGGTCAGAAAGAATGATCATCGAAAACAGTGAGGAGAGTAGGTGAAGGAGACAAAGTGGGCTGGCTAATGGCCTTCCAACATGTTAATGACATAATGCATGTCGAGGCACCCTCGTGAACCACCGTGCAGAAGATATTATGTGTAAAAGTTTTCATGGGATGAGCCACTACTATCTGAAACGCTACATGGTAAGGCAGACGAGGTTTTAAGTCGGTTGTATATAACATGATGGTACCCAGGTTACAAGTCTCATTAGAACCTAAAGCAGTTAACAAGGCTTTCCTCTGAGCAGGGTAGCTTTGGAGGACTCCAAAGCAGACATCGCACAAGGGGTTTGTGATAAATCCTCCACCACAGAGTAATTCTGGGTGGCCCTTGCATTTGGGTTGTGAGAAGCTTGTTTAAATGCACCCTTTGGAATGTGTGTCATCATTTCTCCCAACCTCTTCTCAATATGTAGAGGAAGAGATGGGAGCTCAACTTCTTTACCCTTCTCAGAAGTGTTTGGTTTACTATAGTCGTGCGCTCTATTCATTATGAAAGCATCACCCCTAACCATATATACGTTCGTGGATGAGGGATTGTTTGGAGGAGGGCAGGTTTCTTGGCTACCCCCTTCAACACTTGTAGAGGCTTGAGTTAAATTTTGCCCATGTTGAAAAGGATTAGTTAACACTGCTTGTTGTTGCTATGTGACAAACTTCTGGGCCTCTTCAATTTGGGGACAAAGATGGGTCAGGTGGTCTTCTGCACACAAGTTGCATGGATACCTCTCCTTCCATTTTTTCGTGGTGTCCCCTCCAGCATTATCAGTGGGTTTTTTATCCCCCTTGCCCTTCTTTCATTGTTTTTTCTTCCCTTCAAGCTGTTGGGTGGCCTTTGGGTTAGTCGACTACATGGAGTGTACTTTCGACATTTGGGTAGGAGGAGCATCCAAAGTAGTAGTCTAGTTGGACGCTAAGTGTTGGATAGATAATTGTTGCAATTGTTTTTTCAATTGCTCAACGGGATTGGTTTGTGCTGAACCAACAATACCATCAGCATGTGGTCCATCTCTCTGTCTAGTTTTATCCAATATCGATCATGGTGCATCCGGCAGGATGTTATATAATAAACCAGACTGAGAATAGATGAGCTCAAACTGTTGAGCCCTCATGATGGCATATTATTCAGAGAAAATTCTAGAAGTCGCGATGTCTTTGGATAACTGTGGGACCAAAGACTTAAGGAACCACTCAAGAAGTAATGTTGGTGGGACTAGTACTTTGATTAGACTCTTTTGGCATCTCCATTCTCGGATATGATCAGAGATATGGTCTATTGTTGTTTGTTCGAAATTGGAGAGCAACTCTGTGTCAGTGGCATATCTCATAGGTAACTGGAAATGGTTAAGGAAGGCCATTGCCAGTTAGCCAAAAGAAGAGTATTGTGAGTGATCGAGCTCGATGTACCATTTCGCAGCACTCCCGATAAGAGTGCGGTGAAACAATCGCAATTGTACGGAGTCATCTTTCAATGAGTTAGATGAACACCAAAGATGAAAGGTAGTCACATGATCACCTAGATATTCATTAGGCTTGGCCTCAAACTTTGGAATGTCTGAAGACAACTTCGTTGGCATAGGAGGCCAATGTGGATCATGAAAAATAGGATCATTTAACAACCTTGTCAAATATGGCAAGTGTAACATCGCCAGGAATGGTAGTTTGGGTTGCTGCTAATAAACTGGGAAAAAGGGTCCTGGAGTTTGACCGGCACCAAGTTGCCAGGAAAAGTTTGGTTGTTGGCCTGGATTCTGGTAGAAACCATGGCCCTGACCAGCGTAATGGTTTTGCATCTATGGAGACATCATCGACTGATTTCCCATAAAGGACATAGGATGTTGGGCATGCATCGTGTTTGAAGGACTTTGGGAAGGATTACCCCATGTTGGTCCTGATGGGAGAGGCATAGAAGTCTGTCCAGGGTTCCATTTACTGTGGAAAGAATTACCCCAGAATGAAATTCCAGAGGAGGGAACGGATCCTTGTCCTGAGTTCCAAGGTCCCGCTATATGTGCCCCCGGCGCAGGAATAGTACCCTGTGCCGGAGTAGACTGTCCAAAAATGGGATTGCTTCCAGAAGGGAAAGTGGAGGATGATAAAGTGTTGTTACCAAATGTCCTATTCCAAACAAATGGTGATGAACCTACCAACATACTATGCACAGGTGTTCCTTGACTCCTGGCTCCAAATAAACTAGTGTGTGCAGGCTACCTGGTGGACTGCTGATGCAGACCACCAAGAGAAGGGGACGAAGGAGGGATATGACCTCCGGCATAAGGAAAAGCATTGAAAGGGACAAGAGTGCCCCCAAGTTGACCTTGCAGAGGAGTGTTAGAGCTCCCTAACCCTAGACCCAAAGTATGTAAAGTGGAGTAAGTGAGTGCAGGACTTGTACTCGAACTAGGCATACCGTATGAGAATGGAGGGCCTGTCGCACTAGATGTGAAGGGGGTTGGGGCCGCTGCCATAGACGAGGTCAGTCCACTATGCTACGTAGTTGCGGACGATACCATGGTGGCTCAGACCGATGATGGTAAGTTAGGAGATGATGCTCCTGTGGTAGCAACTGTGGTGGGAATGGAAGGATTCCTAGAAGAAGTAATAGCGTTTGTTTCCATAGTTGTGTGAGGCACTGACAGGCTTTCATAAAATTGGATTGGTACAATAACTGGTGGCCAGGTATCAGTGGTTGGGGTTTCAACCAAGCCAAGATTGGAAGTTGATTCCTCCGGGAGTTGTTCGGGCACAATGGTTTGTAACCCGATCACTTCAAAAGACCCTTGTTGGTCTAGCTTCCACCTCAATGGTGGCAGGGGTGGCTCCAGTATAACCGACGACAGGCCTAGAAGCCTTCGTGACCAGCGGAGCTTAGGATCCTCCACTGTGTGATAAGATCCAAGACACGCTAAGGTATTCTACATGTTCAAAAAGTAACACACACTAAAAGAAGCCCCTAAGAGATAAGACAAGAAATCACTAAACTTAGTTGGAAGAACAGTTACAACAACCAACACTAGAGAAACTTACCGGTGCAAGTGAAACTCGAACACGGAAGAACCCTCCAGGTATACTCTGCAAAGCATGGCCTGATGTTTGTCCTAGGTACCACAGTATACCCCCGCAGTCACCTGTGCATTCCCCTAAAAATATTGGCAACTAGGTTGCTAGCATGCGAACAGTCACCAGGCGGGTATAGTCAATAGTCAGGTAGACCACAATGAGCAGGGTATCAAGCCCGAAACCTGTCAAGGGTATTGAGAGAAAATTGTCCGGAAGACAACTGAGGACCTCAAATGGATTCGAGACCCATGAATCCCCATGGAAAATTCAAACAATGGAATCCCAAAACAAGCCCTTGATATGTGTTCTCCACTACGATTGGTCTGGCTTTGGAGGGGTTATCTCTGCTACCTTTCTGCACAGAACCTCGTGTTTATCCCCGTGTTAGAGGGGGGTCCTGGATAACTTCCATGAAACTTGACTTCTACACTCCCTATCACAGACTCTAATGTTTGGTTTTGAATGGCCTTGGAGAGTTTCCTCTCCAACCTGATCCAAGGCCCTAGTCCTAAACTAGTTTGTGAACCCTACAAACAAAAAGTCTAATAGATTTTAAATTATCGTTGATTTTAAGTTTTTTTCTTACATCAAGGGGTATGGAGGTTAAACTGATGGTGTATAAAGACGAAAGAAAAAATGAATGAAAAAATATGGAAACTATTAACACTCTGTAAATTTCCTAGAGGTTGAAAAAGAAGAAATCCACAAAGGTAACTTTATCCAACCACTTTTAAAGCTGGGATCTAGCCCTTCCATCTTTAGAGAGGGATCTCTCTATATGATTTATCTTTGTTTTTAACTTTAGATGTTAGGCTAGGTAAAGAAATAGGTAGGTTTTGTTGTAAAAGTGTTTTTGAAGTTGGTCGAGACAGTCTACACATCCATTGGGCTATGGGGTCTGTGTTTAAACAAACATGAGATACAAACCATAAACGTAAAGGAAATACTTCCATAGGGCAGGATAATATACTCACTATATCTTTAATATCTTAGATGATGGACAGAAGAAAAGATGAGAAAGATAAATTCAACTAAGAAGCAGTTAAGAATTTCTTAATTGAAAACCTCAGAAGATAAACATTAAAACCTTTAAAGTTGGAAACAGGGTATCTAAGATAAATCCTGCAACATACGTTACTTTTAAATATTAGTTTCAGAAAACAATATGATCACAAAGAAAGAAAAACATTCAACTTAGAGAATAAACATCACCAGTGAATACACGCAAGAATCCTGTAAAAGTGCTTCCTCTTTATTAATGGTAGATCTCTTCAAAAATGTTACAGTCTGATAGTGTCAGGGTGTAAATATCAACAACCCCAAATACTTCGAAAGGTGAAGTATTTATAATTCAAATTACAAACGTTCCTGTCATAACTGATCAGGACGTGCTCATTCTATTTTTAGTCTAACTAATTTAACTAATCAAAACTGCTTGATGACTTGGTACAACTGCATGTGGAATTTCTGGGGTAGGCCGTTGGTGAGGTTCCTGTGCAACCTCTTCTGACTGGAGAGGTGACTGGACCTAGACAACTCATCTTCTAATCTAGAAGATCGCAGAGTTCCTCCCATCTGAGGTGACTAGGCACAGTGACTTTGAGCAATCTCCGATACACTTCGTCCATCTCCGTATATTTAGCGAATGTGGGCTTAGTGAGGAAAATGTATCAAATATCATGTTGGATACTGATGTCCAACTAAAGAGCATCCAGGAATTCTTTGCTGGTGATATTCCCTTGTATGCCAGCAAACTTTGAATTGTCCTTAGATACTTCGGATAGTCTCTTTTTGTAATCGGGGACTGTCATCAGTTTATCTTTAATAACCTTCAGACCTGGGAAACCTTTCTTCTAGAGAGCTTCGATCTTGCTGAAGAATCTATGTACCCCCTGATCCATGACCTACACCTTTTCTTCCAGCTGAAGCATTAGACTTCTCTTGGTCAAAACCCTTTTGACCTCAAGGATGGTCTCTGTTCTATCCTCTATCTTCACCTCTTCTAGTTCTTCTCTGGTCTTGGAATTTAGGAATTTGATTATATCATTTTCTTGAGTTGGTCTATCTCCCAACTCTACTCTAATCTTTTCAATGGCTTGTTTGCTCCTCTGGACCAACTGGTTCTGCTCAAACATGATTTGGATCATGGGCCAGATTTCATTTATGGACTTTGTGATGTCTGTCCATACATTTTCTTTGACTTCAGCCAAAGTCTTCCCTGCCACTGTTTCCTTTTGGAGCTGCTGCAGTTCCTTCTTGAGCTACTCTGTTACCTGCTTTTCTTTGGATAGGCTAGTTTGGAAAGAAGTTTTGAGTTCCTGGAGGTTCTCAACTTCCTTCTTCAGCCTGCTGATTTCTGTCTCTTACAGGTTCATTTTCTCCATGGATTTGGCAAGATCGGCTATCCCTTCCTATAGTGTCACTGGTGCTGTGGATGGGATTGTTGTTACTGTTGCTGTGCTTGTCCCTGAGATTGGGATAGCAGTCAATGGAATGGCTTCCATATACTTCACCTGCTCTTTCTCCTTTAGCAGTTTCTCCAAATCTACTTCCATTTCTTTAAGCTAGGCGTTCTGCTCCATGAGCAGCTTAAGCATTTTGTCCTTCTCGCCTTCTTTCTATGCTATATCCTTTGCCTGTGAGTCTTCTGTAGGCAAAAGTTTCAGATGTTTCCTCAAGGAGGCGATGTCTGCGTTTTTCTTCTTTATCATCTCTTCTGCAGCTTTAACGTTTGCAGGATCATAGCCAATCTTGAGGACCAACTCCTCCAAAGTCTTAATTCTGTTGTCCTTTACAAAGGATGATATTTTTTCCATCTTGAGCTGTGTTTGAGCATTATTGAGTGACACCTGAAATTTGGCTGCTGAAGCAGAAGCATGTGCCAATGTATGGAATACCATCTCACCTGTTTGTTTGTGCAGATCCATCTGATCTGCTGGGTGCACGTCCTTTGCCTGAAATTCGAAGGTGGCCCTCTTATAGTCCGAAATCACCTTGGGATCCAGAACCTGCGCTTGGAGGAAGGCCATGTGCATCTTGCCCTTTTCTGTTTCGAATGCAGACAACAGTCTATGCTGCGCAGTCGAAGTTTTTTTTCAAAACTGAGCATATGTACTACTGGTAAGGGTTTGATTCTTCTTCTTGATCAGCTCGTACTTCTCGAAGATGCTCAATTTGGGCCCAGTCTTGCCTGGCTGATTGTTCAGGGGAGAGTCTGTGGATTTCTTCGGTACTATTGGGGTGATGCCCTGATAAAGGCTTGAACCAAAAGGTGGAATGAACGGTTTGATTACTGTGGTAGTTACTATGGTAGGTGGGGCTTCTTGTTCTACTGTCGTGCCAGGCGTTGAAACTGTCTTTGGCCTCTTGGTGTGCATCTGGAACTCTTCTGATGATACCTCCATTACAGGCCGAGATGACTCTTGTCGAGGCCTTTTTTCCTTGGGGACCTGTGGCATGGTAGTTGGTTGCACAATTGTCGGGGGAACCTGCTATTCCACTTCAACCTACTGTTCCACTTTGACCAAGGTGTCATGCATCCACACAGTCTGGTTGGCAAATTTTTCAATCTCGGTCTTGGACTCATGAACATACGGGATGTTTTTGTTTTTCACCCGCATTTCTGAAATGATCCCGCAGGGATCATAGTGCCATGGGAAACTCGTAAAGAATTTCATTTCTTTCAATATTTTGTCAGCTTCTTCCCCGGCGCCTCGACTATTGCAGATGAAAGAGCCAATCTGCCCCTTGATTCTCAATTACTGCTTCTTCTTCAGGGAAACAAAATGAATGTCATATGAGTTCATAATCTTCCTTATATACTCTAATGCAAAGATTCTTACCAGCACATATTGGGGTAGCTTGTAAGGTGCCAATTCTCACCCGAAAACTCTGATCTCGGTATGGCTTTGATACAGGTACCAGTCCCCTGTCTTTGCATTGTCCGAGAGATGTAGGATTCTCTGGACCTCGTCGTTTATTCGTGGCTTGGGCCTGCCACTCAACATGCTTACCACAGGGTGGTAGAAAAGATCAATAAATGCCTTGAAGCTATACTCTATGGAATTGTGCTTCAATAAATATTTTCACGCTATGATTGGCTGAGGCCTTCCATCTGCGACCATTTTCTGCATTGAAAAATGGAACTTGTCTGCTTGATAGAAAACAAACATGTAGGCCAATATAGAAGAATATATGAACATGCCTTCCATGCCAAAATTCATGAACTGTTCATGAATATTGTTGGCCAAGAAGGTACTGAAATCAAAATGTGTGGTGGGCTTTTCATCAGTGGAGAAAATGGATAGAAAACCCAGAATGGGCTCATCTACCCACTGGTCGGAATAGTATCCTAACAGAGCGCAAAGAGAGGAAATGATCTGGTTTCCCTTGGTGGAGAACATGGATGATGGGTAAGATGGATTGGTGGAAGGGAATTGAGCGGAGGTGGGAAGGAACAACTCAAAAATTTGAGCTCTCTGGGGAAAGGTCATCTTTTGATACAACTCTGTAAGGATTTCTAGGTTGAAAGGAGAAATAGAATCAACACGAGGAATTTGCATCATTTGGTCAATTTATTCGGGAGTGATGAAGAAGAGGATGTCTCCCAATCAAGAAACGATGGCTCTCTGGTCGGGAATATAATGAGCTTGGCATTTGAGGGCAAATTCAAGAAAGTGGTGTATCTAGGGAAAAAGGTACAGGGGAAAATTGGACTCCCAGAGTCCAATTTCATCGCTCTGGTCCAAGAACACCTCCCGAAGCCATGACTGGAGGTCTGAAAAATCGAAGTTGCAAATGGTATCCATGATCAATCTGTCTTTATCGACCAACGCGATTTTGTCCAGGTCGACAGGAGGAGTAAGAAAAGGATTTTCTTCTCCTTCCGTTGGTCTTGGCTTTAGTGCCATCTCTGCAACAGTACCTGCAATAAACACTATGTTAGTGGGGTCAACTGGCTATGGATGAAGGCGAAGGGAAAGCAATGGGTGAATAAGAGGTAAGTTTTCTGGTGTGATGGACGAATAATGAATGAAAAGGGAAAAACGATAGTTTTATTCAAAACTAGGGTCGATTGGACGCGAGAGACAGGTCAGCAGGATAACGGGTATGTTATCCTGTAATAAATGGACAACGGGCCACTTGGGGTGAGGTGGCAAGTGACGGTGGCCAAAACATACGGACAAGTGATGTGGAGGCTGGTGATTGGAGGTAAAAGTTGCAATAAGGGGTTGTTCATGAGTGAAAAGGGTTAGGTACTGACAGCCGGGACTGACAACACTTATGTGATGAGACACACTCGAGAGCAAGTGGAACAAGTGGGAGATGACGTCCATGAGTGACGAAGGCTATCAAATGGTAGATGGGGATAGGACTTTTGTACCAATAGAATAATGCCACATATGACAAGGGGCCCGCCAGAGAAAAGTAACAATTTCGGACCCCCCCCCTTTGGTTAAAAGAAGAACATCAGGGGGGGGGTCCAAAAACCTTTTTAGACTGTTGATCTGTGTGCCCATTTCAAGGCCGTAGATCTTAGCGTGCTCTTTAATACTCTTTCCGGA